>JBBDGP010003995.1:0-350931 GCA_037952835.1 Lithobates septentrionalis | reverse complement strand
GATATGCAATTAGTGGACCTCCAGCTGTTGCAAAACTATAAGTCCCATCATGCCTCTGGGTGTCATGCTTGTGGCTGTCAGAGTCTTGCTATGCCTCATGGGACTTGTAGTTCTGCAACAGCTGGAGATCCGCTAATTGCATATCCCTGGTGTATGTAATATATGAGCCATCACAGGATAAAGCTATCCACAGGAACACTCTACTGTTGCAATAGATACATGAGAAATTTATCACAGCATATTATGAACCGGGTGCTGGAGGCCAATGGAGAGAGGACTTCCCTTGCGGATAAGTTCTGGACTCCCCTGGAGGTGAGACAGGAGGAATCGGGCACAAAGTAGCACAGGTCGCCTGTGGAGTTTCTTGCAGAAAGACTCAGGGATACTGCTGAAGTATTGAGTAGAGGCTGCAGGCGGATGGCGCATGTGAGGTGTGGCAGGTCTGTAGAATCAGGTCTGTAGAATCAGGTCTGTAGAATCACTATGTCAGAAGGATAGCCGGAACAAGCCAGGATCAGGATCCAGGTGGGTAACAGAGCAGACAAAGTCAGGTGGGAAGCCGAGGTCAAACACAAGAAGAATGTAGAAGGTTTAAGTAGGACAAGCCGGGGTCAAAGACTGGAGCAGGCAGGAGACAGGTCAGGAACAAGCCGGGTCGGTAATTAAGGATCACAGGAGCAAGGAGACACAGGTAACATGCTGAAGATCAATCAGCAACATCAACCACTGACAGCCTTCCTTATATAGGTCCATGTGAAGTGCTAGTGGAGATGCTGGGTCCTAGAGCCCTTCTCCTGCCACTAGTGCCCTGACAGATGCTGGGTCCTAGAGTCCTTCTCCTGCCCTGACACAGCATTAGATTCACATTACATGGAAGGGGCCCCCTTCACCCCTATGGACATTTAAATTCAAGAGCCAGCTCCAGACAACGGCTTACTACACATACTCAGCACTAATCTGTAACTTCCACAGTGTCAAATGCCTTGGCCTGCTAACTGTCTTCATTGCTGACTATCCTTGACCCAGATCACTGCACACGTTTACATATGCAGGCATACACACTCAGTGTTTAGCCCTTGATTCTACAGGGCAACAATCCGGATTGTTTTTGTTAGAATAGAATAAACAATAGAAAAGAAAAGAATAGAATAAGCAATAGAAAAGAATAGAATGGAATTCTAAATATTTGAATCGATTCAAATTTTAATGAACAAAGCGAATTCCAAAAACAAATTAAACAAATTTAACTAAACTAATTTATGGAAAAAATAAACTAACTGAAATGAAACAAAACACATTTTTTAGTTCAGCACATGTCAACCTAGATTTTTTTTTAAAATGGAAGGCTCAATGTATCGATCATGGAATCGAGGTCACTATCACCTAATAGTTGAAGAAGAAAAACAACATCTGGCAGAACTGTCTGATTAGATGAAAAGTACTAAAGCATTGGACCCCTTTAAAAATAAACCAGACTTCATAAAATATAATGATTTGGTTAAAAAAGAGAGAGAGAGAATACAAGAAAATCTAGGTATAACTAAGCAACAAAGATTTAGAAGAGACCTAGAAGACTGTAACAAAGATGAGATCTTTGATCTATCCAAGGTAAGAGGGAGGAGTAAGATTTAGACGTAGAAAATATAATCAACATCAGGGGGAAATCCTTTTATCAGACAATGATAACGATACCCCCAAAAAAATCTGTGAGATTTTTAGAAGCAGAAACATCTCAGGAAGGAGAAAGCAATCAGAAACAAGAAACCAACAAGGGGAAAACTCAAGACAAAGAAAAAACGGAAGGTTCCAACCAAAGGCAAAAACAAACAGATGCACACGCAGTCAGAAAAACTAGCTCCAAAAGAAGATACCAACACACAAGAGCCTAATCAGGAGAAAGACCTTAAGATAATTAATCTGTCAATCTGTCAGAGTTTTCTTTGAATAGGAACCATATTAGACTCCTTTAAAAGAGGGTTATCCTTCTCACCATCTAACAATATGGATGAATTTATGGTCTTCAAAGACCCCAAACTCTTCCTTAGAAAAGTACTTCTTAGAGTCAGCCACAATCAACATCAAACGAATACGGATATAGCCCAGAGTGACGGGAAAAAACAGGCATTACAAGAGGTAATTGAATTATTTGATGAAAATGAGAAATGAAAAAATAGCGATGATGAGAAACCAATTCATTAAGGAGAAAAAACAAGATCAAAAATGAAATTCAAAAGAATGCCTAACCTCAGCGAGAATAAATGAGCAAGTCTATTTCTGGACTTGGTCCATGCTGATTGCTGACCTTAAGTCAATTAACTGGGGCATAAAAAGTCAAGATAATTTAGGCAGGGATGAACGAAAAGCCCTTAACGAATTACGCAGTGTCACCAATGTCATAGTTATATAGTTAGTCAGGTTGAAAAAAGACACAAGTCCATCTAGTTAAACCAAAAAAAATAAAAAATACAATCCCATATATACAATCCTTCACCAACAGTTGATCCAGAGGAAGGCGAAAAACCCCAGCAAAGCATGATCCAATTTGCTACAGCAGGAGAAAAAATTCCTTCCTGATCCCCTGAGAGGCAATCGGATTTTCCCTGGATCAACTTTACCTATAAATGTCAGTATCCAGTTATATTCTGTACATTTAGGAAAGTATCCAGGCCTTTCTTAAAGCAATCTACTGAGCTGGCCAGAACCACCTCTGGAGGGAGTCTATTCCACATTTTCACAGCTCTTACTGTAAAGAAACCTTTCCGTATTTGGAGATTAAATCTTTTTTCCTCTAGAAGTAAAGAAAGGCCCCCTTGTCCTCTGTGATGACCTTAAAGTGAATAACTCAACACCAAGTTCACTATATGGACCCCTTATATATTTGTACATGGTGATCATATCCCCCTTAATCTCCTCTTCTCAAGAGATAATAAATTCAGTTCCTCTAATCTTCCCTCATAGCTGAGCTCCTCCATGCCTCTTATCAGTTTGGTTGCCCTTCTCTGCACTTTCTCTAGTTCCCTGATATCCTTTTTGAGAACTGGAGCCCAAAACTGAACTGCATATTCCAGATGAGGTCTTACTAATGATTTGTACAGATGATATCTCTCTCTGGAGTCCATACCTCTCCTAATACAAGAAAGGACTTTGCTCTCTTTGGAAACCACAGCTTGGCATTGCATGTTATTATTGAGCTTATGATCTACCAAAACCCCCAGATCCTTCTCCACCACGGATTCCCTCAGTTGTACTCCCCCTAGTATGTATGATGCACATAGGCGTGCGCACAGAGTGTGCCGGCTGTGCCCAGGCACACCCTAATCCCCCCATGCGCATTAGTGTTATCGCTCTGTGTAGCAGCAGGGACATGGTAAAGATCTTCCTCTTACCTGCTCTGCCATAAGAAAAGTGTTTATGCTCTTCTCTTTCACTGTGTCGGCAGGGAGATCAATGTCCTGGGTTCATATATATGTAGACACATACACATGCATGTGCGTTTGAGCTTAAGGGTGCACACCCTAATACAATAGGCTGCACACACCTATGATGATGCATATTCTTAGCCCCCAAGTGCATAACTTTACATTTATCAACATTAAACCTCATTTGTTACTTAATTGCCCGAATAGACAGTGCATTGAGGTCGGCCTGTAAGGATGTTATTGTACTGCATAGCTTGGTGTCATCTGCAAAGACAGAAATGTTACTTTTAATCCCAGACCCGATATCTTTTATAAAGTTTTTAAAAAGTAGGGGTCCCAACACTGAACCTTGGGGTACACCACTGATGACCTTAAACCATTCAGAGTAAGAATCATTAACCACTACTCTCTGAATTCTGTCTTTTAGCCAGCTTTCTATCCATTTACAAATTGATCTTTCCATGTCTGTAGACTTTACCTTACACATGAGCCGCGTGTGGGGAACTGTGTCAAACGCTTTTGCAAAATCAAAGTATACCATGTCCACAGCCACCCCTCTGTCCAAGTATACCACGTCCACCCCCACCCCTTTGTCCAAGTATACTACATCCACAGCCACCCCTCTGTCCAAGTATACCATGTCCATAGCCACCTTTCTGTCCCAAGTATACCTCATCCACGGCCACCCCTCTGTCCAAGTATACCACATCCACAGCCACCCCTCTGTCCCAAGTATAACACGTCCACAGCCACCACTCTGTTCAAGTATACCACAGCCACCCCTCTGTCCAAGTATACTACATCCACAGCCACCCCACTGTCCAAGTAAACCACATCCACCGCCACCCCTCTGTCTAAGTATACCACGTCCACAGCCATCCCACTGTCCAAGTATACCACGTCCATAGCCACCCCACTGTCCAAGTATACCACGTCCACAGCCACCCCACTGTCCAAGTATACCACGTCCACAGCCACCCCACTGTCCAAGTATACCACGTCCACAGCCACTCCTCTGTCCAAGGTTTTACTTACCTTCTTATAAAAAGAAATCAGATTTGTTTAACAACTTCTGTTTTTCATGAATCCATGCTGTCTGTTGCTTGAAATATGTTTTTCCAGCAAGAACTCATCTATGTGGTCTTTTATTAAACTCTCCAGTATCTTCCCGACTATAGAAGTTAAACTAACAGGTCTAGAGTTACTTGGTAAAGACTTTGTTCCCTTTTTAAATATGGGCACCACATTGGCCCTACGCCAATCCAGTGGTACCATTCCAGTCATTACCGAGTCCCTAAATATTAGAAACAATGGATTTGAAATGACAGAGCTCAATTCTCCTGTATTCTGTCTAAATATTTCTGGACCATATCACTTTTGAGCCATTGTGGATCATTTGGGGCTGTGTCACTGCCACCCCCATTATGGACATGAGCTCCCCCGTGCTCCTTTGTATACACAGAGCTGAAGAAAGTATTTAATACATTTGCCTTCTCTTTGTCCCCCGGCACCCACTCTAGATTATTTTGTAAAGGGCCTACATGCTCAGACCAGACTTTTTACTATTAATATATTTGAAGAATTTTTTGGGGTTTGTCCTACTATCTTTTACAATCTGTCGTTCGTTTTGAATTTTGGCATCCTTGATTTCCTTTTTACATATTCTGTTTTATTCTTTTTAACACTTAAACGATGATAGCGTTCCTTCATTTGAAAGTCAATGTCATTATAAAAAGGAGTGATGAAGGATGGAATGTCGTTCTAATGAGCCACTATGACTATGAATATGAAGTATCGAAGTATCAAACCGCCGACTACTATGGGCCTTCGAAACTTACTCTCAAAACATGAATATGAGTTTTTGAAGGTTGAGACATTCAACATACCAACCTTCTACATAATACCAAAAATTCATGAGAACTTGGTTAAATCTCCGGGAAGACCGATAGTGTCAGCGGTCAATGGAGCATATCAGGAGATACTTGGACGACATGATTAAAGACATGGTTACTGTCCTACCATCATACGTTCAAGACCCTAGGGATGTATTGACCGAAATTACAAAAAAATACAAAGTGTGGCGCTAGTAATAGCAATATAAGAAACTAAGCATTAAGTAATATCACAAAATAATAGTGTGAACCAAAATTGACACGTGAGCACATGTGACAGTGACTAGTAAATAGAAATAGTAAATATATGTGTTCAATACAAATATTAGATATAGTCTAAAACATCAAAGGAAATTTGTGATAACAGTGCATAAACAGTTATCTAATATGAAGTCCAAAACACCAAAAATTCGTGACATCAGTGCATGAACGATATTAGGCAGGTGTTTTCTTATATGTGTAGAAGAACTTTCAACCCAGTAGCCTGGTAGGTACGTGGACCATAGAAGACCAGAGGTGCACGGAAGTTTGAAAACAGTGCCAGGACCATCACCAGAAGCTATGGAGGCTTACCGGAAGTTGTGGCCTGAAATGGCGTATGCCATACAGGTCAAAAAGGCTTAGTGACCAACAGGTCTAGACGTATTATCCGGACAGAGGTTATCGTCACACAAACCATGGGGAGGAGGAATCGGTCAACACGACTTCCACATTGATAGATATACCACCATAGACCATGCGAAAGATTCGTATTACATGTGAGGAATAAAAACACTCACATAGTGTAATAACGTAAACTTGGATTTATTTAAAAAGTAACAATAAAAAACAGACTCACATTTTTTGCAGATAAAATTAGCGTATCAATCATGTAGCGGTAGTTGTGAGGGATCCACCCGACATGTTTCAACTAAGAAGTCGTCTTCTGGGGTGTGGACCCCCTCACCCCACCGCTCTATATATAGACAAACAGGTAATGACCCCCACTGGAAGTGTCTGGAACCGGAAGTGAACCCGATGACCTTATTTCCGGTTTTGAGGGACATAGGTTATAGGCTTGGTATTTTGAAGCCATTTAGAAAAACGGACTAGGCAGTCGGGACATATATTGAGATATGACTTGGATGGTAAAATTATGAGGCAAGAATAAGTGAGTGGTGGTCCGGATGATTAGTCCGTAACCAAGCCTCACTATCAATGTCTTCATCCACTAGATAAGAGCGCAACGGTGCCGCTGCGCTCCAACCCTGTGACGAGCCTCATTTAAGCGCGATGACGTCACGCGTAAGGCTGGGTAGCGGCAACAGTGCGTTCCAAGCCGTCACCCAAGCCTCACTCTCGTATAACGCGATGACGTCATGCGCATATCACGGCAACGACGGTGCGCCCAGAGGTGTCAACCAAGCCTCGTCACCAGTTAATGAGAACATTCTTCTCACTGATCACCAATGTAAGGAACATTCTTCTCACTGATCACCAATGTAAGGAACATTCTTCCCACTGATCACCAATGTAAGGAACATTCTTCTCACTGATCACCAATGTAAGGAACATTCTTCTCACTGATCACCAATGTAAGGAACATTCTTCTCACTGATCACCAATGTAAGGAACATTCTTCTCACTGATCACCAATGTAAGGAACATTCTTCCCACTGATCACCAATGTAAGGAACATTCTTCTCACTGATCACCAATGTAAGGAACATTCTTCCCACTGATCACCAATGTAAGGAACATTCTTCTCACTGATCACCAATGTAAGGGACATTCTTCCCACTGATCACCAATGTAAGGAACATTCTTCTCACTGATCACCAATGTAAGGAGCATTCTTCCCACTGATCACCAAAGCAAGGGGCCCTTCTCACAATGAATACCAGTGTAAGGTGGACCTTATCCTACTGACCACCAATCTAAGGGGACACTACAATTTTATGTCCATTATTATTACTGTTTATTTGTAAAATATTACTGAAAAAATTGTCCTTATTCTTATACGGTATTTCATCTTACTGATCACACTAATGTAGATATAATAATTATAAGCTGGGGTTTCCTGAGACCTGAGGGTTATTTCCCAGGGTCCCTTCATGATAATAAGGTTGTGAATTGCTTCTCCACACTAGCAAATGTTTTTTAAAAGCATCTCTATCTTCCTCAACTACAGAATATAATTATTTCTGCCGGATAATATTATTTTAGCGAATAGCTGATAAGTAATATGGAACTGTAACAGAATAAAGTGATGGCTGGATTTCAATGTTTCCTGGAAACTCCACGGCTCGTTATGGATGCGTCATCCTTCCTCCTCCAGCACTTCTGCCCCTAATGAGCCCAGATGGATGGATAATCCAGAGATAACGGAGGAGCCGGACCAGGAGCACAGACCCACCATGAGTAAGTCCTAGAATATCTATCTCTAAATAACAGTCCATCAATTCATTGTTCTTACTATTCATCACTATCTATCTATCTATCTATCTATCTATCTATCTATCTATCTATCTATCTATCTATCTATCTATCTATCTATCTATCTATCTATCTATCTATCTATCTATCTATCTATCTATCTGTCTATCTGTCTATCTATCTATCTATCTATCTATCTATCTATCTATCTATCTATCTATCTATCTATCTAAAGTAATAATTCTTATGCCGCGTACACACGGTCGGACTTTTCGTCTACAAAAGTCCAACGGACGCTGACAGACTAAAGCTGGCTGGTAATCCGATCGTGTGTGGGCTTCTCCGGACTCCGGACTTTCAACATACTTTTTTAGCCTCAAATCCGACGTACTTTAGATTTGAAACATGCTTCAAATCTTTACTTCGTAACTACGACGGACCCCGAAATCCGCTCGTCTGTGTGCTAGTCCGACGGACAAAAAGCCACGGTAGGGCACCTATTGGCTACTGGCTATGAACTTCCTTATTTTAGTCCGGTGTACGTCATCACGTAAGAATTCGATGGACTTTTGTGTGATCGTGTGTAGGCAAGTCTGTTCATTAGAAAGTCCGCCGCAAGTCCGTCGAAAGTCCGCCGAAAGTCTGCCGGAAGTCTGTCGGACAGGCTGTCTGACTTTTGTAGACGAAAAGTCCGACCGTGTGTACGCGGCATTAGAGTAATCTGTGAGTGTGAAATGTACTTCCGTGTCTCCTCCGGTACAGATATTGATCCAGCAGAGGGCTCGGTATAGTTGGGGATTATTAGGTAAGGTTGCTGGTGATAGGATTAGTGTCAGAGTTTGTCATTATGTTCAGCATAATTACAATATTTTCTGTGGCAGAACACTGGAATAAATTTAGCTGCAGATTTCTGCATGAGAAGAATCGATGGCTCTAAAAAGCGATTTAATGTAGTGCATATTTTATTTTTTTATTGTAATTAGGACTAAAAACGTTTAAAAATCTCCTCTCAGCCAGGTTAATATGAAATATTGCTTGAATTGGCCTGAATAACACTCAATCGCTTCTCTGCATTCTCTGGTCTCTGGATTAACTCTTCCAAACGTTACCCTTCCTACAAAGGACGTGAAACACCTTCAACAATACTCTTCGTACCACTGGGCAACTCACTCGCTTGACTATTTAGGGAACAAATTGACACCTTCCTACTTAACCCTATTCTCTGCAAACTATTATCCTTTGCTGCACTCTCTGACCTCCCTTATGCATTCCTGGCACTATGCTTCTCTCTCTTGGGTTGGGAGCAGTGGCGGCTGGTGCTCAAAATCTTTTTGGGGGGAGCAAACAAACTGAAAAATACTAAAAAAAACCCCATCAATTGCAGCCTCACTGTGCCCATCAAACGCTGCCATTTTGCCAATCGAATGCCGCCACTGTGCCCATCGAATGCCACCACTGTGCCCATCGAACGAAGCCACTGTGCTATCAAATAATGCCACTCTGCCCATCGAATGCTGCCTTCCACTCTGCCCATCAAATGCAGCCACTCTGCCCATCGAATGCTGCCACTGTGCCATCCAATGCCGCCACTGTGACCCCCCCACCCACCGATCAAACGCAGCCACTCTGCCCATTGAATGCTGCCACTCTGCCCATCCAATGCTGCCACTGTGCCATCCAATGCCGCTACTGTGACCCCCCCCCCCGCCCTCCGTCTGCCCGGCACTTACCCTGTCTTGGTGGGGCAGCAGGTGACAGAGGTGAGCAGTGTCCTCCATTATCACAGCGCCTATCATTTCAGCCAATCAGGTTACGGGTAACAGACCTGAGCACCTGATTGGCGGAGTGGTGGTTCAGTGTTAGGACAGTGAATATTCATTCGCTGTTCTAACACACCTGGGTGAGCTGCTTGGCGCTTGCAGGTCACATTTTTTGATGCCTATTAGAGCCTATGGCTCTAATCTGGTGCTTAAAAAAAAAAAGGGGCCGGGCGCCTGAATAGGGGGTGGCAGCGGTGGCCATGGATAGATTCATGCAATGCATGAATCTATTCATTGGTCATAGACGGGGTGGCTGGAGAGAGGGGGCAGTGTCCGTGCGCCCTTATGGACGCACCCACTGGTTGGGAGGATTTCTGCCATCAAAATGACGATCCTTCCTAAGGCCCTATATTACTTCCGTACGCTACCAGGGTCTGAGAGTGTGGGACTCGGTCTGCTAGTCAGGCAATTTGATGTCCCCTTTTTTGCTGGTACTTCCTATGGAATGCCGTGTGTCACATGACTGATCATAGATAGTATATAAGGATTGATGAACCATCCGTGTAGCCAATCCCATTTGAAGAAGTCTTTTTGACGAAACATGTCTTGGGCATGGTTACACGGCATTCCATCGCACTGACATTAGATGCCGCTGTCTGAGGAGGACTACACCGATCGGATGGCTGGGCCTTAGAAGGTTGGGTGAGAGATACACCAGTTAACACTTCAGGTCCGCTGTGACCGCGGTGCAACGTTGGATCACTGATCCCGTTGCTTGCTGTGCTTGCTGTGGATTTTTTTTAAAGGCTTTTATGTTTCAGTTTAAAAGTGAGTGTAACCATTGAAGTGTGTTTGAAATGATTTTAATAAATCTGTCAGAATGGTATCACGCTATGTGGAGCACTTTACTCATTTTTTCACATATGGAGCTGGCTTGGTTGGAGTCACGGTTCATCACATGCAACCCAGGTGTGGTTCAATTGCTGTTTTGCCGAACACGAGAGTTGGAGGCTATACAATCTGGTGAGTGCGCTCTTCAGAGGTAGTGGTGTCACTATCACGGTGGTGTGGTGGAAGAGTAGAAGATTTTTCACACAAGAAGATTGAAAAACAACTGTTGAACTTGATCATTCATTTCTTGTAATTTATTATTTATAGTGACACTTTTTACTGGGTGTTAAAGAAATTTCTTTTCATGATAAAATTAATATTTTTCATGACACTATTATTATTAATATTTTTATGCATAAGTAGAGGGTCATAGGCCTTATGCTGCTCTGACCCATTATTTTACACAATTTATATTAGCGCCGCTATCTCTATATGTACACGTGTGAGAGGTATAGTTTTGGGATTCTGATCAGTTTAAGCAGCTTGGTTAGGCTGCAACATAAGTTGGAGAAACAAGGCAGCTTTTGCCTTGAAAGGAGTGTAATATTTAAGAGACAATAGCCATAAATATTGGTCAGTGACTGGACAGGCTAAAACATAAGAAGGAGAGATGAGGCAGCTTTTACCTTAAATTAAACGTTAGAATACAGTATAAATTTGCATCAGATCGCTGCTGGCGATGCTGCAAAGATCTAGGCACCTTGTTCCATATTTATTGGCAGTGCTAATCAATACACCCCTATTGAAAGTCAGTACAGGACCTCCTACAAAGTTTATTAGATTTTATTTTCCCCCTCTGCCCTAAGGTCTTTTTACTGGGGTTATTTCTGCCAAGATTATCTAAGCTTGCTAAAAAAATACCATGCCACATATTAACGGTGGCCAGGTGTTTGGTGGCTCTCCACTGAAAAAAGCAAATATCCCTGTACCCTATTGAGCTATATGCTAGGATTGAGGACGTGGAGATTATGGAGTCACTGACAGCCCACCTCACCGACACAGTCGATCAACACAATGCTGTCTGGAGGTCTTGGCATCTGTGTGAAGAGTCCTCATGAGTAATGATCCTGTTTTACAGTCTGAGGTGGCGGTGAGCCCCAACTCCTGCGAACAATAGGCTCAGGACCCCCTCTATTTCCCTTTCTCTATGACTTTCCTCTTCTTTATCTCTCTTTTCTTTCTTTCTTTATAGTTTGTTGGGTGCCAATTTCCTTTAAGGAACAGTTTTTGGACATCGTTTGGTGCCTTGGGTGCTGTCCCCGCGATCTGCCAAATTAGAATCAGTCCGGTTGGGAACAGTACTCGATTGCTTGAATTTATGCAGCTAGATTGGTTGATATGCTTCTTTTCTTCAACCCATTGTTACTTTTTCTAGTTAATCACTATGACTAATGCATATCATTTAGCTATGTGTCCTTATTACACTACTGATTGTTTAAGAAATTTATATGTAGTCCCTTGTTTAATACCCTATCTTTTTTTTTTGCCTGTTTATGAGGGAAAAAAAATTAATAAAAACTGTTAATTATTAAAAAAAAAAAGAATATAAATTTGTTTAGCAGGCAGATATTATGTAGGCAGCTTGGTTAGTCCGTAACATTACTATCTGATAGACAATAGTCACAAATCCGTATCTACAGTAAGCAGTTTTGTAAGGCCGCAACGTAAACTGGAGAGATGAGACAGTTTTAAGCCTAAAATAATCATTGGATTCTATTACCTGAAAGGACAAAAGCCACAACTATTGTTCAGTAGGTAGACATTATGTAAGCAGCTTGGGTACATTCAACATAAGAGGTAGAGAGGAGACATATTTTATCTTGAAATAATCATTAGAGTGTAATATTTGAGAGACAATAGCCACAAATATTGTACAGTGGCTGGACAGTATGTAAGCAGCTAGGTTAGGCCCCAATGTAAAGGGCAGAGATGAGGCAATTTTTAGCCTAAAATAAACATTGGAGTGCATTATTTGAAAGACAGTAGCCATAATTATTGTTCAGTGGTTGAACAGTATGTAAGAAGCTTGGTTAGGTGGCAATATAAGAGGGAGAGACAAAGCAGGTTTTACCTTAAAATATTACTACGTGATCCTATGTGCTACCACTTTTAATATAAGCTGCTCACCAGTAAAAAGAAGAAGAAATTAATTTGGTGTAATGATTAAGCGCACTTGGAGTGTGTGAAATGCATCTACCAGTTTTCTGTCAACACTTTGGGATGTTCTGAATCAAAGAATTTCGATCGAGTGCAGAGTGCGGCCATTTCTTCTTCTTTTGACTATATGCGGAGGCGAGCCGACGTGGGCACCTATCCAGATCATCAGGCTTTTAAAACCTCTTAATCCTCTGGTGGACAGAGGGTAGGTTGGATAATATAAATTCAAAATATATATAAATTATTCTTATAAGTGATACTACCCAAAACCTATATTTGAACCTGGGTGATTAAAAACCTTACGATCTGTACAAAACGCACTACAGAACCTTGAACCTGTGCATAACGCATTCCAGACCCCTGCACTCTGTGCGTAACGTACTCCAAAACCCTGCACCCTGTCAATGATGCACTCCAGAACCCTGCACTCTGTGCATAACGCACTCCAGAACCCTGCACCCTGTGCATAATGCACTCTAGAACCCTGCACTCTGTACCTAGCACTCTCCTGAACCCTAAAATTTGTACAAAATGCACTCCAGTATGTGTCTGGGTTTCAATAAACGGTCATTTCTTTGGAGTTTACCTCAAAATCTTGTCTGTGTACGATGATTCAGGTAACAGGGCTGGTATTAGCTCTTGGTCTGCTATAATGGTTTGAAATGCAGGAGGCACTGTTTGGCGGAAGGAAGCACCTAAGTGGTTCTGTCACAAACAGCAACTATAGGTATTGCCGACAAAAAAAAAAGGTAGTCCTAAAAAGTACTGTTGGGTCTCTGAACTGTAAACACGGGGGGTGGATACACAAAAATATGTAGCCCACCATACAGCAATCAATGATATTTTATTGGGTTACACAGATACCAATACTAGTATTGATAACGGTACTGATACAGAGCATTTGCATGAGTACTTGTACTCATGCAAATGGCCCGATGCCTAATCTGATACCCAGGCAGTAAAGGGGAAGATCGTGTAGCGGTGGGGAATGCTACAAGCACCAATCTCGCTCCTCCTCCATGTCCTCATCTGCTCCTTCTCTGCTCCCCCCTGTGTGTCCTCCTCCGCTCCCCCTCCGTGTCCTCCTCCACTCCTTCTCAGCTCTATCTCCATGTCCTCCTCTGCTCCTTCTTTGCTCCTCCTCCATGTCCTCCTCAGGTCCCCCCTCTGTTCCGGATCTGTCAGGAAGGAGAGCGGAGTAATCTGTCATTTACCGGCTCGTTCCTTTTATGATCACTGACTCTATCCATTCATGTGATAGAACAAAAACAGGTAAAAGCTGCGCTCAGGGTAATAGTCAAAAAAAATAGTATGACACAGAAGCAGCCTGCACCAAGATCTAGTCTCCAAATCTCATCATAGAAGGTAATAAAAAAGAGATGCGGCGCTAAAATAATTGAACAGAAACATTCATAATTGAATACAAAAGGGTAAAATAAACCACTAAATAAATGAATAATATGGTGAATGAACGTGGGGATAGAGGCAAAATAAAAACACTGCTATCCAATAATCAATTAATAAAGAGTGAATAAACACATTGGTAAAAACAAATTCATACACTGATAATCTAAAATTTAGTAGTGATTAATTACCCAAGGTGAGTGAGGTAACATATTCAGTGAAAATATCCCAAAAATATTAAATAAAAGTCCAAAAAAAATATAAATTTTTTATAACCAACAAAAAAAGTCCGTGATGGAAAGGAAAAGTGCCAAAAAAAAGTGAAGGTAAAGGTGCAGATAGGGAATCCTCAGTGAGTCTTCACACCCAAGGTGTAATATCAGATGCGCTTACCGAATCCCAATGACTGCTGTTACGGCAGTCATAAACGGCACAGGGAATATAAAGGTCTCCCCACAACCTCAGTATACGATGCCCGTGAGCGGCAGGTAATATCTCAGGAGTAAAAGACAAGAGGACAAGCCATAGCGTAATAAAGTCTGCACAATCAATTTATTTAAAAGGAATTGCACTTACAGGGCATCAGTGAGTCAACAGCATGGATCGAAATGTCAGCCAAATCAGCGTCTCCGTCTACTGCCTCCGCTTCCTAGGTTTGTGTATGCCCAACACGAGAACAGGCGTGGTGACGTCGCAGGCTCCTCCCTACGCGTTTCGTCACGATAGGACGTCGTCTGGGGATTGGCCAATCCCGTAATAAATATCGTAATAAATATTCAAAAGTAAAATTGTAAAATAAAATATCAAATAAAAAAATACTGATGCTGACCACCCCCCCCCCCCAAAAAAAAGCATTGTAAATAAAATATAAATTGGAAAAAAAATATTGTAAAGAATAAAATTGTAAAAAAAGATAAAATAAAAATAAAAACTACTGGCACAGTCCACAGCTCATCAGTGCCACCTATCAGTGCCCATCAGTGCTGCATATTAGTGCTACTGTTACATGACATTAAAAAAAAGTATCGGTATCGGCGAGTACTTGAAAAAAAGTATCGGTACTTGTACTCGGTCTTAAAAGAGTGGTATCAGTGCAATCCTAGTATTTTAGCATATTATAGCACAATATAGCACTGAATAGCAACTAACTCCCTCTACACTACTCCAACACATACAGACTGGCAAATTGCCCTTTTATAGTGAAGGGGCTGGCACAAAACAAAGTCACCACTGTTTGTCCTTCTAAGCCAGCAGACCCAAGTTCAAAGACCAGTCAGTGCATTATGAGTACAAAGAATTAAGTCTGCAATATTCCCACCTTCATCGACCGCATATATAGAAGAGGTAGGATTTTCCTTTTCGTAAGTTGAGTAACCTCTTCATTTTTGATATGGAGCTCGGCATACAAAAAATAAAAAATAAAAAAAGGACGATCATTTTTCCAATTTTCTTATCGTGTGTACGAGGCTTAAGGGTCCTTCCACACACACGTGTGCTTTAACAGGTGCATGTTAACACATGTGGTTTCAGGCATCATGGTCCATTGTGTTAAGGCTGGGCAACTACACTCACCGGCCACTTTATCAGGTACACCTTGCTAGTACCAGGTTGGACCCCCTTTTGACTTAAGAACTGACTTAATTCTTTGTGGTATAGATTCAACTAGGTGTTGGAAATCTGGTTGTGTGTGAAAATCCCAGTAAATCAGAAGTTTCTGAAACACTCAGACCAGCCCGTCTTGGCACCAACAACCATGCATACGAGAATTTTCGTAAGTTGCCACGTTAAATATCTCTTCATTTTCCTTTCTTCCCCATTCTGATGCTCGGTTTTAACTTCAGCAAGTCGTCTTCCCCACGTCTAGAGTAGAAGAAGTTCCTCAAAGAGTGGGACTTTAAACGGGCTATAAACAGTGGTTTCAATAAAAAAAAATACAAATTTATTGAAACCTGAAATACAATTGGAAGCGTATGGATAAAATCAAACACATGATGATGGGAACAGCATGGAATCGGCTAGTGGAAAGGCCCAAGATGACTGTCAGAAAGACACAAAGAGTCCAACGCATTTCGACATACAAAAGGCAGATCTTGTATCTATGGTAGGGCAGCGTGGCTGCTGCTGGCGCTGCTTCACCTGGGAGACACCAGCAGCCACGCTGCTCTACCATAGATAGAAGATCTGCATGGCTGTTCCAGTCACATATTAGAGACCTGCACTATAGATGACCATATGGCCTCAACTTTACGGATGCCTCTATATATTATATAGACATTCCTCAGCTCCTACCTGTTATTGACCCGCTTCTGTGGACAAGCACCCTTTATTCTTCCATAATCATTGGGGTATAGGCCTACTAAAGGGAGTGTTCTTGGTTTTGGCCCCTCTATGGCAGAATTTTGTGTCCCTATGTGGGGAAGATGCTGTTACGTTTTTCATCCTCTTACTGTCTTGATTTCTATGTGCAGTTGTGATGGTTCAACTCTTTCCTTATCTTTTGAGCCATGATCTCTCTTGGGTGAACTATTAACACATGGGATTAAGGCTATACATTGGGGTCTGCATTTTGTATGTCGAAATGCGTTGGACTCTTTCTGCCTGACAGTCATCTTGTGCTTGTGCCGATTCCATGCTGTTCCCATCATCATGTGTTTGATTTTATCCATATGCTTCCAATTGTATTTCATCTTTCAATAAATTTGTATTTTTATATTTAAACCACTGTTATAGTCCGTTTTAAAGTCCCACTCTTTGAGGAACATCTTCTACTCTATGTACCAGGGATGTGGACCATAACCAGTCCATCCAGGTAGTTGGGCAAAAATCTTTTTCACCACATCTAGATGCCTAAATGCATTGAGTTGCTGCCATGTGATTGGCTGATTAGCAATTTGTATTACCAAGCAATTGAACAGGTGTGCCTAATAATAAAGTGGCCGGTGAGTGTATATTGCCATTGTAAAACTTGCTGATAAGTCTAAATAACAGTAAATACTTTTACGACTTGCATTATCAATTTAGTATTTGTTGTCATCAAATATCAATGGATCTCACATTACGAGTGTACATTTGTTTTTTTGTGATATCATAAAGCTATTTTTTACATTTTATACAGCGTATCCTTATATTGTTATATTTTTATTTCCTTCAATAAAAACTTCCAATCATTGTGGCTCTTTACATAAGATGGGGAGATGTGGCATCTGGAGCTCATGGTTTGGTATCCGGATGACTGGCACCCTTTATCAGTATAATGAGGTTTGTATTGCTAGTGATTAATTCCCTATTTATTATGTAATTACCGGAGGCAGAGCTGCTTTGGGAAGGAAATTGGCAAGTTCGTAGTTGAAGTGATACAACTTATAAAGTGATTATTTTATTTATAATCTCAGTGCGCTGCTCATAGTAATAAAAAGTGTCAAAATAAGACTTTTTTTGCAAAAAAATAATACAAATAATAATAATGATAATAAACAAAATGATTACAAATATGCATAGTTTTTTTTGCTTTGTAGACTACAAAGTATTGCAAACAAAATCAGTGGATCATGGGCCCAGTGCACAGGTAGTCCTGCAGACTATTCTTCCAACCCCAGGTCCATACTTCGGTCTGGAGGAAGTGTCGATGGGCAGTGGTTGATGTCACCACTTTTGTGTTCCATTGAGATCTATGAGCCCCTCTGCTGGAAGATGGGACTTGTAGGCTTGCCATTCACAAATCCAAATTTAAAAATACCCAGGGGGCTCCAGGAAAAAGAACCCCCAGATCCTGTAAGGGGGAAAGGACATTGTTGGTTTCAGTGGGAGGAATAGTTCCCCATCATTGGTGTCAGTAGGGGGAATAGTGCCCCATTGTTGGTGTCAGTGGAAGAAATCATGCCCATTGTTGGTGTCAATGGAAGTAATTGTGCCCCATTGTTGGTGTCAGTGGAAGGAATAGTGCCCCATTGTTGGTGTCAGTGGAAGAAATAGTGCCCATTGTTGGTGTCAATGGAAGTAATTGTGCCCCATTGTTGGTGTCAATGAAGGGAATAGTGCCCCATCATTGGTGTCAGTGGAAGAAATATAAAATAATAGAAGCATGGGGCGAGGACAGCATGGGGCGAGGACAGCATTGAGCGAGGACAGCATGGGCCGAGGACAGCATGGGGCAAGGACAGCATGGGCCGAGGACAGCATGGGGCAAGGACAGCATGGAGCGAGGACTATATGCAGTGAGGACAGTTTCTTCCAAGCCAAACCGGAACACTTTAGTGGCCTGGGACACCTTTGGGTGACCCAATGAGAGTAGTAATGCGGTGTGCATATCGTGTTGCAGTGAACATTGGGTGTGGCCAACTTGCTCTTGCTGACATCATCACTCTGCCCACCAGTGATGCCGAACTTACCCCCAGACAGCCACCCGCAGCTCTTGGACAGCAACAGATTTGTGTGTGACTATCTTGTTTGCTTGGGAAGCCACAGCCCAGTCTGAATATTGTGTCTGGGTTTCAGTTCACCTGAAACCCGGAGACATGATTCAAAACCTGGACTGTCCGGGTGAATCCCGAAACAGATGGCAACCTTAAGCGGGAGCAGCATGGAGTGAGGACTATATAGAGTGGGGACAGCATGGAGTGAGGACAGCACTCCATGCTGTCCTTGCTCCATACTGTCCTCGCTCCATGCTGTCCTCACTCCATGCTGTCCTTGCTCCATGCTGTCCCCACTCCATGCTGTCCCCACTCCATGCTGTCCCCGCTCCATGCTGTCCTCGCTCCATGCTGTCCCCACTCTATGCTGTCCCCACTCCATGCTGTCCCCGCTCCATGCTGTCCTCGCTCCATGCTGTCCCCACTCTATGCTGTCCCCGCTCCATGCTCTCCCCACTCCATGCTGTCCCCGATCCATGCTGTCCTCGCTCCATGCTGTCCCCACTCCATGCTGTCCCCACTCTATGCTGTCCCCACTCCATGCTGTTCCCACTCCATGCTGTCCTCGCTTTATGCTGTTCCCACTCCATGCTGTCCTCGCTTCATGCTGTCCCCACTCCATGCTGTTCCCACTCCATGCTGTCCTCACTCCATGCTGTCCTCGCTCCATGCTGTCCCCACTCCATGCTGTCCTCGCTCCATGCTGTCCCCACTCCATGCTGTCCTCGCTTCATGCTGTCCTCACTTCATGCTGTTCCCACTCCATGCTGTCCCCACTCCATGCTGTCCTCGCTTCATGCTGTCCCCACTCCATGCTTTCCCCACTCCATGCTTTCCCCACTACATGCTGTCCTCGCTTCATGCTGTCCCCACTCCATGCTTTCCCCACTCCATGCTTTCCCCACTACATGCTGTCCCCACTCCATGCTGTCCCCGCTCCATGCTGTCCTCGCTTCATGCTGTTCCCACTCCATGCTGTCCTCACTCCATGCTGTCCTCGATCCATGCTGTCCCCACTCCATGCTGTCCTCGCTCCATGCTGTCCCCACTCCATGCTGTTCCCACTCCATGCTGTCCTCGCTCCATGCTGTCCTCGCTCCATGCTGTCCCCACTCCATGCTGTCCCCACTCCATGCTGTCCTCGCTCCATGCTGTCCTCGATCCATGCTGTCCCCACTCCATGCTGTCCTCGATCCATGCTGTCCCCACTCCATGCTGTCCTCGCTCCATGCTGTCCCCACTCCATGCTGTCCTCGCTTCATGCTGTCCCCACTCCATGCTGTCCCCACTTCATGCTGTTCTCACTCCATGCGAGGACAGCATAAAGCGAGGACAGCATGGAGTGAGAACAGCATGGAGTGAGGACAGCATGGAGTGGGGACAGCATGGAGCGAGGACAGCATGGAGCGGGGACAGCATGGAGCGGGGACAGCATGGAGTGGGGACAGCATGGAGTGGGGACAGCATGGAGTGAGAACAGCATGGATCGAGGACAGCATGGAGTGAGAACAGCATGGAGTGAGAACAGCATAGAGCGGGCACACAGTAAAGCAATCTGGTGATGTAGCAAGGTCAGGACAGGCAACAGACCGCAGAGGAATATATTAAATATAGCAATGGTCTGTAACAGGAAGCAAACAGGAAAGATACAGGTGCACTGAATTCCTAGCATTTCCTGAAAACACAGCATTTCCCCACATTTCTAGTGAACCTTATACATGAAATATTCATTGAACACACTTTCTTATCCCCTCTTCACATCCCCCCATCTGTACCATTATCATGCCCAATCTTGTCTAATCTTGCCCATACTTAAAGTAGAAAGTAAAGCAATACAGACAAGGCCTATAAATCCTTGGAGCAGTGATATCATCCCACTGGCACCCATAGATCTAAGGTGTTGTAGGCCTTTAGAGAGTTCATGACTACCTCCTGTGTAGGCAGACACACTCGCCACACTTCAGGCCACTTGAAAAAGTTAAACAAAAGGTATTTTAAGCAGCTCTACGCGGGAAATATACAGTATCTCACAAAAGTAAGTACACCCCTCACATTTGTGTAAATCTTTTCTTCTCTCTTTTCATGTGACAACACTGAAGAAATGACACTTTGCTACAATGTAAAGTAGTGAGTGTACAGCTTGTATAACAGTGTAAATTTGTTGTCCCCTCAAAATAACTCAACACACAGCCATTAATGTCTAAACCGCTGGCAACAAAAGTCAGTACACCCCTAAGTAAAAATCTCCAAATTGGGTCCAAAGTGTCAATATTTTGTGTGGCCTCCATTATTTTCCAGCACTGCCTTAATCCTCTTGGGCATGGAGGTCACCAGAGCTTCACAGGTTGCCACTGGAGTCCTCTTCCACTCCTCCATGATGACATCACAGAGCTGGTGGATGTTAGAGCCCTTGCACTCCTCCACCTTCCATTTGAGAATGCTCCACCGATGCTCAATAGGGTTTAGGTCTGGAGACATGCTTGGCCAGTCCATCACCTTTACCCTCAGCTTCTTTAGCAAGGCAGTGGTCATCTTGGAGGTGTGTTTGGGGTGGTTATCATGCTGGAATACTGCCCTGCGGCCCAGTCTCTGAAGGGAGGGGATCATGCTCTGCTTCAGTATGTCACAGTACATGTTGGCATTCATGGTTCCCTCAATGATCTGTAGCCCCCCAGTGCCGGCAGCACTCATGCAGCCCCAGACCATGACACTCCCACCACCATGCTTGACTGTAGACAAGACACACTTGTCTTTGTACTCCTCACACACGCTTGTCACCATCTGAACCAAATACGTTTATCTTGGTCTCATCAGACCACAGGACATGATTCCAGTAATCCATGTCCTTAACAACCAAGTGTCCTAAATGCTCTCACCCTCTGCACGAGGGACACCTCCACCGCGCCAAAGTCCCCTTTAGAATTATGGAAAATAAAGTAAACACCAGTGAAAGTGCTGACAAAGAATATATAAGTATATATAAAGTTGTACTAAATATATTATAATCTAGTAAATAAGAGATGTAGAGCTGCCCACTTAAATCAAAACCACAAAATAATCAATAAATTTAATCCCAAATATCGGTGAAATAAACAAACACCGACACCTAGGATAAATTCGCAGGCGCTCAAAAATTGCTCCAGATGTAACTAGCTATACCACCATAAATAACATTATCCGGTGATAAACCCGTTCTCTGAAGAAAATGTGAGTATAAGTGTAAAACTGGTGAACAATAAACAATGATGGTGATACCCTCTATCAGGGACTCAATCACCCATGAGTGACACCCCTAAAATAAAATACACATATCAAATATACTACAGTATGAATACGTGATGTGATTATATACCTAGCAGTATACAATGGTGGTGACACCCTCTAAATAGTGTTGATAATCTAAGTATAGCAAGCTAAATAAATAGCATACCTTAAACATCAAAGAGAAAATATAAACATAATGAAATGTAATAATATAAAATCAAACAGAGATGTGATCTAATAACTGTGTGTGTCACGCCCCTATTCAACCCAGAATGGACTGGATATATTAGATCAGGGTGTGACTAATGATATAATGGTGACACCCTCTAATAATGGGTCAGTAATCTGTGTATGGTACACCACATGAATGGCGGACCACAAAAATGAACACCTGTAAAGAAGCGCAATATTATAAATAGAACTTCTTATAATGAATAAGTGAGTGTAAATTGTGGTGGAAAAACATAAATATATATATAAAAGTGACAGCGAAAAAACGTGCAAATAGTTCAATTCATGCTGCAAAGTTCAGCAACTCCCAAAAACAGTTCATGAATAGAACCAGCCCTTGATAGAGGCTGTAAGTGATTAAAGCTGGTGACCACAAAATATTCAATCAAATGTCCCACATAGATGATTCCTCAGTGATAGATGTCAAGAAAATGATGAGTATCTCCGTGCTCCTTCCACCTCACCACTGTGCTAGTGAATCGCACTCTCCAGACATGCACTCACCAAAATGAAATGCCAGCACTTTCATGCACGGCAAAACAAGCTTTCTTTACCACACTCCTGGGTAAATATTGCATACGAGGCTCACAAGGATGATGTTCAATGGATCCACATAAAAGGAAATGAATGCTCAAATAGTGTAATTCCGCATAGAAAATTTATTAAAATCATGCAAACTTCACACATAGCACTCACATTGTGTAAACTTAAGACAAGCTCAAACCGTGTAATGCACAGCAAACTTCAACCCAGTGGAATCAGTAACAACAATGGTCACGGCGGACCCGAGGTGTGCAACTGCTGGATGCTCTCTCACCCCTCCCTCGGGAAACCTCCGTCCCTCCGTGCGCTCGTATCCTACTCTCCTGTGTGGCCGAAAGCAAGTACGTCACAGCTCACAGCCACGCCCCGACATGTTTCGTCATGGAACGACTTATTCATCCCATGAATAAGTCGTTCCATGACGAAACATGTCGGGGCGTGGCTGTGAGCTGTGACGTACTTGCTTTCGGCCACACAGGAGAGTAGGATACGAGCGCACGGAGGGACGGAGGTTTCCCGAGGGAGGGGTGAGAGAGCATCCAGCAGTTGCACACCTCGGGTCCGCCGTGACCATTGTTGTTACTGATTCCACTGGGTTGAAGTTTGCTGTGCATTACACGGTTTGAGCTTGTCTTAAGTTTACACAATGTGAGTGCTATGTGTGAAGTTTGCATGATTTTAATAAATTTTCTATGCGGAATTACACTATTTGAGCATTCATTTCCTTTTATGTGGATCCATTGAACATCATCCTTGTGAGCCTCGTATGCAATATTTACCCAGGAGTGTGGTAAAGAAAGCTTGTTTTGCCGTGCATGAAAGTGCTGGCATTTCATTTTGGTGAGTGCATGTCTGGAGAGTGCGATTCACTAGCACAGTGGTGAGGTGGAAGGAGCACGGAGATACTCATCATTTTCTTGACATCTATCACTGAGGAATCATCTATGTGGGACATTTGATTGAATATTTTGTGGTCACCAGCTTTAATCACTTACAGCCTCTATCAAGGGCTGGTTCTATTCATGAACTGTTTTTGGGAGTTGCTGAACTTTGCAGCATGAATTGAACTATTTGCACGTTTTTTCGCTGTCACTTTTATATATATATTTATGTTTTTCCACCACAATTTACACTCACTTATTCATTATAAGAAGTTCTATTTATAATATTGCGCTTCTTTACAGGTGTTCATTTTTGTGGTCCGCCATTCATGTGGTGTACCATACACAGATTACTGACCCATTATTAGAGGGTGTCACCATTATATCATTAGTCACACCCTGATCTAATATATCCAGTCCATTCTGGGTTGAATAGGGGCGTGACACACACAGTTATTAGATCACATCTCTGTTTGATTTTATATTATTACATTTCATTATGTTTATATTTTCTCTTTGATGTTTAAGGTATGCTATTTATTTAGCTTGCTATACTTAGATTATCAACACTATTTAGAGGGTGTCACCACCATTGTATACTGCTAGGTATATAATCACATCACGTATTCATACTGTAGTATATTTGATATGTGTATTTTATTTTAGGGGTGTCACTCATGGGTGATTGAGTCCCTGATAGAGGGTATCACCATCATTGTTTATTGTTCACCAGTTTTACACTTATACTCACATTTTCTTCAGAGAACGGGTTTATCACCGGATAATGTTATTTATGGTGGTATAGCTAGTTACATCTGGAGCAATTTTTGAGCGCCTGCGAATTTATCCTAGGTGTCGGTGTTTGTTTATTTCACCGATATTTGGGATTAAATTTATTGATTAATCCATGTCCTTAGTCTGCTTGTCTTCAGTAAACTGTTTGTGGACTTTCTTGTGCATCATCTTTAGAAGAGGCTTCCTTCTGGGATGACAGACATGCAGACCAATTTGATGCAGTGTGCGGCGTATGGTCTAAGCACTGACAGGCTGACCCCCCCACCCCTACAACCTCTGCAGCAATGCTGGCAGCACTCATATGTCTATTTCCCAAAGACAACCTCTGGATATGACGCTGAGCACATCTTTGGCTGTCTTTGGTGGACCATGGCAAGGCCTGTTCTGAGTGGAACCTGTCCTGTTACACACAAAAAGTATAGCACTATGTGAACGTGCAAGCAATATGTGCAGAGCCACGTGACCCCACGCGTAGGGACAGGCACCGCCCACTGTCAGCAGTGTATGAGCTTGCCGCTCGTTCGGATACACTGTACCTTTCGTTTTTCACTGCGTGAGTACCCTGTATGCTGCTAATGTGTAATAAAGCCTGAAACATGCTTAAAATACTACACTATATGGTATCTTCATCTCTCCATTTACTATGATGTTCCCCATGGATCTGAGGTCGTATTAATGACAGTCCATTACCTAGGACCCCCTTGCACAGGAGACACCACAAGCATTGTCTGCTCTATGCTGTAACCTCAGTATAGTGAGGTAAGGGGCCATTATCTACCGCTAGAGGATTGTTGCATGGAGAAGATCCTGCTATTCACTTCACATTCACCACTCTTCTGAACAAAAAGATTTTTAATCCAGCTGCCATCTGCACGTTTTAATTGTCTATGTAGCACTAAATGAAGCATTGAAGCTGCTCTTTTATGTTGCACTAAGTCACTTGTATTGAACTTTGTTATTTCAAGTTTGAGCACCCCCTGCTGGCGCTGGACACTATATTGCATGATGCACAGTTATGAAGATCACTTTGGACATTCAATGTAACACTGCATGATTTGGCAATTTTATGCTTTTAAGCTGATTGAGTCTTTAACCATCCATTTATATATATTAATCACGGTTGATTGTATAATATTAATCCCTAGATATCAGTTCACAGCACTTTGTACGAGTATAAATTATCTCAGTGGCAATCACTATTTTATTGCAAGTATTTTTATTGTTTCATTTTTTGATTGGAGACTTCACTATGATTTTATGTTTCATCTAAACTGAGATATATATGTACACTGTTCTTTTGGTGGGCTCCACCGTTTAGTACTTTTAAAAAAAAAAAAAAAATTTTATGTTCTATGCACATATTACTTGCACGTTCACATAGTGCTATACTTTTTATTATGATCTAGATCACCATCCCATGCCCCAGTGTAGGCAGGAAGCAAGCTCCCCAACCCAGGACATCCTAGTGCACCTAGATATTGCAGCTTATTTCAGGATTAGCGCAGCACCATCCCCATTTGTCAGTTAATACTATCACCAGTGTCTAAGGCTGGACCCTATTCGGTGCAGGCTGCTTTTCCCTATCTAAAATTACCCTCACCACCTCTCCTTGGTAGCGCAGGAATAATATTACCTATACTGATTGTCCTGTTACACAGTTTCAGGGTCTTGGTAATCGTCTTATAGCCTAGGCCATCTTTAGGTAGAGCAACAATTCTTTTTTTCAGATCCTTAGCCCCCTTTCACACTGGGGCGTTTTTCAGGTGCTTTAGCGTTAAAAAAAAGCGCCTGTAAAAAGTCTCATCTGCAATCCCAATGTGAAAGCCCGAGTGCTTTCACACTGGGGCGCTGCGCTGGCAGGGCATCAAAAAAGTCCTGCGAGCAGCTTCTTTGCTTAAGCGCTGCAAAGAAGCTGCTTGCAGGACTTTTTTGGATGCCCTGCGAGCGCAGCACCTCAGTGTGAAAGCACTCGGGCTCTCACATTGGGATTGCAGATGAGGCTTCTTTCAGGTGCTTTACAGGCGCTTTTTTTAACGCTAAAACGCCCCAGTGTGAAAGGGGTCTCAGTGTGAAAGCACTCGGGCTTTCACATTGGGATTGCAGATGAGGCTTCTTTCAGGCGCTTTACAGGTGCTTTTTTTAACACTAAAGCGCCTCAAAAACGCTTGAAAAATGCCCCAGTGTGAAAAGGGACTTAGGCCCCTTACACACTGAGGTGCTTTGCAGGTGCTAAAGTGTTAAAAATAGCGCTTGCAAAGCGCCCTGAAAGAGCCGCTCAATGCACTCCAATATGAAAGCCCCGAGGGCTTTTACACTGGAGCGGTGCGCTTGCAGGGCGGTCTAAAAAGTCCTGCAAGCCGCATCTTTGGAGCGCTGTAGGAGCGGTGTACTTACCACTCCTAAAGCGCCCCTTCCCATTGAAAACAATGGGGCAGCGTCTGCTACTACTTTACATTGTAGCAAAGTGTCATTTCTTCAGTGTTGTCACATGAAAAGATATAATAAAATATTTACAAAAATGTGAGGGGTGTACTCACTTTTGTGAGATACTGCAATAGCAGTGGGAAGGCAAGATTTGAAAGGTTTTAAAAACGGACGTTTTTTCCGGAGCAGTGATTTTATTAATGCTTAAAGTGAAACAATAAAAGTGAAAGTTTAAATTTCATATGTGGGGGCTGTCTATAGTATGCCTGTAAAGTGGCGCATGTTTCCCATGTTTAGAACAGTCCCTACACAAAATGACATTTCTAAAGGAAAAAAGTCATTTAAAACTACTCGCAGCTATAATGAATTGTCGGTCCTGGCAATACACATAAAAGTCATTGAAAAAAACAGCATGGGATTCCCCCAGTTCATTACCAGGCCCTGTGAGTCTGATATGAATATTAAGGGGAACCCCAAACCAAAATTAAAAAAAAAAATGATGTGGGGGGGGGTCCCCCTCAAAATCCATACCAGACAATTAAGGTCTGGTATGGATTTCAAGGGGAACCCCGCGCCAAAATTCAAAAAAAAAATTGGTTGGGGACCCCTCAAAAATCCATACCAGACCCATATCTGAGCACACAACCTGGCAGGCCCCAGGAAAAGAGTGCCCCCCTCCTGAACCATACCAGGCCACATGCCCTCAACATGGGAAGGGTGCTTTGGGGTAGCTCCCCAAAGCACCTTGTCCCCATGTTGATGGGGACAAGGGCCTCATCCCCACAACCCTTGCCCGGTGGTTGTGGGGGTCTGCGGGCAGGGGGCTTATCGGAATCTGGAAGCCCCCTTTAACAAGGGGACCTCCAGATCCTGGCCTCCCCCTGTGTGAAATGGTAACAGGGTACAATTGTACCCCTACAATTTCACAAAAAAGTGTCAAAATGGTACAAAAGACAAGACACAACTTGGGACAAGTCCTTTATTAAAAAATAAAAAAATAAAAATGTCCCACAAGTCCATTCATCTTCTTCTCTTGCTCCGCCGACGGACCGAAAAAAAAAAAACGTGACCGTCCGGCCTCCATGGGAGGCACCCGCCGTATGACGCGTCCTCGCAGATGACAGTGATTTAAGCCGTAATTACCAGGACCTCTATGCATCCTTTTCCTTTTAAATGTAACTAATAATGATCAGAACACTCATACCTCCTGTTCCCTATTGGATGTAAGCTGTAATGATCGGGACCCCTCATACCTCCTGTTCTTTATTAGATGTAATCTATATTGAGCAGGACCCTCAAACCTACTTTTCCCTATTAGATGTAATCTGTATTGAGCATGACCCTCATACCTCCTGTTCCCTATTAGATGTAAGCTGTATTGACCATGATCCTCATACCTTTTGTTTCCTATTAGACTTTTATCTGTAGTGAGCAAGATCCTCATACCCCCTGTTTCCTATTAGGCTTTTATCTGTATTGAGCAGGACCCTCAACTTTTGTTCCCTGTTGTATTCTGTTTTTCTTACAATGTATGTTTTATGTATAGGACACTATAGAAGAGCAGTGCAGAATATGATTGGGCTATGTAAATGATGATGATAATAATGAAATGTAATTTTTCTCCCTATTATAGGTGGAGCCCCATTGGCATACGATTCAAACTCAGGCACAAACTCCACAAGTAACTTATCACAGGACTTCAGCTTTATCTGCTTTCCTGAAGTTCACAGCTCAGATATCGCAACCCCTCTTACATTCTTACTTATTGTTACCATCATTTCCAATGTGATCTTGTTGTCCATCATCTATATTGAGCCAAGACTTCACCATCCAATGTATTACTTCCTGGCTTTGCTGGCCATGGTGGACATCCTTCTCTGCACTGTCACCACACCCAGAGTTTTGCTTATTCTTTGGACAGAATATAAAACCATATCAGAAAGTGCTTGCTTTAGCCAAATGTTCTTTGCTACCTTCTGGTCAGCCATGGAGTCTTCCATATTTCTAGTCATGGCCTATGATCGGTATGTGGCTATCTGCAACCCCCTTCACTACCCTACCATCATTACCAATAAACTTGTGGCCAAAGCTTGTGTCTTCATTGTTGTCAGGAATTTGGTGGTCGCATTGCCACCCCCTCTACTGGCAGCAAGACTTGACTATTGCTCCAGTAAAGAAATTCGTCATTGCTTCTGCGAGAACATGTCTGTAGAGAAGCTGTCATGCAGCGACTACACTGCCAGCAACATCTTCGGTTTAGTGTGCTTCTTTTTGTTCGGAGGAACAGACGTTTTCCTCATCATTGTTTCCTATTTCCTTATTCTCCGCACAGTGGTGAAAGCCCGCTCCTTCAGTGCTGCCTCCAAAGCCTTCCGCACATGTGGCTCCCACCTTATCGTAATCTGTATATTTTACTTTACAGTGGCCTCCACAATAGTGTCAAGTCGTACATTCCAGGAGCTCCCCCGTCCCATTCATGTAATATTTTCTATTCTGCACTACCTTTTGCCCCCATTGCTGAATCCACTTGTGTATGGGATGCTGACCAAGGAGATCAGAAACTCTGTACAGAGGATGATAGGAAAGATAAAGATTCATCCATGAGATGTGTGTGATGTGAAACAGGACTCATATTTTATTGATCCCAAGACCAAAATCGGAAGAAAATTCTCTTTTTGGGCTGTTGAGATGTTCTAAATAGACCAGAGAATGACATGGATCATGTCATGTTGTATGGACGGCAGCTGTTGATGGTATATTTTGGAAGTTCTCTTCTCCACACAAGGAACAGAAAGGAATGAAAGTAACCTTCTCAAGAAGCATTGGGATTTGACTCAGATCTCCGAGGGTTGGAAGAAGATTTTAAAAGGTTCTCTTATCTGTAGCAAGCCCTACATGAGTCAACATAACTACATAGCATAACATCAAGTGATGTAAATTGTTAAGGTTTTGCAAATGATCCATGGTTGAGCATTGTCTATTTTTCATGAACTGTTAACAATGAACTGTGACCCAAGTGGAAAAGCAATAGTTGTAAGACTTTCTGCCCTCTTGAAGACAGACATATATTCACATTTTGCTTGTTTTATGTGTTTTTTTCAATGTTTTCTTCAAGTCACACCTGTGTTTGTTTAAATTGCATTGCTGGTTTTGATTAATGGCCTTCAAACTTTGCTGCAGCCTGATAGGTGATGCTGTGGCACCTCATGCCTGAACAAGAAGACCATGTTCGATGTTACAGATGAACTGCAGTCTGGATGTTGTGGCCAAAATAAAGCAAGCAGAGGGCAAATGACTACTCAGCAGTATTTCAAATTGTATCCCTGCAGCTGATCTTTCCCCATCACATGACCATGCTTTATTGTGCGCTGTCCGTGAGCAAGCAGATGTTAGGTCCTGGACTTTAAACTTTTGACCATCAAAACAAAGGTGTTGGTTGGGTTTGACAACTAAACCTTAGCATCTCTACCACAAGGCAGGCCCCCCAACTTGAGAAACCAAAATGGAATTTAAAAAAAAAGCACCAGACAGTTGTCTTAAGAGTCCACATTCATTTATCAAATATAACCATGTGACAACTTGCCAGGAGTCTTGAGATAGAGTCATGGAGTAAACATTGTCTTTCTAATTTTAAGCCCTGCTAAAGGGGGGCTGCCAACCCCCCAAAGACAATGGATACCTTTTATACTGATGTTTTCATATTCTTTTCTTGAATAAATGATTATGGACTCTTAAGATGACCATCTGGTGCTCTTTTTTATCAATCTCATTTGTTCTGCACTGTACCTCTGTGTGGAGGTGGCCATCTTGGTATAGGCGGGGCTTAGCCTCCTCTTGTCAAAGCCTAACTAAGAGTCAGATGCAGCATTGCCTTAGATCTCACACTGCAGATATGTAGTTATTAGACAACATTCTAAACTGCGCTGGTATTTGCAAACACAATGATTGTGCACAGCTGAGATGAATAACACCACCTGCACACCTGAGGGTGGTTATGTGGGCAATTTGGTAGGATTTGAGGTAATGCTTTGGGAGTTTTTTAGTTTGTGTATATTGTTATATACTACTATAAAAAATGTATGCTTATTACAATAATGTGTGTGCATTTTGAATATTGGTCTGAATACAATACCTTTCCTCCTGTGGAAATGGAAAACAAAGTGCCAGATATTCAGCTTATAAATATTATTACTTTATTGTGCATAATAAGTTGGCTCCTAATCTCAATAGTTCCAAACTGTCAAGTCTCCAGCCAGTTGCAGATCCCTTTAACCTTCCACAGTGCCTCTGAGTTGCTCTGGCTATTTAAGTGATTTTTATAGCATAAACACGGAATAACATTTTAAGGCCATATACTGTTTAGAAAGATTCCCCTATTCATATGCTAACAAACCTGTTGGACTGGTTCATGAGCTTAGAGCAGGACATGATGCTACAGGAAGTAGGGGGATGGTGTAAGAAGACTGGAACAACCATGTGCTGAAGACAAAGGAGCAGTGCTGGTTGATTGTGCTAGAAAGAAGAGAAGCTTTGCAGGACTCTGAGAAGCAAGAGGCAGTCTGGAGAGATCCTGGAATAAAAGGAAGAAGACTTTATAACCAGGAAAAACCAAAAGCCAAACAGCCTCCCAGCTCACATCCTCCCATAGTAGCCCACATATCCCCTCAATCTCTCTCAGACCCCCTGAGAGCCCTCAGCACCCACAGTGCCCCAAAACCTCCCACGATGCCACTCATCACCCTGCAGTGCTGCAAGCCTCCAGCTCCCACAGTGCCCCTGCATACCCCCCCCCCCCAACCTCCTGGAGAGACACCATTCCCCACAGCTGCCCCCAGCTCCCTCCAGAAACCTAATTTCCCACAGGGACACCAAGTCTGCTGCAGGGCCCCCTAACCCCCTCCAGAACACCTATCATCCCACAGTGACATCAAGCCCCATAAGAGAACCTTCCAGCATTTCAATACATACTGTATTTTGTGTCCCATACTTTTATTATGTGAATATAATTTTTTTTAAAACTATTGGGGCATTGAAGTTTAAAAAAAAAAGACTGGGCCCTGGTTTGAGAACCATCACTGTAGAAGACCCCTCATCTAGTGGAACTGGTGGAGTTATGTCACTGCATCCCGCCACCACAGTTCACTTGACATATGATAGATCGGAGTCCAGCCCCTCATATCTAATTATTTGTGGACTTTCCTTCATTGAAGGTCTATTGACAAATTATCTGTCGTACACTATATGACAGATAACACACTAATTACCCAAGTTGAAATTCATTAAAAATATTGGGGGAAAGTATTGTTTCCCTTAAGAGCCATCACTGAATACTGACAACCTGGTCAATATTCAAAATGTAAGTAGCGATTTGGGTAGAGAGAGCTGGACAGATTTTGCCACAAATTTTCCATTTTGATGAAATGCATTGGAGTCATGGGAAAGGGCAAAATAACGTTGCACCCAAATCTACCCCACCAACCTTCCTCTTCCCCTCTAGATCATGTCCCAGCATTATTTCTTTCTTTTAGCTTGCTCCTGTAGCAAAAAACATCTTCTATCACTCCCTACATTGTCATCATTAGGCTTGTAGAACTCTTGCAGAGGCAGCTACTGGGAGGACAGCTTACGATGTAGATGCGCCCCCCAGAAATACAACTCCCCAGATGTGAGGGCAGGCTTTTGGTTTCAAAGCAGCAAAAATGTTTTTTTCTACCCTTCAATCCTCCCTGTGATCCCTACTGCTTTGATGGGCACAGATGAGGTTGCATTGATGGGCACTGATAAGGCTGCACTTATAGGCACTGATAGGCTGCGCTTATGGGCACTGATAGGCTGCACTGATGGGCACTGATAGGCTGAACTGATGGTCACTGATGAGGCTGCACTGATGGGCATTGATAAGGCGGCACTAATGAGCACTGATAGGCTGCATTGATGGGCACTCATGAAGCTGCACTTATTGGCACTGATCGGCTGCACTGATGGGCACTGATAGGCTGCACTGATTGGTCACTGATAAGGCAGCACTGATGGGCACTAATAGGCTGCATTGATGGGCACTAGGGATGAGCCTGATGTTTGAGTGGAGCGTAAGAGGAACCCTGCGCCAAAATAAAAAAAATGGCCTGGGGGTCCCCCGCAAAATCCATACCAACCCAGATACCGCTCCCTCTCCCTCCCATGTGAATGGGTATCGGTTACATTGTACCCCTACACATTCACCAAAAAAGGTATTAAAGCCTAAATGTAGTTTTTTTTTTTTAAAAATAACAGGGACAGTACTTTTATTGAAGGAGAAGTGTCCCTTGAGCTGGTGGCTGCTCTCTTAGTTGAAATTTTCCATCTCCCCATACTCTGCAGTGGTGTGGTGCTGCATGGGTATATAAGCTGTTGAACCTTTCGAAGGCACTTGTCAAGAGTGTCAACTATGCCAGCCCTTTCTACCCCCCTCCTCCATTCATAGAAGCAGTACTATAGCTTCCATAAATGAAAAGCTACGAATGGAGAGGGCGGATTCATCCACCCAGTGGCGGCAGGTGCTGTATATTTTCGGGGGGGGGGGGGGCGGCAAACAAGACACCCATCGCCGATACCCCACCGGTTGGTCGGTCAGTCCGCCGGTTGGGCAGTTGCTTGTCCAGCACTTACCCCATCTAGCAGCTTCAGCTCCTTCTCACGTCTCCTTCTCCTCCATGGCGGCGGCTTCCTCCTCTGTGGCTTCACCCTGCATCTCCGGCTTAAGGAGGCTTCGTCCTCAGTGGCTTCCCTCTTCTTTCCGTTGACGGCTTTCCTCCTCCTTCCCTCAGCGGCTTCCCTCCTCCTTCCCTCGGAAGCTTCCCTCCTCCTTCCCATGGCGGCTTCCCTCGGCGGCTTTCCTCTTCCCTCCCTTAGCGGCTTCCCTCCTCCTTCCCTTGGCTGCTTCCCTCCTCCTTCCCTCATCGGCTTCCCTCTTCCCTCCCTCCGCAGCTTCCCTCCTCCTTCCTTCGGCACTTTCCTCCTCCTTCCCTCGGCAGCTTTCCTCTTCCCTCCCTCTGTGGCTTCCCTTCTCATTCCCTCGGCAGCTTCCCTCCCTCCACGGCTTCCCTCCTCCTTTCCTCGGCGGCTTCCCTCCTCCTTCCCTCTTCCCTCCCTCGGCAGCTTCCCTCCTCCTTCCCTTGGCGGCTTCCCTCCTCCTTCCCTCGGTGGCTTCCCTCAGGGGCTTCCCTCTTCCCTCCCTTAGCAGCTTCCCTCCTACTTCCCTTGGCTGCTTCCCTCCTCTTTCCCTCATCGTCTTCCCTCTTCCCTCCCTCCGCGGCTTCCCTCCTACTTCCTTCGGCGCTTTCCTCCTCCTTCTCTCGGCAGCTTCCCTCTTCCCTCCCTCTGTGGCTTCCCTCCTCCTTCCCTTGGCAGCTTCCCTCTTCCCTCCCTCCACGGCTTCCCTCCTCCCTCCCTCGGCAGCTGCCCTCCTCCTTCCCTCGGCGCCTTCCCTCCTCCTTCCCTCTTCCCTCCCTCGGCAGCTTCCCTCCTCCTTCCCTCAAGGGCTTCCCTCCTCCTTCCCTCGGCGGCTTTCCTCCTCCTTCCCTCTGTGACTTCCCTTCTCTCAGCGGCTTCCCTCCTCCTTCCCTCGGCGGCTTCCCTATTCCCTCCCTCGGCGGCTGCCCTCCTCCTTCCCTCAGCGGCTTCCCTCCTCATTCCCTCAATGGCCTCCCTCTTCCCTCCCTCTGCGGCTTCCCTCCTCCTTCCCTCCTCCTTCCCTCCTCCTTCCCTCGGCAGCTTCCCTCTTCCCTCTCTCTGTGGCTTCCCTCCTCCTTCCCTCTGCAGCCTCCCTCTTCCCTCCCTCTGCGGCTTCCCTCCTCCTTCCCTCTGCAGCTTCCCTCCTCCTTCCCTCTGTGGCTTCCCTCCTCTTTCCCGCTGCGACTTCCCTCCCCCTTAGCTCTTCCCTCCCTCGGCGGCTTCCCTCCTCCTTCCCTCAGCGGCTTCCCTCTTCCCTCCCTCGGCAGCTTCCCTCCTCCTTCCCTTGGCGGCTTCCCTCCTCCTTCCCTCGGTGGCTTCCCTCCTCCTTCCCTCAGCGGCTTCCCTCCTCCTTCCCTCGGCTGCTTTCCTCCTCCTTCCCTCTGCGGCTTCCCCCTTCCTTCCCTCCGCAGCTTCCCTCCTCCTTCCCACAGCAACTTCCCTTTTCCCTCCCTCGGCGGCTGCACTCCTCCTTCCCTTGGCGGCTTCCCTCCTCCTTCCCTCCTCCTTCCCTCCTCCCTGCCTCAGTGGCTTCCCTCCTCCTTCCCTCGGTAGCCAATATGACTGCTTCTCCTCTCGGCCAATTGGGTTTCACCCGCTTCATGATTGGCCAGGAGGAGAATCAGGAAGACAATATTGAATATTCATTCGCAATTATCACACAACTGGGTGGGTTTAGGGCGCAGTTCTCTGCGCCCCGAGCCCACCCTTTTTTGAAGCCAATTAGAGCCTCAGGCTCTAATCATGTGCTTAAAAAAAAACCCTATTGGAATCCATGCGTCTGGGGCCCGCATGTAGATTAGGGGCAGGGCGTATGCATAGGGGGTCCTAATGGACAGGCCGCCACTGCATCCACCCTCCCTCCATCCATAGAGCGCTTTTAATTGAAAGAAAATATAATACAGGTTCTATGAATGGAGGAGGGAGGTAGAAAGGGCGGGCATAGTTAGCAAGTTGACAAGTGCCTATGAAAGGGCCAAGCAGCTTATATACCCACGCAGCACCGCACCACTGCAGAGTATAGGGAGGGGGGAGATGGAAGATTTCAAATAAGAGAGCAGTCACCAGCACAAGGGACACTTCTCCTTCAATGAAAGTACTGTCCCTGTTGGTTTAAAAAAAATACACTAATGCCGCATACACACGACCGATTTTTCCGCCGGAATGAACTCTGACGTTTTTTTCAAAGGAGTTCCGACAGAGTTCTGCTGAAACGGACTTGCCTACACACAATCACACCAAAGTCAGATCGTTTAGAACACGATGATGTACGACGGGACTAGAAAAAGGAAGTTCAATAGCCAGTAGCCAATAGCTGCCCTTGCGTCGTTTTTGGTCCGTCGGAATAGCATACAGACTAACAGTTTTCCCGATAAGAATTGATTCAGTCGGAAGGATTTAAAACATGTTCTATTTCTAGGTCCATCAGAATTTTCAAAAAAAAAAGTCAGATGAAGGTCACACATGATCGGAATGTCCGATGGAATGATTCCGTCGGACCTTTTCTGCCTGAAAGTCCGGTCGTGTGTGTAGCACTGGTAGATTTTTAATCTACTGCTGATAGGTAAATCTAGTGGGTTACTTGTTAGGTGAAGGTAGGTTTGCCTCTGTTCCAGCTTGGCTGAGTTGCGGGTAGTTTCACGCTGTGCCGGTGGGTGTCGTTGTCACCATGGGCCAGTGTAGGAAAGGCAAATTGTCGAAGCGTATGAGTGCTCCTCTGTCCCGGAGACAACTCAGGGGAGGTGGTCCTCCTAGTTGCATTCTGGGAGAGGGTATTTATGGGACAGACGCCATGTTTAGGGGTTCGTTTTCATCAACCTGCTGGCCCTCCTGGCCAACAGGTATGCATTAGGAATACCACCTCGTGGTCCTCCGTTCCGGAGGCCCACGTCGCTGCAGCGTGTGGGTGGGCCCAGAAGCCTGTCTGGGGTAGGGTGGCCACGTGTCCCGGATTGCCCGGGATTGTCCCTTATTTCAGATTTTTGTCCCGTGTCCTGGGTACCTTCATTCCGGGACAATACAGTGTCCCCGAATGAAAGAAAAAACCACACCGCCGGCTGGCACCAGTCCGACTCTGTCTCCGAGACGAGTCCGCCACTCTTATAATCATTATATACAGTAGTACACTGTTTAACACAGTAACACACACCATGCAGCTTAACTGGTTGCTAGGCTAGGGCCGCCCGCCCCGCGTCTAGCAAACATTGACGTCAGCTGGCACCGTCCCTCACGTGATAGTCAGTGCAGTGGGCACCCACACTATAGTCTACACGCTACGGCTGAGCAGCGCGCCTCAGTCTGAGAGAGAGAGCAGCCGCTGAGCCGCCAGCCTGCCACACTTACTAGCCTGCCCAGCCCCAGTCAGTAGTGCCTGCCAGTCCCGGACCCGGACCCGGAGCCGCCGAGCCGACTACTCCAGCACTGCAGCCGGTGAAGCAGAAGCACATTGCCAGCCAGCAGCGCAACCCGGGCCGACTCCGAGCTCCCAACTGTCTCCACTCCACAGTTCAACTTCTCTCTGTCCTGACTGAACCGCCTCGTCCGAGTCCTCCCTCCGGCTCCCTCCCGCCCATGAGGTCTGCCCGCCAGACAAACTTCAGGTTAGTGTAACTTCCACTACCTAGTTACAGTGAGCAATGCACACTCCCTCTCAGTTCTGCTGCTGTCCCCAGACCCCCACCCCCCTCAGTTCTGCTGCTGCCCCCCCCCCACACAGCACTCCCTCTCAGTTCTGCAGCTGTCCTCCACCCCCCTCAGTTCTGCTGCTGTCCCCCACCCCCCTCAGTTCTGCTGCTGTCTCACCCAATCCCCCTCAGATCTGCTGCTGTCCCCCCCAATCCCCCTCAGATCTGCTGCTGTCCCCCACTCCCCCTCAGTTCTGCTGCTGTCCCCCCCACTCCCCCTCAGTTCTGCTGCTCTCCCCCTCCATCTTTCCTCCATGTCCCCCTCCGTTCTGCTGCTGTCCCCCTCCGTTCTTACTCCTTGTCCCCCTCCATTCTGCTGTCCCCCTCCAGTTTTCCTCCGTGTCCCCCTCCATTCTGCTGCTGTCCCCCTCCGTCCTGCTGTCCCCCTCCGTTCTTCCTCTGTGTCCTCCTCCGTTCTTCCTCTGTGTCCCCCTCCGTTCTTCCTCTGTGTCCCCCTCCATTCTTCTTCTGTGTCCCCCTCCGTTCTTCCTCCATGTCCCCCTCCGTTTTTCCTCCGTGTCCCCCTCCGTTCTTCCTCCGTGTCCCCCTCCATTCTTCCTCCGTCTCCCCCTCCGTTCTGCTGCTGTCCCCCTCCGTTCTTCCTCCATGTCCCCCTCCATTCTGCTGTCCCCCTCTGTTCTGCTGCTGTCCCCCTCTGTCCTGCTGTCCCCCTCCGTTCTTCCTCCGTGTCCCCCACCGTCCTGCTGTCCCCCTCCATTCTTCCTCCATGTCCTCCTCTGTTCTGCTGTCCCCCTCTGTTCTGCTGCTGTCCCCCACCGTCCTGCTGTCCCCCTCCGTTCTTCCTCCGTGTCCCCCCCGTCCTGCTGTCCCCCTTCGTTCTTCCTCCATGTCCCCCACCATTCTGCTGCTGTCCCCCTCCGTTCTTCCTCCGTTTGCCCCTTCGTTCTGCTGCTGTCCCCCTGCGTTCTGCTGCTGTCCCCCTGCGTCTTGCTGTCCCCCTCTGTTCTTCCTCCGTGTCCCCCTCCGTTCTCCGCGGGGGGGGGGGTGTCCCTGAATGGCAGTTTGGAAATGTGGTCACCTTAGTCTGGGGCCTACCACAGCGGCAGAGGAATGGTCCTGAGCTGTCTATCCAGAGTGTAGAAGCTGGACAACCGAGGAGATCCCAGGGGAGGACCTGTCATGGAAGGATCATGCAGAGTGCTGGTCTGGAGAGGGGCCTGGTGACTCAGTTGGAGGACGTATCCTGAAGTAATCTTACTGCATAGTACTGCCGGGTTGGCTTAAAGGTTCAAGTACTGTGTCTGATGTTCAACACAAACCATTACATCCTGTGGCAGAGGATCGTACGGATTTTATTCCAAACAAGTCTGTGGCAGAGACTTTTGTTCGTGATGCGAACTGGCTGCTAGGCAAGTGAGAGAGGCCTATCCAGGCGGGCAAAGATTGAATCCCACAAGGGGAGTACACTTAAGTACAAGCGTTTGATTAAGGAATACCAAGAAAAGGTATTTGAGCTTCCCTGCAATTTTCCTCCTGCCTCTTTCCTGCTACTTCCTTTATTCCTTGTTCAATAAAGCATTGGAAAAGATACTCAAGTGTTTGGTGCATACATCGTCCGGAGGTAAACTCAACGGGACCCTAGACCCTGTGCCGGTGAAACAGAGGTGGCGGAAGTGAAGGTAACAGTCAGCTTTAAATCAGCAGCTCCACCGAGAGTATTTGCTACATGTGTAAGCGGCATTAGGCTTTAATACCTGTGTGCATAATGAATGGCCTGTACAGGCCATTCAAAAGATTTTCCATTGATAAAACTTTCTGCCATAGAATTGCCACATGTACAACCAGGGACAGAGTCAGGGTGTTAGAGGTAGCTTAAGGGCAAAGGTTAGGTTAGGCGATAAGGGTTTAGGTTAAAGCCAACCTTCGGGCAGATAAAAATGGCAAAAAAGAATGCAGCTCTCTAATCATTAATACGTTATTAAATGTATTTCTTTTCTTTTCAATGCAACTACTTAATAAACTTTTGCAGTTCATGTGCTGCAGAGCAGGAAAAGACGGACATTGTCAGCACTCTTGACAGATCCAGAAACTTGTATTAACCCCCCCAGACCCAGAAGATTACCACTGCGAGTGTACAGGGGACATTGCATGACCATTATCCTATATACAGCACTGTGATTATGTCATTGCTGCTTTTCCAAGCTAATATCTGGGTTTGCTAAGCCATTTGGAGCCGGCAAAGTGGATTTACATCTTTTGCGGCTATTTTGCAGAAAATATGCTGAGTGGTTCTAAAGACAGAAGGTTTTTTTTATCTTAATGCCAGGGGCGGCCCGTCCATTAAGGGCATACAGGCGCAGCCCCCCCCCCCCCCCCCCAATCCTAGCGTCCGGCCCTTTTCAGGTAATAGGCGCATGGATTCCAATGTGGGGGGGCTGTTTTTTTTGAAGCATCGATAGGCTTCAATATAGGGTGGGCTCGGGTCGCAGAGAGTGTGCTCCGATCCCACCCAGGTGTGTTACAACAGCAAATGAATATTCACTGTTTAAATAGAAAAGCAGCAAGGATGGACTTTGCTGTTGTAACACTGATCCTGGAAACTGCCATGGAGGAGAGGATACGGAGCCGCTGAACCACTCTATATGCTGCCTGCCACCCACCGCAGCCGCCGATGGGGTAAGTGTCGGACTGACCAGCAAACAGCGGGGGGGGGGGTGCCACTCAGGGGAGGGGGTGGGTGGTTGTTTGCCAGCCACCACTGCTTCATGCCTACCTTCTCCAAGGTCTATGTCTCCGCATTATTGTCTGAGACACATCAGCGGGAGCCATTGGCCATCACAGCCAGGGAGGAGGGAGTGGGGGGGCGGAGCCACTCTCTGTGCGTCCCATAGACACACAGAGGCGGCTTGGGAGCGAGCACGCTCGAGTGCTCCCATAGCAAGTGGATTGCTATGGGACCACTCAGTAGGAGGGAGGACCTGAGAAGAGGAGGATCAGAGCAGAGCAGGTAAATATAAAATGTTTGTTACTGTATTTTTAAAACATAAAAATGGTAGGTTTAGTATCACTTTAAGCCTGGGTTCACACTGCTGGGGGAATGAAATGGTGCGAGTTCAGCTGAACTCGCACCATTTCATTCCTGCATGTCAGTCCCGATTTCGGCAGCGATTTCAGAGACATCTGTGCGGGTTTCTGCACAGATGTCAATGGAAATCGCACCCCGACATTGCAAAAAGTAGTACAGAAACGACTTTCTGAAATTAGGACGGTGCCATTGCCGGCAATTGCCGCCGTTTTGACAAGTCAAATGGCACCAATGTGAACCAGTGTGTCTCTGAAATCGGGACTGACATGCGGGAATGGAATCGTGCAAGTTCAGCTCAACTCACGTGATTTCATTCCCACTGCCAGTGTTCACCAGGGCTGAAGGAACATTTTTGTGCCCAGAGGGATGAAGATGGGGACAGATGTGGTCAGAATTTCTCCACTGTTACAGGTAGTACATAATAATATCAGTAAAAGTATTTAATGGATTGTGGTTTAGGTGTGAGAACTCATCACCCCGTGTCTTTGCTAGAAATCCTTCTTTTATAATTGCAGTTTTGTACGGCTCTGTGCTGCCCAGATGCCCCCCCGGTAATTGACGAGCTCTCTACAGCTCATTCATTATTCAGATGTTTGTCTGTGGAGGGGTCATGCTGGGACAGATCACCATTTATCCCAATGTTATCCATAACATATACAGTACATGGAAAAAAATCACATACACAGTATCTCACAAAAGTGAGTACACCCCTCACATGTTTGTAAATATTTGATTCTATCTTTTCATGTGACAACACTGAAGAAATGACACTTTGCTACAATGTAAAGTAGTGAGTGTACAGCTTGTATAACAGTGTAAATTTGCTGTCCCCTCAAAATAACTCAACACACAGCCATTAATGTCTAAACCGCTGGCAACAAAAGTCAGTACACCCCTAGGTGAAAATGTCCAAATTGGGCTGGGGCTGCATAAGTGCTGCCAGCACTGGGGAGCTACAGTTCATTGAGGGAACCATGAATGCCAACATGTACTGTGACATACTGAAGCAGAACATGATCCCCTACCTTCGGACACTGGGCCGCAGGGCAATATTCCAACATAACGACCCCAAACACACCTCCAAGATGACCACTGCCTTGCTAAAGAAGCTGAGGGTAAAGGTGATGGACTGGCCAAGCATGTCTCCAGACCTAAACCCTATTGACCATCTGCGGGGCATCCTCAAACGGAATGTGGAGGAGCGGTAGAGGGGGACGTGCCAGGGAGGCCGATCCAGGGCTGGAGCATCCCAATAAGTACGCTCCATTGAGTGACATTGGTGAAACCAGTCAGGGACCAGCACTGCTGGAGCTGAGGGACTCTCCTAGCTGCCGGGGGAAGAACTCCTCCAGTGAGAGTGGGGGGGGGGGGAGCGAAGGGAAAGGAAAGACAGATTCTGGTGGTAAGGGACTCAATTGTTAGAAGGACAGAGAGGGCAATCTGTAACCAAGACCTGAAGCACCGAACTGTATGTTGTCTACTGGGTGCTCGGGTTCGGCACATCTCGGATCTGGTGGACAGATTGCTGGGAGGGGCTGGGGAAGACCTGGCTGTCATTGTGCACGTTGGCACCAATGACAAGGTCAGGGGCAGATGGAGTGTCCTAAAGAAAGATTTTAGGGACTTGGGAGCTAAATAGAGGAAAAGGACCTCCAAGGTAGTATTCTCAGGAATACTACCGGTACATCGAGCCACACCAGAAAGGCAGAGGGAGATTAGGGAAGTAAACAAGTGGCTGAAGAGCTGGTGTAGTAAGGAGGGGTTTGGGTTCCTGGAGGACTGGGCCAACTTCTCAGTCCATCACCGGTACTATAGAAGGGACGGACTGCACCTAAATGAGGAGGGTGCAGATCAGCTGGGAGTAAAGATGGCCAAAAAGTTAGAGGGGTTTTTAAACTAGGCAACAGGGGGGAGGGTCCAGAGGTAGAGATAGTGAGCGCAGAACATATTCCAGAGGGTAGGTAGTATTGGGGGCATTAGTGGTAGGTTGACTAAAGCACATAAACCCAAGGTAAGTATAGTAACAAGTCCTAGTTGCAATCTCGGAACACCCAATAAGAGGAAAGTATGAGACCGGTCTAAACTATGTGGCATGTTCACCAATGCCAGGAGCCTGGCGGACAAGATGGATGAACTAGAGATACTGTTGTAAAAGGAGGATTTGGATTTTGTGGGAATTTCAGAGACCTGGTTCAACAGCTCTCATGATTGGCTGGCAACCATTCAAGGGTATACCCTTTACCGCAAGGATATAGAGGGTAAAAAAGGGGGAGGGGTATGCCTATATATCAAGAATAATGTAATAATAATGTGAATGTGAGAGATGATATCACCAAGAGAGCTAGGGAGGAGGTGGAATCCTTATGGGTAGAGCTCCAAAGGGATGAAGCTAAGAGGAAAATATTACTGGGAGTATGCTATAGGCCCCCTAACCTGAGGGAGGAGGGGAGATTGATCTCCTATCACAAGTTGGATTAGCAGCAAGGATGGGAAGTGTTATCATAATGGGGGATTTTAATTATCCAGACATAGACTGGGCAGAGGGAACCACGCATTCGTCTAAGGCTCGCCAGTTCCAAAATGTCTTGCAGGACAATTTCATGGTTCAGATGGTAGACGCACCAACTAGAAATAAAGCGTTATTGGCTCTGCTGATTACCAACAATACAGACCTGATCACGGATGTGGAAATATGGGGCAATTTAGGAAACAGCAATCACAGGTCAATTGGATTCAGTATAAATCACACAAATAGAAAACATAAGGGGAATACAAAGACACTGAATTTCAAAAGAGCCAACTTCCCTAAACTACAAACCTTGTTAGAAGGCATGAATTGGGATAAAATCTTAGGAACAAAGAACACGGAGGAGAGATGGTTTTGCTTTAAGAGCAATTTAAATAAGGGCATTAGCCAATGCATCTGTTCTGACTCAACTACAAAGCCATAAACTTTATCTCCAGCTTCATATAGGGCTTACACGACCTGGTGATCTATTTATCATTTGCATCAATTCATACAGCTTAACTCAATGAATAACTCACTGTATGGAGAGACAGACGATAGATCCTTTCGAATGTTCCGTTTAATGATGGATATTCATAGGTAGAAAAACGTTGGTGTTGTAAGCCACATGTAAAGATGTTACAGCAATGATGGTATACTGAGCACAATGAATAAGAGACAGGGAGAGAAGGGGGATATACAGAACTATGGTGGGGGAGAGAGTTCAGAGGGAACAGAGGTACAGTGCAATAATATATCACATTGGGTAATACATTTAAAAGAGCGAACAAAGGTCCTGGATGGCTTAACTCCAATGTAAAAATGCATATAAAAGCAAAAAATACAAGGTTGAGGGATCATCATCAGCATTCAGACTTTATAAATAATGCAACAAGAAATGTAAGGGTGCAATTAGGACGGCTAAGATAGAACATGAAAGACACATAGTGGAAGAGAGCAAAAAAAATCCCAAGAAATTCTTTAAGTATGTAAACAGTAAAAAAGGGAGGACAGACCATATTGGCCCCATAAAGAATGAGGAAGGACATCTGGTTACAAAGGATGGGGAGATGGCGAAGGTATTGAATTTATTCTTCTCCTCAGTCTTCACGAGTGAATCGGGGGGCTTCAGTAACCAGAACTGCAGTGTTTATCCTCATGACACATCACAGGAAACACCTCCATGGTTAACAGAGGACAGAATTAAAATTAGACTTGGGAAACTTAACATAAATAAATCACCGGGACCAGATGGCTTGCATCCGAGGGTACTTAGGGAACTCAGTCAAGTAATTGCCAGACCATTGTTCCTAATTTTTACAGACAGTCTACTGACTGGAATGGTACCAGCTGATTGAAGAAAAGCCAATGTAGCACCAATATTTAGAAATGGCCCAAAATACATCCCTGGGAATTACATACCAGTTAGCCTAACATCAATAGTATGCAAGCTCTTGGAGGAGATGATAAGGGACTATATACAAGATTTTAGTAACGAGAACGGTATCATTAGCAGTAGTCAGCATGGATTCATGAAAAATCGTTCTTGCCAAACCAATTCCCCATAAACGTTTACTGTACAAAATAAGGTCTGTTGGCATGGACCATAGGGTGAGTACATGGATTGAAAACTGGCTATAAGGGCGAGTTCAGAGGGTGGTGATAAATGGGGAGTACACAGAATGGTCAGAGGTGGGTAGTGGGGTTCCCCAGGGTTCTGTGTTGGGACCAATCCTATTTAATTTGTTCATAAACGACTTGGAGGATGGGATAAAAAGTTCAATCTCTGTATTTGCGGACGATACTAAGCTAAGCAGGGCAATAACTTCTCTGAATGATGTGGAAACCTTGCAAAAAGATCTGAACAAATGAATGGGGTGGGCAACTACATGGCAAATGAAGTTTAATGTAGAAAAATGTAAAATAATGCATTTGGGTGGCAGAAATATGAATGCAATCTATAGACTGGGGGGAGAACCTCTGGGGGAATATAGGATGGAAAAGGACCTGGGGGTCCTAGTAGATGGTAGGCTCAGCAATGGCATGCAATGCCAAGCTGCTGCTAACAAAGCAAACAGGATATTGGCATTAAAAAGGGGATCAACTCCAGAGATAAAACGATAATTCTCCCGCTCTACAAGACTCTGGTCCGGCCGCACCTGGAGTATGCTGTCCAGTTCTGGGCACCATTCCTAAGGAAGGATGTACTGGAAATGGAGCGAGTACAAAGAAGGGCAACAAAGCTAATAAAGGGTCTGGAGGACATTAGTTATAAAGAAAGGTTGCAAGCTTTGAACTTATTCTCTCTGGAGAAGAGACGCTTGAGAGGGAATATGATTTAAATTTATAAATACCGTACTGGTGACCCCACAATAGGGAGAAAACTTTTTCGTGGAAGGGAGTTTAACAAGACTCGTGGCCACTCATAAAATTAGAAGAAAAGCGGTTTAACCTTAAACTATGTAGAGGGTTCTTTACTGTGGGCCCAGGACTGGCATGGTGGCTGACATGGGGTAGTGGGAAGGGCGAACGGTGGATTTCAAATTTGCTGTTCTCCCTTAGCTGGTAAGAACCCAAAGGTGACCTCCATTTTCTGCTGTCATTTTCCCTGGCTGTGGCCAGGGAAGATGCGACTGGAACACAATCTACTCTCCATTAGCTCCATTGCCCTGCTTAGCTTAGTATCGTCTGCAAATACAGCGATTGAACTGTTTATCCCATCCTCCAGGTCATTTATGAACAAATTAAATAGGATTGGTCCCAGCACAGAACCCTGGGGAACCCCACTACCCACCCCTGACCATTCCGAGTACTCCCCATTTATCACCACCCTCTGAACTCGCCCTTGTATCCAGTTTTCAATCCATGTACTCACCCTATGGTCCATGCCAACGGACCTTATTTTGTACAGTAAACATTTATGGGGAACTGTGTCAAATGCTTTTGCAAAATCCAGATACACCACGTCTACGGGCCTTCCTTTATCTAGATGGCAACTCACCTCCTCATAGAAGGTTAATAGATTGGTTTGGCAAGAACAATTCTTCACGAATCCATGCTGATTACTGCTAATGATACCATTCTTATTACTAAAATCTTGTATATAGTCCCTTATCATCCCCTCCAAGAGTTTACATACTATTGATGTTAGGCTAACTGGTCTGTAATTCCCAGGGATGTATTTTGGGCCCTTTTTAAATATTGGCGCTACATTGGCTTTTCTCCAATCAGCTGGTACCATTCCAGTCAGTAGACTATCTGTAAAAATTAGGAACAATGGTCTGGCAATCACTTGACTGAGTTCCCTAAGTACCCTCGGATGCAAGCCATCTGGTCCCGGTGATTTATTAATGTTAAGTTTCTCAAGTCTAATTTTAATTTTGTCCTCTGTTAACCATGGAGGTGCTTCCTGTGTTGTGTCATGAGGATAAACACTGCAGTTTTGGTTACTGAAGCCCCCCGATTCACTCGTGAAGACTGAGAAGAATAAATTCAATACCTTCGCCATCTCCCCATCCTTTGTAACCAGATGTCCTTCCTCATTCTTTATGGGGCCAATATGGTCTGTCCTCCCTTTTTTACTGTTTACATACTTAAAGAATTTCTTGGGATTTTTTTTGCTCTCCTCCGCTATGTGTCTTTCATGTTCTATCTTAGCCGTCCTAATTGCACCCTTACATTTCTTGTTGCGTTCTTTATAAAGTCTGAATGCTGAGGATGATCCCTCAACCTTGTATTTTTTGAAGGCCTTCTCCTTTGCTTTTATATACATTTTTACATTGGAGTTAAGCCATCCAGGATTTTTGTTCGCTCTTTTAAAATTTATTACCCAATGGTATACATTGGCTAATGCCCTTATTTAATATGCTCTTAAAGCAAACCCATCTCTCCTCCGTATTCTTTGTTCCTAATATTTTATCCCAATTTATGCCTTTTAGCAAGGTTTGTAGTTTAGGGAAGTTGGCTCTTTTGAAATTCAGTGTCTTTGTATTCCCTTTATGTTTCCTATTTGTGTGATTTATACTGAAACTAATTGACCTGTGATCGCTGTTACCTAAATTGCCCCGTATTTCCACATCCGTGATCAGGTCTGTATTGTTGGTAATCAGTAGATCCAGTAATGTTTTATTTATAGTTGGTGTGTCTACCATCTGACCCATAAAATTGTCCTGCAAGACATTAAGGAACTGGCGAGCCTTAAATGAATGCGCGGTTCCCTCCGCCCAGTCTATGTCTGGATAATTAAAATCCCCCATTATGATAACACTTCCCATCCTTGTTGCTAATCCAATTCTCCACTTCCTCCCTCAGGTTAGGGGGCCTATAGCATACTCCCAGTATTATTTTCCCCTTAGCTTCATCCCTTTGGAGCTCTACCCATAAGGATTCCACCTCCTCTCTAGCTCCCTCAGTGATGTCATCTCTCACATTCACTTGTACATTATTTGTTCTGCCCATATTGTTCATAGTAATATGTGCTATGTAATGTTAGTTTATGTTGTTGCCATCTAGTGGTCAGAGATGGTATTACTTTGCCAGAGCTTGAAGGAAGTAGGATTCTCCTCATAGTAAAAGGCAGTAACCTTTAACCTGGAACTGTATTTCCTTCATTTCATTACTGCTCCTGAATCTAATACACTGCATGTAGAAGAGCTCTTAAACTATTCCTGGACTAATGATGGAATTGTCTGTGAGTACTCTAACTGATAGAGAGTGAGGCTGCTGTATAATGTTTAATGTACTGACACATATGTTTGTTTATGCTTATGTTGTAGTTTTACAAAGTTATTCAGGATAAAGAATACATACAGATCTGATGTCTCACGTTTCTTGACTTCTGAATTATTGTTAAGCTGTCTGACTAGTGTTATACAACAGTTCAATAACACGAAGCAGAACAGTAAAAAGACATCCACGTGGCAGTCTGGAATAAACTGAGACGCCATTACTGCAGCATGAGTCTTAGATCAGGAACAAAGTACCAGGCTGATGACATGCTACCGCAGACACAGCAAGGCAGGGAGAACATTCCCAGTGCCCAACAAGATGATGCACATTTGCATGTGTCCAGATCTTCACGGGCTAGCAAGATGTCCTCAGCAGTTAAAGCTCGTGCCAAGGCAGAAGCCGCCCGCATCCAGCTACAGTACGCAGAAAAAGAAGCCATGATGATGCAGGAGTTAGCAGCAAAGAAAGCTGCCATCGCACAAGAAGAAGCGGAATTAGAATCAAAATTGCTCATCCTGCAGCGACAGACTGCTGCTGCAGCTGTTGAAGCAGAGGCCGCTGCCTACATGGGAACAAGTCGTTCTGGAAGTGAAAAATCATATAAAGACTCAGAGGTTCCAGGAAAACCTCTATTCTCTGCAGATCATACAAGTGAGTACATCCAGAACCTTACTACTGCGCATGCAAAGAAACAGTCTCTTAAACCTGAAGCAAAGGAATTCAGGCCGAAATCAATAAGCCCCCTGAGCAGGCCCAATCAACCACATGAGGCCAGCGGCTTCCAGCAAATCAAGAATGAAGCACCAGAAACCTCTAAGAACAAAAAACAAGTGTTCCCATCACCTCAACCTATAGATTACATGTGTGAACAACAATGTGCAGTGGATGTCACCAAATATCTCATCCGCAAAGAAATGGTAAGCTCAGGCTTTCTCCAATTTGATGACTGTCCTGAAAACTATTGGGCATGGAAATCTTCCTTTCTGAATGCCACTGAAGGTCTGAACTTTTCACCAGCAGAAATGCTTAATTTAATGATAAAATGGCTTGGTACAGAGTCAGCAGAGCATGCTAAGAGGATGAGAAGAGCAAACCTGTTCAACCCTGCAGCAGGACTCAACATGACCTGGAAAAGACTAGAAGAAACGTATGGATCCCCAGAGGTAATAGAAGAAGCACTGCTGAAAAAACTTGAAGTCTTTCCCAAAGTGGGCTACAGAGACAACGTGCAGCTACAAGAACTAAGTGATCTTCTACTAGAGATAGAATATGCCAAAGAGGATGGCTACTTGCCAGGACTTTCATACCTAGATACAGCTAGAGGCACTAATCCCATAGTAGAGAAACTACCCTCAAATCTGCAAGACAAGTGGATGTCTGTGGGAGGTAAATTCAAAGAAGATTATGGAGTCGCTTTTCCCCCTTTCTCTGTGTTTTCTAGGTTTGTCAGACAGCAAGCAAAAATCCGAAGTGATCCCAGTTTCGCCTTCACCACCAGCGGCAATCAATCACACAGACCTGAGAAACCTCACAGACCTCATGGTAGGACCTCTGTATCCACACACAAAACAGCTGTACCTTCAGAAGTCACAGACTATCAAAGCACCCACAAGGTACATACCATAGAAAACCCTGATAGACATTGCCCAATACACAAAAAACCACATCCACTAAAGAAATGCAAAGGCTTTAGAAGCAAACCTATTGCAGAGCGGATGTCCTTCCTTAAACAGAACGGCATCTGTTTCAAGTGCTGCGGGTCTACTTATCACGTTGCTAAAGACTGCAAAATACCAGTAGAATGTACAGAATGTGGCAGTGAGAGACATATTGCAGCGTTGCACCCAGGCCCTGCTCCTGCCCCACTAGAGACTGTAGAACCCAGGAAAGATCAGGGCAGGGAGCAACAAGAGATCCCACTCTCCTCAGTAATGTCTAATTGCACTGAAGTATGTGGACAAGGCAAGAGTGCACGTTCATGCTCTAAAATCTGTTTAGTGACTGTGTATCCCACTGGCAAGAGAGAAAGGGCAGTGAAAATGTATGCAGTGCTAGATGAACAGAGCAACAGATCCCTTGCAAAGTCAGACTTCTTTGATATCTTTAACCTTAAGGCAAGTGCAGTTCCATACACTCTAAGGACATGTGCAGGGACAATTGAAACCACAGGGAGAAGAGCTTCTGACTTTACCATTGAATCCTTCAATAAGAAAGTGCAGTTTCCACTTCCTACCCTAATAGAGTGTGGCATGATATCTGACGACAAAACTGAGATTCCCTCTCCAGAAGTAGCCCATCACCGCCCTCACCTCCGCTCAATTACTCACCTTATCCCAGCTGTTGAGCCAGATGTTTCTATCCTTCTACTTCTTGGGAGAGACATCCTTCAGGTACACAAGGTGCGCCAGCAAATCAATGGACCTTATAATGCCCCCTATGCACAGAGACTGGACCTGGGGTGGGTCATTGTAGGAGAAGTTTGCCTGGGGACAGTGCACCAGCCTGACAATATTACCACTTTGAAGACATCTGTGTTAACAAATGGACACACATCCCTACTCAGTCCCTGTCACAACAGCTTCATTGTCAAGGAAAGCTTTGGCAGGTCGACACAACACTGTGACTCCTCTACTCTATATGGTAAAGAAGAAGTCAATTCCAACATGGAGACAGACAATCTAGGGATTACAGTGTTCCAGAAAACTAAAGATGATGATAAACAGGCCCTCTCTATAGAGGATCAGACCTTCTTGCAGATTATGAATAGAGAGGCTTACCAAGATGACAATCACAGTTGGGTGGCCCCTCTTCCCTTTCGCACACCCAGGCGTGTTTTGCCTAGTAACAGGGAACAAGCCATGAAGCGTTTGCATTCACTCAGCAAAACTCTGCAGAGAAAGTCCAAATCAAGCCCTAAACCAGCCCACACGATTTCTCGTTTAGAGTTGTGTGCTGCTGTACTTGCAGTCGAAATATCTGAGCTAATCACAGATGAACTAGACACTGACTTTGATGCTGTGAAATTCTTCACTGATAGCAAGACTGTCCTAGGGTACATTTGCAGCACCACTAGGAGGTTCCATCTGTATGTCTCCAACAGAGTGAATAGAATCAGGCTATCTTCACACCCAGATCAGTGGTTCTATGTATCTACAGAGCAAAACCCTGCAGATTATGCCACTAGACCTACTCAAGCAGCATGCCTTCAGAACTCTATATGGTTCTCAGGCCCATCCTTTCTGTACCAACCACACTGTGAGCAGATAGACACTGCTAATGTTTATCCACTCATAGAGCCCGAAGCTGACCCTGAAATCAGATCAGAAATTACGAGTTTCAGTACCAAAGCTTATGAAGCCACACTTCACTCACATTGCTTTGATAGATTTTCTTGCTGGAAGATATTAGTTAAGACCCTAGCCAGACTCATCCATGTCGCTAAAACCTTCCGGAGAGAAACCAATAGCGATCAGGTCAGGAGGTGGGAAAGTTTCCATGAACAGGTCAATCTAGTAGAACTTGCTCAAGCAAAGTCTGTTATAATTTCTTCTGTTCAAAACAAACATTTCCAGAAGGAAATTGACTGCATCAAAAAACAAAAGACATTCCCAAAACAAAGCCGTCTTAGGAGGCTTAGCCCCTTTTTAGACAAGAATGGGTTGTTGAGAGTAGGAGGATGTTTGTCTCTTGCTGAACTTTCAGAAGAAGAGAAACAGCCTGTCATTATACCTTATGATCACCACGTTGCGACACTGCTTGTTAGGTACCATCATGAACAAGTAGTTCACCAAGGGCGACACATCACAGAAGGTGCAATTAGATCCGCAGGTCTCTGGATTCTTGGTGGCAAACGCTTGGTATCAGCTGTTATACACAAATGTGTCATCTGTTGCAAACTACGAGGAAGATTACAAAGTCAAAAGATGGCAGAGCTACCAGAGGACAGAGTAATTGCTCAACCACCTTTCACCAATGTGGGCCTAGATGTATTTGGTCCATGGTCTGTTTTAACCCGTCGCACTAGAGGAGGCAGTGCGGACAGTAAACGATGGGCAGTCCTTTTCACTTGTTTGTCCACCCGAGCTGTACGCATAGAGCTACTTGAAGCCATGTCAACATCAAGCTTTATTAATGCCTTGAGGAGATTCTTCTCAATTCGTGGCCCGGCAAAACTGCTCCGTTCTGACAGAGGGACAAACTTTGTGGGAGCCTGAATAGAACTTAGCATTTGTGACAGCGAATCACAATTGCAAGACTTTCTCCAAGACAGAGGATGTACATGGGTCTTTAATCCTCCACACTCCTCACATATGGGTGGTGTCTGGGAGAGACTTATAGGTATTGCCAGGCGAATCTTGGACGCTATGTTGCTACAAACCAAACCTGCTCACTTGACCCATGAGACTTTAAGCACCTTTATGGCAGAGGTTACGGCTATTATGAATGCCAGGCCTATAGTTCCTGTGTCCTCAGACCCAGATACACCTATGGTCCTTACCCCAGCAATGTTGTTGACTCAAAAGATGAACTCTTTGTCTGCTCCATCTGGGACCATAAGTACAACACAAGTTCATGCAAAACAGTGGAAGCAAGTACAATGCTTGGCAGACACCTTTTGGAAAAGATGGAAGAGAGAGTATCTGTCAAATCTGCAACGCCGTAGGAAATGGACTGAGGATCGCCCAAACGTAAAAGTGGGTGATGTTGTTCTGTTGAAGGACAGCCAAGAGGGCAGGAACGAGTGGCCCGTAGGACTTATTGTCAGTGTTCTACCAAGCAGGGATGGCAAGGTTAGAAAGGTGGAGGTCAAAACTGTAAAAAATGAGACCGCCAGAATTTATCTCAGACCTATAACTGACATTATAGTTTTGATCTCGGACTAGCTAGGATTACATTTTCCTGTATATGTTTTTTCTGCATAGCAGTAGTTATTTAGGTAATGACATAATAAATTATGCCAGACAGGGAGTGTTCTGCCCATATTGTTCATAGTAATACCGGTATGTGCTATGTAATGTTAGTTTATGTTGTTGCCATCTAGTGGTCAGAGATGGTATTACTTTGCCAGAGCTTGAAGGAAGTAGGATTCTCCTCATAGTAAAAGGCAGTAACCTTTAACCTGGAACTGTATTTCCTTCATTTCATTACTGCTCCTGAATCTAATACACTGCATGTAGAAGAGCTCTTAAACTATTCCTGGACTAATGATGGAATTGTCTGTGAGTACTCTTACTGATAGAGAGTGAGGCTGCTGTATAATGTTTAATGTACTGACACATATGTTTGTTTATGCTTATGTTGTAGTTTTACAAAGTTATTCAGGATAAAGAATACATACAGATCTGATGTCTCACGTTTCTTGACTTCTGAATTATTGTTAAGCTGTCTGACTAGTGTTATACAACAGTTCAATAACACGAAGCAGAACATTATTCTTGATATATAGGCATACCCCTCCCCCTTTTTTATCCTCTCTATCCTTGCAGTATAGGGTATACCCTTGAATGTTTGCCAGCCAATCATGAGAGCTGTTGAACCAGGTCTCTGAAATTCCCACAAAATCCAAATCCTCCTTGTACAACAGTATCTCTAGTTCACCCATCTTGTCCGCCATGCTCCTGGCATTGGTGAACATGCCACATAGTTTAGACCGGTCGCATATTGTCCTCGTATTGGGTGTTTCGAGATTGCAACTAGGACTTGCTACTATACTCACCTTGTGTTTTTGTGCTTTGGTTAACCTACTACTAATGCCCCCAATACTACCCTCTGGAATATGTTCCGCGCTGGCTATCTCTGTTTCTGGACCCTCCCCCCCATCGCCTAGTTTAAAAACCCCTCTAACTTTTTGGCCATCTTCATTCCCAGCAGATCTGCACCCTCCTCATTTAGGTGCAGTCCGTCCCTTCTATAGTACCGGTTACCGACTGAGAAGTCGGCCCAGTCCTCCAGGAACCCAAACCCCTCCTTACTACACCAGCTCTTCAGCCACTTGTTTACTTCCCTAATCTCCCTCTGCCTTTCTAGTGTGGCTCAGTGTACCAGTAGTATTCCTGAGAATAGGTATATTCCTGAGAAAAGTATACGGCAGCTTTCCTCCATGCCTACGGGCTGAAGAGTAAAGTGTAATGTGAGTGAAGAACTGGTGCAGGAAAATCAGTGTTTCACGCAATTTCCCTCAAAATGACTTGTAGTCAGTGCTGGCACGTTATCCAAAATTTTTATTAAAGAAGAACTATCACCACTACTGAAGTAGTCTTTGATGAATTCCCCAGGGGACAAAGTGGATGTTACATAGTTACATAATTACATAGTAGGTGAGGTCGAAAAAAGACACAAGTCCATCAAGTACAACCTATGTGTGTGATTATATGTCAGTATTACCTTGTATATTCCTGTATGTTGAGGTTGTTCAGGTGCTTATCTAATAGTTTCCTATGATGTAGCACCTTGTCTTATTCAGATCCATGCTGTGATTGGGAAAACAAAAGCTGTTTGTTCTGGCTGTAGTTTCACCCCAGGCTAAAGCCCAATTTATGGACACTTCTGTTGTGGGAGTTACTCCCAGCACAGACATTACACAACCTCTCAGATTCTCACTGTGGGAGGGAACAGCATGGAATACATGAATAGAATTATACATGCAACAGCTTTTACCATGATCAGGCTGTGCTGGGTGGGTCGATCAGTCAATATAAGTGCTTGCAATGTTTATTAGCAGCCTAATTAACTAATTTACTGTTTCCATTTATGTACTTTGTGCTGACCCAACAACCCCCCGCTCTGCTGTATGATGGAGCTGGTGTGCCTTCTGCCAGTGAATGTGTAATGTAAATCAGCGCTCTTACACATTCATCTCCTTGAGGGTAGCATGGTCGGACAGTGATTGGGGGGGAGGGGGCGTACAGTGTCCAACCACACTGCTGACAAGGACATGCATTTTGTCCCCCAGGAGGCAGGATTGAAGAAGAAAAAAGTCTGGTGAGACTGCAAGCAAACAGATATCGTGCTGGCAGATCCGAAAAAAAGTTCCTTCAAGGAATTTGAATCACCAACCCATAAAACATAATATTTCAACATAAAGAAGAAAATAATAAAAATAAGCAATAAAATAGTACAGCCGTGGCCAAAAGTTTTGAGAATGAAAAAAATATTAATTTTCACAAAGTCTGCTGCCTCAGCTTTTATGAAGGCAATTTGCATATACTCCAGAATGTTATGAAGAGCGATCAGATGTATTGCAATTCATTGCAAAGTCCCTCTTTACCATGAAAATTAACTTAATCCCATGAAAAACATTTCTACTGCATTTGTGAAGAAGGCTTCAGGGCGCCCAAGAAAGTCCATCAAGCTCCAGGACCGTCTCCTACAGTTGATTCAGCTGCGGGATCGGGGCACCGCCAGTGCAGAGTTTGCTCAGGAATGGCAGCAGGCAGGTGTGAGGACATCGGCAGGCACAGTGGGGAGAAGACTTTTGGAGGATGGCCTGGTGTCCTGTCCAGAAGGGCAGCAAAGAAGCCACTTCTCTCCAGGGAAAAAATAAGGGACAGACTGATATTCTACAAAAGGTACAGGGATTGGACTGCTGAGGACTGGAGTAATGTCCTTTTTTTCTGATGGATCCCCTTTCTGATTGTTTGGGGCATCCAAATAACCTTGCCCGAAGAAGAAAAGGTGAGCGCTACCATCAGATCCTGTGTCATGCCAACAGTAAAGCATCCTGAGACCATCCATGTGTGGGGTCGCTTTCAGCCAAGGGAGTTTGCTTACACACAATTTTGCCTAAGGACACAGCCATGAATAAAGAATGGTACAAAAGCATCCTCCGAGAGCAATTTCTCCCAACCATCCAAGAACAGTTTGGTGAGGAACAATGCTTTTTCCAGAATGATGGAGCGCCTTGCCATAAGGCAAAAGTGATAACTAAGTGGCTTGGGGAACAAAACATGAACGTTTTGGGTCCATGGCCAGGAAACTCCCCAGACCTTAAACCCATTGAGAACTTGTGGTCAATCCTCAAGAGGCGGGTGAACAAGAAAAACCCCACAAATTCTGGCAAACTCTAAGCATTGATTATGGAAGAATGGGGGGGCGGCCATCAGTCAGGATGTGGTCCAGAAATTGATTGACAACATGCCGGGGGGAATTGCAGAGGTCTTGAAAAAGAAGAATCAGCACTGCAAATATTGACTCTTTGCATAAACTTCATGTCATTGTCAATAAAAGCCTTTGACACTCATGGAATGCTTGTAATTATACTTCAGTATCCCATAGTAACATCTGACAAAAAAGATCTAAAAACACTGAAAGCAGCAGACTTTGTGAAAATGAATATTTGTTTCATTCTCAAAACTTTTGGCCACGGCTGTACAGTACTTTATGACCTTGGTGACGTGTTTTTAAAATGCAAATCCATAATAATACCATTCTTCCTGTTTCTGCCCTTCATTGGGGATTTAATGAGATGATAGATTAGAATTAATGAACTGGCGGAGGACGGAATCATACAACTAATGAGCCTGACTCAGCAGTGGTCAGGTGACAGTGAGCTGGAAGGGACCTCAATTACGGGACAACTTTTCTTTATAAAAGTGGAAACTGATATTTCTCTAATTCATTGATAACGTGTCACCAGCAGATCATCCAAACGCTCCTATTGTAAGTAAACAGATATCGTGCTGGCAAAAAAAAAAAAAAGCAGAATGGATTATAAATCGATATGTGCACAAGTTTTTGCCACACTTAGACCCCATACACACTATTAGATTTTCTGCAGATTTTTGTCTTCAGATTTAACAAAACCATGTAGTGTGAGGTTCTGCCTGATTGCACACAAATTGAAACTCTTATGCCCCGTACACACGGTCGGATTTTCCGACGGAAAATGTGTGATAGGACCTTGTTGTCGGACATTCCGATCGTGTGTGGGCTCCATCACACATTTTCCATAGGAATTTCTGACACACAAAGTTTGAGAGCAGGCTATAAAATTTTCCGGCAACAAAATCCGTAATCGGAAATTCCGATCGTGTGTACACAAATCCGACGGACAAAGTGCCACGCATGCTCAGAATAAATAAAGAGATGAAAGCTATTGGCTACTGCCCCGTTTATAGTCCCGACGTACGTGTTTTACGTCACCGCGTTCAGAACGATCGGATTTTCCGACAACTTTGTGTGACCGCGTGCATGCAAGACAAGTTTGAGCCAACATCCGTCGGAAAAAATCCTAGGATTTTGTTGTCAGAATGTACGAACAAAGTTTGACCGTGTGTACGGGGCATTAAGGTTTGACCTCATATTATGTGGTTTTGGTAAATCTAAAGACAAAAATCTGCAGAGAATCGAATAGTGTGTATGGGGCCTAATACTTAATGCAATGAATCACCGTGAAAATACATCCAAATTTGGTGAAGAAATTAGATGTGAAGAAAACGTTCCAATCCCAAATATGGGACACCCAAGTGTACAGGGCCGGTGCTACCACTAGGCGGACAGGGCAGCCGCCTAGGGCGCCAGGCCGCTGGTTATCCTACTCCTGCACTGTCCACAGAGCGTGCAACTATCCACCATGCAGCCGCTCTGACATGTGTCAAGCACCCCCCCCCGAAGTCGCTATCCGCTCTGACAAGTGTCCACCCCCCCCCTCCAGGACGCTCTCCGCTGTGACACTTTAACAAGTGTCCACCACCCCCCCTCCAGGACGCTTTCCACTCTGACACTTACATAGTTACATAGTAGGCGAGGTCGAAAAAAAGACACAAGTCCATCAAGTCCAACCTATGTGTGTGATTATGTGTCAGTATTACATTGTATATCCCTGTATGTTGCGGTCATTCAGGTGCTTATCTAATAGTTTCTTGAAACTATCGATGCTCCCCGCTGAGACCACCGCCTGTGGAAGGGAATTCCACATCCTTGCCGCTCTTACAGTAAAGAACCCTCTACGTAGTTTAAGGTTAAACCTCTTTTCTTCTAATTTTAATGAGCGGCCACGAGTCTTGTTAAACTCCCTTCCGCGAAAAAGTTTCATTCCTATTGTGGGGTCACCAGTACAGTATTTGTAAGTTGAAATCATATCCCCTCTCAAGCGTCTCTTCTCCAGAGAGAATAAGTTCAGTGCTCGCAACCTTTCCTCATAACTAAGATCCTCCAGACCCTTTATTAGCTTTGTTGCCCTTCTTTGTACTCGCTCCATATTTCAGTACATCCTTCCTGAGGACTGGTGCCCAGAACTGCACAGCATACTCCAGGTGCGGCCGGACCAGAGTCTTGTAGAGTGGGAGAATTATTGTTTTATCTCTGGAGTTGATCCCCTTTTTAATGCCAATATTCTGTTTGCTTTATTAGCAGCAGCTTGGCATTGCATGTCATTGCTGAGCCTATCATCTACTAGGACCCCCAGGTCCTTTTCCATCCTAGATTCCCCCAGAGGTTCTCCCCCCAGTCTATAGATTGCATTCAGATTTTTGCCACCCAAATGCATTATTTTACATTTTTCTACATTGAACCTCATTTGCCATGTAGTTGCCCACCCCATTAATTTGTTCAGGTCTTTTTGCAAGGTTTCCACATCCTGCGGAGAAGATATTGCCCTGCTTAGCTTAGTATCATCCGAAAATACAGAGATTGAACTGTTTATCCCATCCTCCAGGTGGTTTATGAACAAATTAAATAGGATTGGTCCCAGGACAGAACCCTGGGGGACCCCACTACCCACCCCTGACCATTCTGAGTACTCCCCATTTATCACCACCCTCTGAACTCGCCCTTGTAGCCAGTTTTCAATCCATGTACTCACCCTATGGTCCATGCCAACGGACCTTATTTTGTACAGTAAAGGTTTATGGGGAACTGTGTCAAATGCTTTTGCAAAATCCAGATACACTACGTCTATGGGCCTTCCTTTATCTAGATGGCAACTCACCTCCTCATAGAAGGTTAATAGATTGGTTTGGCAAGAGCGATTCTTCATGAATCCATGCTGATTACTGCTAATGATACCGTTGTCATTACTAAAATCTTGTATATAGTCCCTTATCATCCCCTCCAAGAGTTTGCATACTATTGATGTTAGGCTAACTGGTCTGTAATTCCCAGGGATGTATTTTGGGCCCTTTTTTGAATATTGGTGCTACATTGGCTTTTCTCCAATCAGCTGGTACCATTCCAGTCAGTAGACTGTCAGTAAAAATTAGGAACAATGGTCTGTCAATTACCTGACTGAGTTCCCTAAGTACCCTCAGATGCAAGCCATCTGGTCCCGGTGATTTATTAATGTTAAGTTTCTCAAGTCTAATTTTATTTCTGTCCTCTGTTAACCATGGAGGTGCTTCCTGTGTTGTGTCATGAGAATAAACACTGCAGTTTTGGTTACTGAAGCCCCCTGATTCACTTGTGAAGACTGAGGAGAAGAATACATTCAATACCTTCGCCATCTCCCCATCCTTTGTAACCAGATGTCCTTCCTCATTTTTTATGGGGCCAATATGGTCCGTCCTCCCTTTTTTACTGTTTACATACTTAAAGAATTTCTTGGGATTTTTGTTGCTCTCCTCTGCTATGTGTCTTTCATGTCCTATCTTTGCTGTCCTTATTGTACCCTTACATTTCTTGTTGCATTTTTTATAAAGTCTGGATGCTGATGATGATCCCTCAACATTGTATTTTTTGAAGGCCTTCTCCTTTGCTTTTATATGCATTTTTACATTGTAGTTAAGTCATCCAGGACTTTTGTTCGCTCTTTTAAACTTATTACCCAATGAGATGCATTGGCTAATCCCCTTATTTAATATGCTCTTAAAGAAAACCCATCTCTCCTCTGTGTTCTTTGTTCCTAAGATTTTATCCCAATTTATGCCTTCTAGTAAGGTTTGTAGTTTAGGGAAGTTGGCTCTTTTTAAATTCAGTGTCCCCTTTGAATTCCCCTTTTGTTTCCTATTTGTCTAATTTATACTGAAGCCAATTGACCTGTGATCGCTGTTACCTGAATTGCCCCGTATTTCCACATCCGTGATCAGGTCTGTATTGTTGGTAATCAGTAGATCTAGTAACGCTTTATTTCTAGTTGGTGCGTCTACCATCTGGCCCATAAAATTGTCCTGCAAGACATTTAGGAACTGGCGAGCTTTAGATGAATGCGCGGTTCCCTCCGCCCAGTCTATGTCTGGATAATTAAAATCCCCCATTATGATAACACTCTAACATGTGTCCACCCCCCCCCCTCCAGGACGCTCTCCTCTCTGACATATGTCCACCCCCCCTCCAAGACTCTTTCCCCTCTGACACTCTGACATGTGTCCACCCCACCTCCAGGATGCTCTCTGCTCTAACCTTTGACATGTGACCCTCATAGTGTAAAACTGTATACCAATGTATTAAATATACAAGAAGCTAGTCACTCACAAGATTAATAACATGATGTCATCGGGGGCGTTTGCACCCAAAGTTCTAGATACTTACAGTTTAGGTTCTCTAGAGGAATTATTGTGGCCTCGGTGAATGAGAGTCTCACTTTTCAGTGGACGGTAAACAAACAGTATTGGGGACACTGATAGAAAATTACAGTAGAGTTCTTTAGTAGAATTTTCCATAACACCTTATCAGATTGTTGCATGACTCAATGGCCTTACAATCGGCTTCTAAAGCCGGGTAAACACTGTGAGCTTTTTTTTTTGCACACCCCAGCGGGCTGAATGAAAAAAAACTGAGGAGCTCGAGAGGAACTTGCTGTACTAACTATGCAATGTTAGTAGAGCGATCTCCCTGTCGGGCTATTGTGTTCTGAAAGAGGGACTGCCCCCCTCCCCCCACTCGCCAGAGCACACCGGTCAGCACTGTCAGTCGATCGGATGCTGGTTTTCCAGCATGCATATTCAACAGAAGCCGAACATTAAGCTGGATTCTGTCGGCTAGGTTGATGTACACAAATTTTGGCTGGTTTCTGTTGAACCGGTCGATATTTGGTCCATGTGTACCATGTTTAACTTCTGCTTGTTCAATTAAACTGTGACAATAAAAGCTAGAACCTGATTGGTTACTATGCAGAGCTGCATCAGATTCCAGTTTTAGTTACTCTCCCTCAATATGTATCAGGACCAAAAGAATTGCATATGAATATTGTATATTATTTTCATGTTTACCCAATGTAACCAAATTCTAACAGCTTTGATGAAAAATGAACTATTGACAACAGAGTTCAATAGCTTAAAATCAGATTACATGCATAGCTGAATTCATCAGGGGGGTGGCTCCTTCCCCTCCCATTCCCCCCTCTGTCTGCTCTGTAGGGTCCATTTTAAGGTCTCTGTTCATCTGATGATTAGGTTTGTGATTAAAACTGCTTTAGGAACCTCAGGAGGAACACTGGTAGAGAAACTCTGACTTCAAAAATTGATGGCCAATTTGAAAGTCACCAACTTTAGGGGCACTCTGGGCAAGAGGCCATGTAAGGAACTCCAACCACAAAAAAGAGGGTTGATACATACTTGAGAAAAGTATCTAAAATGTCACATTTATTATGTTTTGTTATAACAGAAGCCATGATTACTGACTATGGGAAAATTTTGAAGTTGCAAGTTATCTTTAATAAATGGCATTTTCTTAAATATTTTCTATCAATTTACCAAGTGCTCATTCAAATGAAACATGTTATTGCATATTTCTCCTTTATTGATACAGGAAGCTCTAGAGCACAAGTTATCATATGTTCTTGATCATGCGAAGATAAGAAGCCTCAATTTAGGGCCCAACTTTTTTATTACAGAACACATTGAATACACATACAGGTTACGATATTCTAGACAGGAAGTTGCCCCAGACTTTTTTTGCCCAAAACTTTTTGAGCAACATTCAAACTTAAGAAGCAGTATTGAGTTAACCCATACCGAAGTGAAAATATTCATAAGAAACACTTTATAAAAATGATTACATTCAAGTACTACAAGGTGTGGTAGTCACGTTATCCAACAAGAAGACATACAAGAAGGCTGATTTTCAGAAAGACTTCGAAAAATAGTTATATTTCTTTACACTTCTTGCTGGTAAGTTCATATGAGTTTTTGTGTGAGTGCTTGCTGGAGATTTTGTGTGAGTTTTTGTTTGAGTGTTCGTGTGAGTGTTCGTGTGAGTGTTCGTGTGAGTTTTTGTGTGAGTTTTTGTGTGAGTTTTTGTGTGAGTGCTTGCTGGAGTTTTTGTGTGAGTTTTTGTTTGAGTGTTCGAGTGAGTGTGAGTGTTTGTGTGAGTTTTTGTGTGGGTTTTTGTGTGAGTGTTTGTGTGAGTTTTTGTGTGAGTGCTTGCTGGAGTTTTTGTGTGAGTTTTTGTTTGAGTGTTCGAGTGAGTGTTCGAGTGAGTGTGAGTGTTTGTGTGAGTTTTTGTGTGAGTGTTTGTGTGAGTTTTTGTGTGAGTTTTTGTGTGAGTGTTTGTGTGAGTTTTTGTGTGAGTGCTTGCTGGAGTTTTTGTGTGAGTTTTCGTTTGAGTGCTCGAGTGAGTGTTCGAGTGAGTGTAAGTGTCTGTATGAGTTTTTGTGTGAGTGTTTGTGTGAGTGCTTGCTGGAGTTTTTGTGTGAGTTTTTGTTTGAGTGTTCGAGTGAGTGTGAGTGTTTGTGTGAGTTTTTGTGTGAGTTTTTGTGTGAGTTTTTGTGTGAGTGTTTGTGTGAGTTTTTGTGTGAGTGCTTGCTGGAGTTTTTGTGTGAGTTTTTGTTTGAGTGTTCGAGTGAGTGTTCGAGTGAGTGTGAGTGTTTGTGTGAGTTTTTGTGTGAGTGTTTGTGTGAGTTTTTGTGTGAGTGTTTCTTTTTTGAAGCTGGAGCATACACCAAGAAAGTACACCGAGCAATATCACACTGCAATACAAACAGAAAACATACAATTAATGAATATTCCAAAATATGTGTAATACAGTCAATAATATTCTGATAGTCTGATATTTCCAACCTTTTTACCACAGAGCAACCTCTGAAATAATATTCAAAACTGTGGGAACCACAGCTAAAATGAATTCATTGGTGGTAAGTAAGAAAAATGTTCCTTACATTGGTGATCAGTGAGAAGAATGTTCCTTACATTGGTGATCAGTGAGAAGAATGTTCCTTACATTGGTGATCAGTGAGAAGAATGTTCCTTACATTGGTGATCAGTGAGAAGAATGTTCCTTACATTGGTGATCAGTGGGAAGAATGTCCCTTACATTGGTGATTAGTGAGAAGAATGCTCCTTACATTGGTGATCAGTGAGAAGAATGCTCCTTACATTGGTGATCAGTGAGAAGAATGTTCCTTACATTGGTGATCAGTGAGAAGAATGTTCCTTACATTGGTGATCAGTGAGAAGAATGTTCCTTACATTGGTGATCAGTGAGAAGAATGTTCCTTACATTGGTGATCAGTGAGAAGAATGTCCCTTACATTGGTGATTAGTGAGAAGAATGCTCCTTACATTGGTGATCAGTGAGAAGAATGCTCCTTACATTGGTGATCAGTGAGAAGACTGTTCCTTACATTGGTGATCAGTGAGAAGAATGTTCCTTACATTGGTGATCAGTGAGAAGAATGTTCCTTACATTGGTGATCAGTGGGAAGAATGTTCCTTACATTGGTGATCAGTGAGAAGAATGTTCCTTACATTGGTGATCAGTGAGAAGAATGTTCCTTACATTGGTGATCAGTGAGAAGAATGTTCCTTACATTGGTGATCAGTGAGAAGAATGTTCCTTACATTGGTGATCAGTGGGAAGAATGTTCCTTACATTGGTGATCAGTGAGAAGAATGTTCCTTACATTGGTGATCAGTGAGAAGAATGTTCCTTACATTGGTGATCAGTGAGAAGAATGTCCCTTACATTGGTGATCAGTGAGAAGAATGCTCCTTACATTGGTGATCAGTGGGAAGAATGTTCCTTACATTGGTGATCAGTGGGAAGAATGTTCCTTACATTGGTGATTAGTGAGAAGAATGTTCCTTACATTGGTGATCAGTGGGAAGAATGTTCCTTACATTGGTGATCAGTGAGAAGAATGCTCCTTACATTGGTGATCAGTGAGAAGAATGTTCCTTACATTGGTGATCAGTGAGAAGAATGTTCCTTACATTGGTGGTCAGTGAGAAGAATGTTCCTTACATTGGTGGTCAGTGGGAAGAATGTTCCTTACATTGGTGATCAGTGAGAAGGAGGAGGAGGACACACCCAAGGAGCTCTCTGAGAACCAGCCTTTTTTCAAGCCTGGGCCTTGCCTGCTAGTTTTGGCCCAGGAACAATGCCTGATCCTGGGGGAGGCCCAGGGAGGGATCCCCCTGATGACATGGGGCCTAGTGAGGAGGAGGTGGAGGATCTGACTGTGGGTCCAGGCCCTGGTATGGATGCGAGTATCTTCAGTCAGAAGATTGTTGATCGCTTTAGGCAAATTGGAAGGGCTGAAGAGAAACTTCAAGTTTTGAAAGCTGAATATAAAAACTTTAAAGCCAAATACTTCCAGGCCTGGAGTAGAAATCGCACAGCCATGAAGCCTGAGTTACAGGATTTGGAGGAAAAGGTAAAGCAGCAAACATTATTGTTGGAGAAATTAAAAGCCAGAAGTGGAGCTTTTAAAGAAAAATTTGACAATGAAAAGAGATTTGCCAGCCAGTCGTCAGTAAGTTGCATGGATCAGCAGCCTCAGGTTATGGATGACCCGGGTCCATCTGCCTCTGCACCTCTCCCCCCATGTAAGGCCTTGGAATCGCCAGCGGCAACCAGCCAGGGGGTTGAGAGTGAGCATGGCACCCTGACCTTCATCCAGCAGATGGAGTCCCCCCTGAGAGCAGACAAGGTTTCCATATCTGATGATCCATCAGAAATCCCCGAGGATGAGAGGAAAAATAAACCAGGGAATGAAGATGGACCTGCACCAAACACCCTGAACATGGATGTTTCTACTCCTGCATTTGCTGAGACCAGTAGTTCCTCTACCAAGTTTTCTGCATGTGTTTCACACAGTATGGCTGACACCAGCAAAGAGATTGCCTCACCTGAGCCTCTCTGTGTTCCAGCAGAGCTGATTGATGCTGATGGGGGAGGGGATCAGCACATTGCACCATGTGCAGTGGAAGCCATGGATGTGTCAGACCAGCCTGCTGAAAGTCCTGTCCTGATGGAAGAGAACAGGCCAGCTGAAGATTCCACCAGCACAGCAGTGGGAAAGGACACTGTTGGGAAGACTACAGGAACTGTGAATATACCAGCAAGTATTAAGAATGACAGTAATGATAAAACTATGAATGTGGTGGGTGGTGGTGAAGGGGTTAATACTGCTGGGAAAAATAAAAATGACATTGCTCTCCCTGCTCAGCAGAGGAAAGACTCATCGATTGTGCAGACCAAATCTGTACAATCGATATCTGCTAGAAATGTGTCAGACGGTTCAAAACACACAAATGTTTCTTCTGCTGGGAGAAATGTGGGCAGTTATGCGTCTGTTCTGGGGAGTCGCATCAAGGAGGGTGGAGGGAATTTTGTAAATATTAGTGGTCACAATTTGGGGGGGCTTGGTGGTGGGATGGTTGGTGGGTACAGAAGGAGGAATGTGGTTCAATTGAAGTGGGAGGGGGAGGGGACCCCACCAGTAAGGGGGAGGGTGGCTGAGTTGGTTCTGGAAATGGGGTTTAAAGCATTGGATATATTTGCCTTGATTTGCCCAGTGGGGAGTTATGAATTTGATTTGTCCTTTGTAAAGCCTGAGGGTCTGGATTTATTTTGGGAGAGGTATAGGAGGTGCAAGGGCCTTCCGCAGTGGAGTGGTTTGGTGCCAAAGGTGATTTCCAGGCAGCCTCTGATAAAGTCGGTGACGATCCTGGTGCGTAACGAATCCATACCAGAGGCTGATTTGATAGTATGGCTACGCCGATATGGTGAGGTCCTCGCTCCACTGCGGAAGGTCCTTGATGAGCATGGGATATGGACAGGGGCCTGGACAGTGTCACTAAAATTGGGGGTGCTTGGAAATGTAGTTCAACACCTTCCCTGTTCAGCCTTTCTGGGGAGGGATAGGCTGACTATTTTTTACCAGGGTCAGCCTAAAGTCTGTAATAAATGTGGAGACAAAGGCCATTTTGCATCTACCTGTACCCGTAAGAAATGCTCACTATGCCAAGATTTGGGCCATTTGGCTAAGGATTGTACTGAAATTCGGTGTAATTTGTGCCAGAAGCTCGGTCATCCTTATAGTCAGTGCCCGGAGGCATTACATAACTTGCCAGGATTGGAGGCTGAGTTGCAGAGGCTTGATAAAGAGGATGAGGCCGCTAAAACTGTTATTGTCCCTCCTGTTTCTGTTACATCTGTTCCAGATTCTGTTTCCCCTAGTGATGTGGTCCCTGAGTCTGTCCCTCCTGTGTCTGTTACATCTGTTGTTTCGGATTCTGTTTCCCCCAGTAATGTGGTCCCTGAGTCTGTCCCCCATGTGGTGGTCCCTAATCCTACTGTACGTAGATCCTCCAGACTGGCAGAAGCTGCTGGGGGGGCAGGTTTGGCGGATCTTCCATCTCAGCCTCCAGTCCCTGTCCCTCGGCAGCGTAAACGTGGTCAGGGGTCTGTGAGGGTGTTGGATGGGGGAGGGGTTGAGGGAAAGGTGTCCATATCCCATGTCTCACCCTCTGTTGAGGGGGATTCAGATGATGAGGGGTGGGAGAAGTTTAGGAGGAAGAAAAAGAAGAAGAGGAAGACAAGTAAAGTGGTCATTTCTTCCTCAGAGTCGGACCCAGGAGGGGTTCCTCTTGGTAATACTTTTTCAGTTTTGTCGGGTGATGAGATGTCTGATCTATCTTTCTCTTTATCATCCATGGATGAGGGGGAGTCACGTAGTCTTAAGAGAGCTGTTGCGGGTGATGAGAGTGTGGCAAAGGTTAAGAAACAACTACCCCAATCATCCTGATGGCAGTTCCCACTCCGATAAAGGTGGCGACCATTAATGTCGCCAGCATTAAATCTGCAAGAGCTCGTGATATTGCCTTATTTTTGCTCAGCGAGTTTGATGCCGAGATTTTATTTTTGCAAGAGACCTGGCTCAATACTTTGGCCGATGTCCATCTAGCAAAACGGGAGTGGAGATGCGGTCCCTCCTTTTGGTCTCTTGCGGCTGAGCCCTGCAGCGGAGTTGCGGTCCTTTTTAAAACCGATATGGTAACGTGCCGGCGGGTAATTGAGGTAGAAATGGGGAGATGCATGGTCTTAGACGTCTCTGTTAGGGGGCAGGACCTGCGCCTGATCAATATCTATGGACTGCAGTCAAAATGGGGCAGGAAATGCCTCCTCACAGAGATCAAGCCCTTCCTTTTTACGTCCCAGCAGGTTGTCTTTGGAGGTGATTTTAACACCATAATTAGGCCTGAAGACAGGAGAGGCTCCATAGACAGGCTGGGTTATGATAGCGTTTTTCTTAGAGATATGGTGAGACAAGCAGGCCTGGTAGATGTGCATATTAAGCACTGCCCTGGCAGCACAGGATTCACATTTCAGAGAGGGAATAGTCAGAGTAGGATAGATAGGTTTTTTTTAAAGGAGAACTCTGCTTTCTCGGCTCCTGAGTTGAGGGCGGTGGAGTTCTCTGACCACTGTATGCTGTCTGTGACTCTGAATGCCTCGGACACTCCACCCAGGGGTACCTGGAAACTGAATTCGACTCTCCTGGAAGATGTAGAGGTAAGACAATCCTTTGAGGATTTTTTTCAGGCACAGGTTTCTATTCTGGACTTTTGCAGCAGTAAGTCAGAGTGGTGGGAGCTTGTGAAACAAAGGGCAATTGGACTTTTCAAGGCCGTAAGTAAGAAGAAGCAGCTTGGTATGTACATTGCCTACCAGCATTTGCGGAGGAAGCTTGATCGTCTTGTCTCGTATAGAGGAGATCCAGGGGAGATCTCTGAGGTGAAGTTTCTTCTTAGGAAGTGTCAATACGACCGGCATGCCTCCTTGGTTCTGGAGAGGGATTATGGAAAATATCACTCGCCTGATCCTTACCAGAACTGTAAGCAAGGCATAGCAGTTAAGACGGTCATAGGCCTGAGGGATAGTACGGGTTCCCTGGTGAAGTCCAGATCAGGGATCCTGGAGATCTTCAGATCATATTACGCAGACCTTCTGGGAAGAAAGGACCTTTGTCGGGACAGGATGGAAAGCTTTCTGGATTCTACTCCAGGATTGGGAAATGGTACATTGCCTTTGATGGATTTGACAGAACCAATTTCAGTGGATGAGGTAGTTCATGCTATAGAGAAGCTGGCTACCAAAAAATCGCCTGGGCCAGATGGGTTGACAGCTGAATTCTACAAGTGTTTTAAGTCCATTCTGGCTCCCTTTTTAGCAGAGGTTTATAACAGCTGTCTAGAAGAGGGTTCGCTCCCTCCCTCCATGAGGCAATCCGCTGTGATTCTTCTGTCAAAAGGTAAGGACCCCTCAATGATTGAGAACTGGCGCCCCATCAGTCTTCTCAATGTTGATAGAAAGATCCTGGCGAAGATTCTTTTTTGGCGCTTGTCGTCAGTAGCAGGCGATTTGTTGTCCAGTCATCAGCACTGCTCGGTCCAAGGTAGAAGTACCTTTTCAGCGGTTTTAGCTGTCCGGGAGGCTTTGGAACGATGCAGGGCTGCTGGATGGAGAAAGTACTTGCTGGCATTGGATCAGGCGAAGGCTTTTGATAGAGTCAATCACGAGTACCTGTATTTGCTACTTGGTAGATACGGCCTGCAGGGGAGGTTTATAGATTGGCTGAAGACATTATATAGAGGGGCTGAGAGCTTCCCACTGGTTAATGGTTGGGTTGGACGGCCTTTTGAGGTTGGCTCTGGTGTGCGCCAGGGATGTCCTCTGAGCCCCCTGTTATATGTATTCGCAATCGACCCCTTCATAAGAAGGCTAGAGAGTGGATCTTTGTGCGGGGTGCCTTTGGGCATTGCTGGTGTGCCGCCTCTGAAGGTCGTGGCCTATGCCGATGATGTGTCTGTTATTGTCTCTGGGACAGAGGAGGCGCAGGAGGTGGTCTCTATGATAGAGCAGTACACGGAGGCTTCTGGTTCTAAAGTCAACCATGAAAAGAGTGAAGTTTTATGGATGGGTGAGGAGGGTGAAAGCTTCGAACTTCCGGATGCCTTCCCAGAGCCCCAGCAGGAAATTAAAGTGTTGGGCATCCAATTTGGTCCTGGTGACTATGGTCATCGAAATTGGGAAAGCAGGTTGGTGTGTGCCAATGCCAAAGTAGCAAGCTGGAAGAAATGGAAGCTTTCCTTGAGGGAGAGGGTTGACTTGATCAAAACGTACCTGGTCCCAATCTTTTTATATGTCAGCTTCGTCTGTATCTTGCCAGCATCTCTCTATGCAAGGGTGTACAGCTGTTTTTTCCAACTGTTATGGGGAAGTAGGCTGAACCTGATCAAACGCAATGTAACTTACCTGTCTAGGCGGGAGGGTGGCCTAGGAATGGTCAACCCAATAGTTTTCTTTTCTCTGCTCTTTTTAAAGTACAATCTTGGTAACATGCTAGCAGAGAACCCGCCGGGATGGGTGGGCATTTTTCAATCTTGTTTTAGGCCTTTTCTGCGATGCTGGGAAGATGGCGGGCCAGTGAAAAGTCTGAGAGTCCGACATGGCAAGCTCCCGGCTTATGTTGCCCCGTGTCTGAAAATACTTCGGCAGTGGCAGGTGACAGTGGAGGATATCAAGTCCCTCCCCAGGAAGCTTCTGGAGAAGAGGATTTTGAGCTCTGCTTTCAGTGTGTCACTGGCCTTAAGGGATTGCCCAGGCTCTGTAATGAGGGAGGGGTTGCGTTTAATCAATTTAGAAAGAATCCCCTTGAAGTTTAGGGATCAAGCCTGGCTCGCTTTCCATGGAAGGCTCTATGTCAGAGGGAACTTGAAGCATCGCCCTGTGGATGATCGGGATTGTCCTAGAGCGGAGTGTGTTGGTAAAGTGGAGTCTATGGACCACTTTTTGCTGCAGTGTCCCTTTAACATAGAGGTGTATAAAAGGGTGGGGAGGGCTCTAGGCATCCCCTTTTTCTATCGCATGAGTTATGCGGAGTGGGTGTACGGGGCATTCCCGACTCGCTGGGATTTTGATTTGGATACACTGTTTTTAGTTAGTATTGTTGTCCGTTACTTCACATGGAATGCACGGTGCCAGATTACCCTGCGGAAAAAAGTCCTCTCTGTTGAGGTGGTGGTGCACGATATTCTGGGTGAGGTTGGGAAAATTCGGGGTCTTGAGAAAGGCAGGGAGCCTCGGGCGGTCTGGAAAAGGGCGTGGAGGAATATCAGACCTGCCTTTGGTGAACTGCCCATCTCTGGGTGAGGAGCTCTTTTCTTTTTCTGTTTCTTTCACTCCCTTAGCTTTTGTTGGTTAGTAGCTTCTTTTTGAAGAAGGGCTGCATGCATAATGGGTGCGGGTTTGTTTCTTGACCTCATAGTTTAGATGTCTGGTGTATTGGTGTGAGTTATAGTGAGATTATCCCCAATAATGACATGTTCATGATGAGTTCTGTTTTTGCTGTAAAGTCATTTTTTGTTTGAGAGCAGATTTGCTATATTTATTTTCATTTATGTAAATATGTATATATTTATGTATATTATAGTGATTTTATGCTTATTGATTGCAAGACTTTTAATAAAGAAAATTGGGAAGAATGTTCCTTACATTGGTGATCAGTGAGAAGAATGTTCCTTACATTGGTGGTCAGTGGGAAGAATGTCCCTTATATTGGTGATCAGTGAGAAGAATGTTCCTTACATTGGTGATCAGTGGGAAGAATGTTCCTTACATTGGTGATCAGTGAGAAGAATGTTCCTTACATTGGTGATCAGTGAGAAGAATGCCCCTTACATTGGTGATCAGTGAGAAGAATGCCCCTTACATTGGTGATCAGTGAGAAGAATGTTCCTTACATTGGTGATCAGTGGGAAGAATGTTCCTTACATTGGTGATCAGTGAGAAGAATGTTCCTTACATTGGTGATCAGTGAGAAGAATGTTCCTTACATTGGTGATCAGTGGGAAGAATGCCCCTTACATTGGTGATCAGTGAGAAGAATGCCCCTTACATTGGTGATCAGTGAGAAGAATGTTCCTTACATTGGTGATCAGTGAGAAGAATGTTCCTTACATTGGTGATCAGTGAGAAGAATGTTCCTTACATTGGTGATCAGTGAGAAGAATGTTCCTTACATTGGTGATCAGTGAGAAGAATGTTCCTTACATTGGTGATCAGTGGGAAGAATGTTCCTTACATTGGTGATCAGTGAGAAGAATGTTCCTTACATTGGTGATCAGTGGGAAGAATGTTCCTTACATTGGTGATCAGTGAGAAGAATGTTCCTTACATTGGTGATCAGTGAGAAGAATGTTCCTTACATTGGTGATCAGTGAGAAGAATGTTCCTTACATTGGTGATCAGTGAGAAGAATGTTCCTTACATTGGTGATCAGTGAGAAGAATGTTCCTTACATTGGTGATCAGTGAGAAGAATGTTCCTTACATTGGTGATCAGTGGGAAGAATGTTCCTTACATTGGTGATCAGTGAGAAGAATGTTCCTTACATTGGTGATCAGTGAGAAGAATGTTCCTTACATTGGTGATCAGTGAGAAGAATGTTCCTTACATTGGTGATCAGTGAGAAGAATGTTCCTTACATTGGTGATCAGTGAGAAGAATGTTCCTTACATTGGTGATCAGTGAGAAGAATGTTCCTTACATTGGTGATCAGTGGGAAGAATGTTCCTTACATTGGTGATCAGTGAGAAGAATGTTCCTTACATTGGTGATCAGTGGGAAGAATGTTCCTTACATTGGTGATCAGTGAGAAGAATGTTCCTTACATTGGTGATCAGTGAGAAGAATGTTCCTTACATTGGTGATCAGTGAGAAGAATGTTCCTTACATTGGTGATCAGTGAGAAGAATGTTCCTTACATTGGTGATCAGTGAGAAGAATGTTCCTTACATTGGTGATCAGTGGGAAGAATGTTCCTTACATTGGTGATCAGTGAGAAGAATGTTCCTTACATTGGTGATCAGTGGGAAGAATGTTCCTTACATTGGTGATCAGTGAGAAGAATGTTCCTTACATTGGTGATCAGTGAGAAGAATGTTCCTTATATTGGTGATCAGTGAGAAGAATGTTCCTTACATTGGTGATCAGTGGGAAGAATTTTGCTGCTCCTGCTGAGACTTGTAGTTCTACAAGCAAGATGGCTGCCAACTCCAAAGAGCCTATTTCACCTGCACCTGGGCTGAATGAATGAGTGACTTGTATAGCACTACCTATGCGAACTGAATCGCCTCAGGGCGCTTTTTTTTGCTGCCGGTGTCCATCTGCAGTATAGCACGGTCCTTTGCCCCATGGGGTCCTGACACGCTTACAAATACATACACATACAACATACATATATTTGGCCAATTTTTTTTCGACAGGATCTAATTAACCTACCAGCGTGTCTTTGGAGTGTGGGAGGAAACCCACGCAGGCACAAGGAGAACATGCAAACTCCAGGCAGATGGTGTCGTGATCGGGATTTGAACCAGCGACCCTATTGCTGCTAGGTGAATGTGCTAACCACTACACCACTGTGCTGCCCCTAGGCTGGGCTGATTGATGCAGGTGGGGGAGGGGATCAGCCTAGTGCAGCGTGTGAAGTGGAGACCGCCATGGAGGCAGGGCCGGACTAGGAATAAAAAACCAGCCCTGGAAATAATTTCATACCAGCCCCAGGGGCGTAGCGTGGGTTGTCAGCACCCAAGGTAAGGCAAGTAAATTGCACCCCTAACCGGCGGACATTTAGCGCTCCCTGAGTCTCTTCCACTCATACTGTATTAAACCCCTTATGGTACATTTTAGGATGTACCACTCCTTCTCTTTGTTCTCCTTTCTTTCCCCTTTATTTCTATCTATCATAATTTCTTGTTTTTTTCCCCATCTCTCTCTCTCTATCCATCTTTCTTGTTCTTTCTCTTATTATGTCTCTTCCCTTTTTCTTTGTTCCTCCCCCTCTTTTCCTCTCTCTTCCATGCATTCTCTTTTTTTTCCCTCTATCATTTCCTTTCTTGCCCCCTTCCCTCTCCCTCTTTCCAGAAAGTGAATGGCTACATGCCCATTTATTGCATAAAATGCTAACATTTTATATATACACACACACACATACACGCGTGATGCGAGTTCTGTATGTGTAAAAAACAAAATCATACTTGGGGGGCACACCCTAAAAATGTGTTTACATTCAAGATGGTGCTGATAAGACCAACAAACAGTACAAAATATTACAGCGCACACATACAAAAATTACATTTAAATCCTGCAAGGATATTTAAAAACACCTGAACATATTCAAAAAATATGGGGATTTGGTCGCACTATATGGCAGCCCACTTACTGCATCAAAGTACCCCATTGTTAGTGGATCCTACACTAGTAGAAGAATGAAAGATCCTGCGTCTCAACCATTGGAGATACACTCCTCTTTTATGGGAGAACTCCACCCCCCCCCATTACCTCTTATTAGTGTCCACCAGTTCATAGGAGGAGTCCCTTCAGTTCTCCCATAAAGAGGAGTGTATCACCCATGGTTGAGACGCAGGACCTTTCATTCTTTTACTAGTGTAGGACCCACTAATTAAGGGGTACTTTGACGCAGTAAGTGGGCTGCCATATAGTGTGACCAAATCCCCATATTTTTTGAATATGTTCAGATGTTTTTAAATAGCCTTGCAGAATTTAAATGTCATTTTTGTATGTGTGTAAGACACACTACAAGAGATGGTCAGAGATTGTGAACATGATATAGGAGAGGATCAGAGACTGCAGACATGATACAGGAGATGGTCAGAGACTGCAGACATGATACAGGAGAAGGTCAGAGACTGCAGACATAGTACAGGAGATGGTCAGAGACTGCAGACATGATACAGGAGAAGGTCAGAGACTGCAGACATGATACAGGAGATGGTCAGAGACTGCAGACATGATACAGGAGATGGTCAAAGACTGCAGACATGATACAGGAGATGGTCAGAGACTGCAGACATGATACAAGAGATGGTCAGAGACTGCAGACATGATACAAGAGATGGTCAGAGACTGCAGACATGATACAAGAGATGGTCAGAGACTGCAGACATGATACAAGAGATGGTCTGAGACTGCAGACATGATACAAGAGATGGTCAGAGACTGCAGACATGATACAAGAGATGGTCAGAGACTGCAGACATGATACAAGAGATGGTCAGAGACTGCAGACATGATAGAGGAGATGGTCAGAGAATGAGGACACATTAGAGGAGATGGTCAGAGAATGCGGACATGATAAGGAGATGGTCAGAGACTGCAGACATGATACAGGAGATGGTCAGAGACTGCAGACATGATACAGGAGATGGTCAGAGACTGCAGACATGATACAGGAGATGGTCAGAGACTGCAGACATGATACAGGAGATGGTCAGAGACTGCAGACATGATAGAGGAGATGGTCAGAGACATGATACAAGAGATGGTCAGAGACTGCAGACATGATACAAGAGATGGTCAGAGACTGCAGACATGATACAAGAGATGGTCAGAGACTGCAGACATGATACAAGAGATGGTCAGAGAATGCGGACACATTAGAGGAGATGGTCAGAGACTGCAAACTAAGGATGAGCTCCAGGGTGTTCGCGCAGCCCATGTGCAGAGCCCGCCAGGAAGTCGGCGCTGTGCTAATCACAGGCAGTGAGACATTTCCCGATCTCTGCAGCCGCACACTGTGATTAGCGCAGTGCCGACTTCCTGGCGGGCTCTGCACGTGGGCTGTGCGAACACGCCGGAGCTCATCCTTACTGCAGACATGATACAGGAGATGGTCAGAGACTGCAGACATAGTACAGGAGATGATCAGAGACTGCAGACATAGTACAGGAGATGGGCAGAGACTGCAGACATAGTACAGGAGATGATCAGAGACTGCAGACATAGTACAGGAGATGATCAGAGACTGCAGACATAGTACAGGAGATGATCAGAGACTGCAGACATAGTACAGGAGATGGGCAGAGACTGCAGACATAGTACAGGAGATGGGCAGAGACTGCAGACATAGTACAGGAGATGATCAGAGACTGCAGACATAGTACAGGAGATGGGCAGAGACTGCAGACATAGTACAGGAGATGATCAGAGACTGCAGACATAGTACAGGAGATGATCAGAGACTGCAGACATAGTACAAGAGATGATCAGAGACTGCAGACATAGTACAGGAGATGATCAGAGACTGCAGACATAGTACAGGAGATGATCAGAGACTGCAGACATATTACAGGAGATGGACAGAGATGCAGACATAGTACAGGAGATGATCAGAGACTGCAGACATAATACAGGAGATGATCAGAGACTGCAGACATAGTACAGGAGATGATCAGAGACTGCAGACATAGTACAGGAGAGGATCAGAGACTGCAGACATAGTACAGGAGATGATCAGAGACTGCAGACATACTACAGGAGATGATCAGAGACTGCAGGCATATTACAGGAGATGATCAGAGACTACAGACATATTACAGGAGATGATCAGAGACTGCAGACATAATACAGGAGATGATCAGAGACTGCAGACATACTACAGGAGATGATCAGAGACTGCAGACATAGTACAGGAGAGGATCAGAGACTGCAGACATAGTACAGGAGATGATCAGAGACTGCAGACATAGTACAGGAGATGATCAGAGACTGCAGACATACTACAGGAGATGATCAGAGACTGCAGACATATTACAGGAGATGATCAGAGACTGCAGACATACTACAGGAGATGATCAGAGACTGCAGACATAATACAGGAGATGGTCAGAGACTGCAGACATAATACAGGAGATGGTCAGAGACTGCAGACATGATAGAGGAGATGGTCAGAGAATGAGGACACATTAGAGGAGATGGTCAGAGAATGCGGACATGATAAGGAGATGGTCAGAGACTGCAGACATGATACAGGAGATGGTCAGAGACTGCAGACATGATACAGGAGATGGTCAGAGACTGCAGACATGATACAGGAGATGGTCAGAGACTGCAGACATGATACAGGAGATGGTCAGAGACTGCAGACATGATAGAGGAGATGGTCAGAGACATGATACAAGAGATGGTCAGAGACTGCAGACATGATACAAGAGATGGTCAGAGACTGCAGACATGATACAAGAGATGGTCAGAGACTGCAGACATGATACAAGAGATGGTCAGAGAATGCGGACACATTAGAGGAGATGGTCAGAGACTGCAAACTAAGGATGAGCTCCAGGGTGTTCGCACAGCCCATGTGCAGAGCCCGCCAGGAAGTCGGCGCTGTGCTAATCACAGGCAGTGAGACATTTCCCGATCTCTGCAGCCGCACACTGTGATTAGCGCAGTGCCGACTTCCTGGCGGGCTCTGCACGTGGGCTGTGCGAACACGCCGGAGCTCATCCTTACTGCAGACATGATACAGGAGATGGTCAGAGACTGCAGACATAGTACAGGAGATGATCAGAGACTGCAGACATAGTACAGGAGATGGGCAGAGACTGCAGACATAGTACAGGAGATGATCAGAGACTGCAGACATAGTACAGGAGATGATCAGAGACTGCAGACATAGTACAGGAGATGATCAGAGACTGCAGACATAGTACAGGAGATGGGCAGAGACTGCAGACATAGTACAGGAGATGATCAGAGACTGCAGACATAGTACAGGAGATGGGCAGAGACTGCAGACATAGTACAGGAGATGATCAGAGACTGCAGACATAGTACAGGAGATGATCAGAGACTGCAGACATAGTACAAGAGATGATCAGAGACTGCAGACATAGTACAGGAGATGATCAGAGACTGCAGACATAGTACAGGAGATGATCAGAGACTGCAGACATATTACAGGAGATGGACAGAGATGCAGACATAGTACAGGAGATGATCAGAGACTGCAGACATAATACAGGAGATGATCAGAGACTGCAGACATAGTACAGGAGATGATCAGAGACTGCAGACATAGTACAGGAGAGGATCAGAGACTGCAGACATAGTACAGGAGATGATCAGAGACTGCAGACATAGTACAGGAGATGATCAGAAACTGCAGACATACTACAGGAGATGATCAGAGACTGCAGACATATTACAGGAGATGATCAGAGACTGCAGACATACTACAGGAGATGATCAGAGACTGCAGACATAATACAGGAGATGGTCAGAGACTGCAGACATAATACAGGAGATGATCAGAGACTGCAGACATAGTACAGGAGATGATCAGAGACTGCAGACATAGTACAGGAGATGATCAGAGACTGCAGACATAGTACAGGAGATGATCAGAGACTGCAGACATAATACAGGAGATGATCAGAGACTGCTGACATAGTACAGGAGATGATCAGAGACTGCAGACATACTACAGGAGATGATCAGAGACTGCAGACATACTACAGGAGATGATCAGAGACTGCAGACATAGTACAGGAGATGATCAGAGACTGCAGACATAGTACAGGAGATGATCAGAGACTGCAGACATAGTACAGGAGATGGGCAGAGACTGCAGACATAGTACAGGAGATGATCAGAGACTGCAGACATAGTACAGGAGATGATCAGAGACTGCAGACATAGTACAGGAGATGATCAGAGACTGCAGACATATTACAGGAGATGGACAGAGACTGCAGACATAGTACAGGAGATGATCAGAGACTGCAGACATAATACAGGAGATGATCAGAGACTGCAGACATAATACAGGAGATGATCAGAGACTGCAGACATAATACAGGAGATGATCAGAGACTGCAGACATAGTACAGGAGATGATCAGAGACTGCAGACATATTACAGGAGATGATCAGAGACTGCAGACATATTACAGGAGATGATCAGAGACTGCAGACATACTACAGGAGATGATCAGAGACTGCAGACATAATACAGGAGATGATCAGAGACTGCAGACATAATACAGGAGATGATCAGAGACGGCAGATATATTACAGGAGATGATCAGAGACTGCAGACATAGTACAGGAGATGATCAGAGACTGCAGACATATTACAGGAGATGATCAGAGACTGAAGACATAGTACAGGAGATGATCAGAGACTGCAGACATAGTACAGGAGATGGGCAGAGACTGCAGACATAATACAGGAGATGATCAGAGACTGCAGACATAGTACAGGAGATGATCAGAGACTGCAGACATAGTACAGGAGATGATCAGAGACTGCAGACATAATACAGGAGATGGTCAGAGACGGCAGACATAGTACAGGAGATGATCAGAGACTGCAGACATAATACAGGAGATGATCAGAGACTGCAGACATAGTACAGGAGATGATCAGAGACTGCAGACATAATACAGGAGATGATCAGAGACTGCAGACATAGTACAGGAGATGATCAGAGACTGCAGACATAATACAGGAGATGATCAGAGACTGCAGACATAGTACAGGAGATGATCAGAGACTGCAGACATAATACAGGAGATGATCAGAGACTGCAGACATAGTACAGGAGATGATCAGAGACTGCAGACATAGTACAGGAGATGATCAGAGACTGCAGACATAGTACAGGAGATGATCAGAGACTGCAGACATAGTACAGGAGATGATCAGAGACTGCAGACATAGTACAGGAGATGATCAGAGACTGCAGACATAGTACAGGAGATGGGCAGGGAATGCAGACATAGCACAGGAGATGGGCAGAGACTGGAGACATAGTACAGGAGATGATCAGAGACTGCAGACATAGTACAGGAGATGATCAGAGACTGCAGACATGATACAGGAGATGGGCAGGGAATGCATGTATGGCTGAACTCTGTATAAAAGCATATAGTAGGGCTGCGCCACTCTACTTAAACCAGCTCTTCAAGATCAGTTAGTAATCCTCCTTTTAAAGTACAACTAAGTGCCAGAAGACAGCAACACATCCAATTTCCAAAATTCAAATTGTCTTACAGTGAAGTGGTCAGGATTAATGGAGAACAGTAAACAGTGAATGAGTCTGTGAAGCTTCCAGCCTGAATCAGCAGTAAATCATCCACAAAACATCAAACTATGCAGAACACACAGAGCTCTGGCTAAATAGCTGAGCTGAAATGGTTAACAGCCAGCCATGTGTGACCCATCACTGGACTCAGAATGTGGCTGGCTGCAGCATCTCCCAGAGATCTTATCAGTGTGCAGGTTAGGAAGCTAAACAAACAAAGCATATGGAGCCAGACAAGAGGGAGGGGAGGCTGATAGTAACCTGCACACTGCCCAAAAGGCAGAGATTTCTGGATGACACCGGCCGGCCAGCATTACATATGACATTGCTCCCGACAATCTTGTTTCCATTCAGCCAGAGCTCTTGTGTGCTGCAGGATTCGTTTTGCTGTGGTCATACCTTCTCCCTATCTCCTCGGCTTCAGGTACTGTGCATCTCCCTCCTGACAGCCCCATTCATCCCCGATTCAGCACCTCGGCACATTTAAATGTGGCGGGCTGGAGAGGGAGGGGGGTTACACTGCCTCCTGCACGATGGTTCCTCGCTCCTCCGCCCCTCGCTGCTACACATTTCCTCAGCCAGCCCCGCCTCCTGTTCACAGCACAGCCGCTTCTCTCTCAGCTGTTCTTTTTTTTAAAAAAAAAAGTTCCAGAGCTCCCAGCTGACAGCGGCCCCAGAGCAGGCAGCCTACCGGGATATTTCCCGCTATCCCGGTAGGCCAGTCCAGCCCTGCATGGAGGTCTCCTGCAATGATTCACCTGTTGCTGTATTAGAAGAACCTTTACTCTGCTCTACTGATAGTCCTGTCCTGATGGAGGAGAAGAGTCTGCCTGGAGGTGATGTGTGTATGGGGACAGCAGTGAGTGAGGACACGGCAGGAACTATGAATGTGACAGAAAATAATGACAACAATATTACTGATAAAGCAAAGGATGTGTTGGTGGTGGGTGGTAGTGGTGAAGGGGTTAATGTGGCTGATATAGGTAAAAATTACATTTCTTCTGCCCAGCAGAGGAAAGATTCATCAGGTGTGCAATCCAATCTCGAATGTGTGCAATCGTTATCTGCCAAAGTTGTTTTAGATGTTTCTAATCGCACAGATGGATCCTCTGCAAGGAGGAATATGGGGAGTTATGCGTCTGTTTTGGGGAGTTGCACCAAGGAGGGTGGAGGGAATTTTGTAAGTATTAGTGGTCACAATTTGGGGAGGTTTGGTGGTGGGATGGTTGGTGGGTACAGGAGGAGGAATGTGGTTCAGTTGAAGTGGGAGGGGGAGGGGACCCCACCAGTAAGGGGGAGTGTGGCTGAGCTGGTTTTGGAAATGGGGTTTAAAGCATCGGATATATTTGCTTTGATTTGCCCAGTGGGGAGTTATGAATTTGATTTGTCCTTTGTAAAGCCTGAGGGTCTGGATTTATTTTAGGAGAGGTATAGGAGGTAATAAATAAAAAAGAAAGAAGGACGGCGCCCTCTAAGTGCAGCATGTATGTTAAAAATATTTATTACAATAGATAAAAACACTCACATTTGAGTTGCTAAAAACCAGCATGTAAAGTAGTTTCATCCGCGTGCTCTCGGGGGATGTGGGTGTCACGGGCCAGTTCAGGGGTTCCTGGGATGTGAGTCCTGTAACCTGGGTCCTGGTAGCTGTTCCGGTGGTGCCGAGGGTCCTCAGAGCCTCCGGGCGGCCAGGATATCGGTCATGGATCCTCCGTGGAGCGCCGTGCTGACCTGCGTCTTCACTTCCGGGAGCGGGGTGAGGCGGGCGGTGCTTCGCGTTCGGAGCATGCGTGCTCCTTCATCAGGCTATGCTCTGATGAAGGAGCACGCATGCTCCGCAGCGGAGTTGCGGTCCTTTTTAAAACCGATATGGTAACGTGCCGGCGGGTAATTGAGGTAGAAATGGGGAGATGCATGGTCTTAGACGTCTCTGTTAGGGGGCAGGACCTGCGCCTAATCAATATCTATGGACCGCAGTCAAAATGGGGCAGGAAATGCCTCCTCACAGAGATCAAGCCCTTCCTTTTTACGTCCCAGCAGGTTGTCTTTGGAGGTGATTTTAATACCATAATTAGGCCTGAAGACAGAAGAGGCTCCATAGACAGGCTGGGTTATGATAGCGTTTTTCTTAGAGATATGGTGAGACAAGCAGGCCTGGTAGATGTGCATATTAAGCACTGCCCTGGCAGCACGGGATTCACATTTCAGAGAGGGAATAGTCAGAGCAGGATAGATAGGTTTTTTTAAAGGAGAACTCTGCTTTCTTGGCTCCTGAGTTGAGGGCGGTGGAGTTCTCTGACCACCGTATGCAGTCTGTGACTCTGAATGCCTCGGACGCTCCACCCAGGGGAAGGGGTACCTGGAAACTGAATTCGGCTCTCCTGGAAGATGTAGAGATAAGACAATCCTTTGAGGATTTTTTTCAGGCACAGGCTTCTATTCTGGACTTTTGCAGCAGTAAGTCAGAGTGGTGGGAGCTTGTGAAACAAAGGGCAATTGGACTTTTCAAGGCCATAAGTAAGAAGAAGCAGCTTGGAATGTACATTGCCTATCAGCATTTGTGGAGGAAGCTTGATCGTCTTGTCTCGTATAGAGGAGATCCAGGGAAGATCTCTGAGGTGAAGTTTCTTCTTAGGAAGTGTCAATACGACCGGCATGCCTCCTTGGTTCTGGAGAGGGATTATGGAAAATATCACTCGCCTGATCCTTACCAGAACTGTAAGCAAGGCATAGCAGTTAAGACGATCATAGGCCTGAGGGATAGTACGGGTTCCCTGGTGAAGTCCAGATCAGGGATCCTGGAGATCTTCAGATCATATTACGCAGACCTTCTGAGAAGAAAGGACGTTTGTCGGGACAGGATGGAAAGCTTTCTGGATTCTACTCCAGGATTGGGAAATGGTACATTGCCTTTGATGGATTTGACAGAACCAATTTCAGTGGATGAGGTAGTTCATGCTATAGAGAAGCTGGCTACCAAAAAATCGCCTGGGCCAGATGGGTTGACAGCTGAATTCTACAAGTGTTTTAAGTCCATTCTGGCTCCCTTTTTAGCAGAGGTTTATAACAGCTGTCTAGAAGAGGGTTCGCTCCCTCCCTCCATGAGGCAATCCGCTGTGATTCTTCTGTCAAAAGGTAAAGACCCCTCAATGATTGAGAACTGGCGCCCCATCAGTCTTCTCAATGTTGATAGAAAGATCCTGGCGAAGATTCTTTTTTGGCGCTTGTCGTCAGTAGCAGGCGATTTGTTGTCCAGTCATCAGCACTGCTCGGTCCAAGGTAGAAGTACCTTTTCAGCGGTTTTAGCTGTCCGGGAGGCTTTGGAACGATGCAGGGCTGCTGGATGGAGAAAGTACTTGCTGGCATTGGCTCAGGCGAAGGCTTTTGATAGAGTCAATCACGAGTACCTGTATTTGCTACTTGGTAGATACGGCCTGCAGGTGAGGTTTATAGATTTGCTGAAGACATTATATAGAGGGGCTGAGAGCTTCCCACTGGTTAATGGTTGGGTTGGACGGCCTTTTGAGGTTGGCTCTGGTGTGCGCCAGGGATGTCCTCTGAGCCCCCTGTTATATGTATTTGCAATCGACCCCTTCATAAGAAGGCTAGAGAGTGGATCTTTGTGCGGGGTGCCTTTGGGCATTGCTGGTGTGCCGCCTCTGAAGGTCGTGGCCTATGCCGATGATGTGTCTGTTATTGTCTCTGGGACAGAGGAGGCGCAGGAGGTGGTCTCTATGATAGAGCAGTACACGGAGGCTTCTGGTTCTAAAGTCAACCATGAAAAGAGTGAAGTTTTCTGGATGGATGAGGAGGGTGAAAGCTTCGAACTTCCGGATGCCTTCCCAGAGGCCCAGCAGGAAATCAAAGTGCTGGGCATCAAATTTGGTCCTGGTGACTATGGTCATCGAAATTGGGAAAGCAGGTTGATGTGTGCCAATGCCAAAGTAGCAAGCTGGAAGAAATGGAAGCTTTCCTTGAGGAAGAGGGTTGACTTGATCAAAACATACCTGGTCCCAATCTTTTTATATGTCAGCTTCGTCTGTATCTTGCCAGCATCTCTCTATGCAAGGGTGTACAGCTGTTTTTTCCAACTGTTATGGGGAAGTAGGCTGAACCTGATCAAACGCAATGTAACTTACCCGTCTAGGCAGGAGGGTGGCCTAGGAATGGTCAACCCAATAGTTTTCTTTTCTCTTTTAAAGTACAATCTTGGTAACATGCCAGCAGAGAACCCGCCGGGATGGGTGGGCATTTTTCAATCTTGTTTTAGGCCTTTTCTGCGATGCTGGGAAGATGGCGGGCCAGTGAAAAGTCTGAGAGTCCGACATGGCAAGCTCCCGCCTTATGTTGCCCTGTGTCTAAAAATACTTCGGCAGTGGCAGGTGACAGTGGAGGATATCAAGTCCCTCCCCAGGAGGCTTCTGGAGAAGAGGATTTTGAGCTCTGCTTTCAGTGTGTCACTGGCCTTAAGGGATTGCCCAGGCTCTGTAATGAGGGAGGGGTTGCGTTTAATCAATTTAGAAAGAATCCCCTTGAAGTTTAGGGATCAAGCCTGGCTTGCTTTCCATGGAAGGCTCTATGTCAGAGGGAACTTGAAGCATCGCCCTGTGGATGATCGGGATTGTCCTAGAGTGGAGTGTGTTAGTAAAGTGGAGTCTATGGACCACTTTTTGCTGCAGTGTCCCTTTAACATAGAGGTGTATAAAAGGGTGGGGAGGGCTCTTGGCATACCCTTTTTCTATCGCATGAGTTATGCGGAGTGGGTGTACAGGGCATTTCCGACTCGCTGGGATTTTGATTTGGATACACTGTTTTTAGTTAGTATAGTTGTCCGTTACTTCACATGGAATGCACGGTGCCAGATTACACTGAAAGAAAGTCCTCTATGTTGAGGTGGTGGTGCACGATATCCTGGGTGTGGTTGGGAAAATTCAGGGTCTTGAGAATGGCAGGGAGCCTTGGGCGGTCTGGAAAAGGGCGTGGAGGAATATCAGACCTGCCTTTGGTGAACTGCCCATCTCTGGGTGAGGAGCTCTTTTCTTTTTCTGTTTCTTTCACTCCCTTAGCTTTTGTTGGTTAGTATCTTCTTTTTAAAGAAGGGCTGCATGCATAATGGGTGCGGGTTTGTTTCTTGACCTCACAGTTTTGATGTCTTGTGTAGTGGTGTGAGTTGTAGTAAGATTATCCCCAATAATGACATGTTCATGATGAGTTTTGTTTTTGCTGTAATTTTTTTGTTTGAGAGCAGATTTGCTATATTTATTTTCATTTATGTAAATATGTATATATCTATGTATGTTATATATAGTGATTTTATGCTTATTGATTGCAAGACTTTTAATAAAGAAAAATTGGGAAGAATGTCCCTTGCATTGGTGATCAGTAGGGATGAACTGAACACTCCCCCCCCCCCCCCAGTTCGGTTCGCAGCAGAACATGCGAACAGGCAAAAAATGTGTTCGAACACGTGAACACTGTTAAAGCCTATGGGACATAAGTGTGAAAAATCAAAAGTGCTGATTTTAAAGGCTTATATGCAGGTTATTGCCATAAAAAGTGTTTGGGGACCCGGGTCCTGCGCCAGGGGATATGTATCAATGCAAAAAAAGTTTCAAAAATGGAAGTAAAACAATAAAAATGAAATATTCCTTTAAATATCCTGCCCAGGGGGTGCCCTTAGTATGCCTGTAAAGTAGCGCATCTTCCTCATGTTTATAACAGTGCCACAGAAAAATTACATTTCTAAAGGAAAAAATTTCATTCAAAACTGCCCGCGGCTGTAATGTATTGTCGAATATAGATAAAAATACCAAAAAAAATGACGTGGATGTCACCCCCAAAATCCACCCAAATTTCTTTTAAAAATGGCATGGGGGTCCCCCAGGCCCCCAGGCACTATATACTCTGTAACAGCAGTATATATACTATACGGCCTGCCCTATATACGCTGCAGAAAATTGGGCCTTAGATGTTGGTTGTACCAGAACACTGTTACTCTTGTTGGGCATAGGAACGGGCCCTGCTGTAAAATATATCAAAAATTGTAATTACATGCCCCTGTTGAACAGGGGCAGAAAAATTGGGCCTTGGGTGGTGGTGATGGTGCCACAACACTGTAAGCCCTCACAGTTACTCTTGTTGGGCGCAGCAACAAGCCCTGCTGTGAAATATTATATCAAAAATTGTAATTACTTGCCCCTGTTAAACAGGGGCAGAAAAATTGGGCCTTGGGTGGGGGTGCCACAACATTGTAAGCCCTCACAGTTACTCTTGTTGGGCGCAGCAACGGGCCCTGCTGTGAAATATTAGATCAAAAATTGTAATTACATGCCCCTGTTAAACAGGGGCAGAAAAATTGGGCCTTGGGCGATGGTGGCGGTGCCACAACACTGTAACCCCTCACAGATACTCTTGTTGGGCGCAGGAATGGACCCTGCTGTGAAATATTATATCAAAGATTGTAATAACATGCCCCTGTTAAACAGGGGCAGCAAAATTGGGCCTTGGGTGGTGGTGGTGGTGCCCTAAACCAAAAATATTATTGGAAGCTAGCATCATCAAGCTTGAGGAGGAATAATATAGTCAGCATAGGCAGTCTTCAAGGGATTCCACATCCATAGCAAATGCAACCAGTTACATAAGCATCAGGTGCTTGAAATCTGCTGATCCAAGACTTATTAATTTTTATGAATGTGAGCCTATCAACTGAGTCTGTGGACAGGCGCACTCTTTGATCCATTACAAACCCTCCAGCAGCACTGAATGTGCGTTCAGAAAGCACGCTGGATGCAGGACAGGCCAGTAGCTCAATTGCATATTGAGCAAGTTCTGGCCAGTGGTCCATGCTCAAGACCCAGTAACCCAGTGGATGCTCTGTTGGAAAGGTCTCCAAGTCTGCTCTTGCCCCTAGATATTTCTGTACCATGTAATGCAGACGCTGGTTGCCTAAACTGATCAGACCCTGGTGCTGAGGTATGAAAAATTGTTTAAAGGCATCGGTCAGCCGGCCACCTTCTCCACCACTCTTCCTCCGACTGTACGAAGCCTCAGCAACATGTTGTCCAGGCAGGATGAGTTCTGCAACCTTACCCTTGTAACGTGGATCAAGAAGGGTTGCCAGCCAGTAATGATCCCTCTCCTTGATACCACAAATCCTAGGGTCCAGTTTGCAGGCTTAGCAAAATCAGGGAGGCCATGCAGTGTAAGTTTGAAGAGGCATTCGATTCTGAGTCACTAAGGATCACATGATCTGTAACTACCTCCTCCCAGCCACGTGCAACTCCTTGGGTTTCTGGGGACTGAAAACCATCCCTTGGAGCCAGCTGCTGAGTGTTATCCTCTACATCCATGCTGACACAATCTTCTGCCTCCTCCTCTTCTTCCTGTGTGTTTGGCGGGCCCGCAGGAATGCTATCTGGGTAAAGGGAGCCTTGAGAGGTAAGGAAGTCCTCCTCTTCCTCCCGCTTTTCTGCCTCAAGTGCCCTGTCCATGATTCCATGAAGCGTGTGCTCCAACAGGAAGATAAATGGGACAGTGTCACTGATACATGCATTGTCGGTGCTCACCATCCTTGTGGCCTTCTCAAATGGTGACAGGACAGTGCATGCATCCTTGATCAGTAGCCAAAAAAGCCAAACTCCCCTGACGCTGCCCTGGTGCCAAACTCGCACAGGTACTCATTGATGGCCCTCTGATGCGTGTGCAGCCGCTGCAGCATTGCCATCGTTGAGTTCCACCTGGTGGGCATGTCACAAATGAGGCGGTTGGTCGGCAGATTGCATTCCCTTTGAATGTCAGCCAGCCGAGCACTGGCATTGTATGACCGGAGGAAATGACCACAGACTTTTCTGGCCTGCCTCAGGAGATCCTGTAAGCCTGGGTACCTGCTCAAGAACCGCTGCATCACCAAATTCAGGACGTGTGCCAAACATGGAACATGGGTCAAGTGTCCCTGTCGGAGGGCGGAGAGAAGGTTTGTGCCATTGTTGCATACAACCCTTCCTGGCTGAAGCTGCCATGGCGTCAACCACCTCTGAGCCTGCCCCTGCAGAGCTGACAGAATCTCTGCCCCAGTGTGGCTCCTGTCCCCTAGGCAGACCATGACATCTTTTAGCCTGGCTGCTTGCGTAGCCCCTTGAATGCTTATGGAGCACCGCTGGTTCAGAGGACAAATCTGCAGAAGAGGCCATAGAGGAAGAGGAGGGGGTGGAGGAGAGAGCTGTGGCAGAATCACCACTAGCATTTTGGAGCCATGGTGGCGGAACAAGCTCCAACAACAATGAACCTTGTCCTGCATCCTTCCCAGCTGCCAGCAGAGTTACCCGGTGCGCAGTGAAGGAAAGGCAATGTCCCTGCCCATGCCTGCTGGACCATGAGTGAGCGGTAATATGAACCTTACTGCTGACCGCCCTGTCCAACGAGGCCAAAACATTGCCTTCCACATGCAGGTTGAGAGCCGGAGAGGCCTTCCGTGAAAAGAAATGGTGTTTTGGAACCTGCTACTGAGGTACAGCACATTCCACAAATTCACGACAGGGGGCAGAGTCTACCAGCTGAAAAGGCAGCAGTTGCAGTGCTAGCAATCTGACCAAGCTAGCATTTAGACGCTGAGCATGTGGATGGTTGGGACCAAATTTCTTTTTACGGTTCAGCAACTGGAGTAAGGAAATTTGCCTGCTAAAATCAGATGGTGGTGTACTGCTAGCAGATTGGCTGCAAGTACTTGGGACACCTATTGCTATACCTTCATTCCTCTCAGTGCAAGTTTTTGACAGGACTGGAGGTATAATAGGGTTGGAGAATCCAGATGAGGAGCAAGGAGATGTCCACCTTTCTCTTTGATGTTGGTCTTTCAAGTGCTGTTGCCAACAGACTGCATGGCAGGTCATCATATGTCTGGTCAAGCATGTGGTGCCCAAGCGGCTGCTGTTCTGGCTACACTTGATCCGCTTCAGACAAGTGTCGAAAAAGGCCCACACCAAGGAACTTTTAAAAGTCAGCAGGGAGTCAGAAGCGCCCTGCGCCTGCGGAGCTCTCCAGTGTGATACAATAGGGTGGCTGCCCTTAAGCTGCCCCTTAGAGGACTTCCTGCCTCATTGGAGTTGTGCCTCCTCCTTCTCCTCCTCCTCCTCCTCTCTTCTCTCAGGCACCCAAGTACAGTCCGTGACCTCATCATTCCCTCCATCCTTGTCACTGGAACAAACTTGGCAGTATGCTACAGCTGGGGGAACATGACTGCCAGTTTCTTGTCCTTCTTGGGCACCCCCTCTCTCTAGACTCATGTTACATCCTCCTCAACCTGGGAACCAACATCGGAGCCTTCAAATCGCTGCGCATCCTCCAGTAGCATGTACCAGACACTGTGGTCGAATAATTCTGGGGACTCTGTGCATGATGGTGGGGCTACAGAAGGAGTGACTGTGGACAAGGAGCCGGTGGAATAGGCCGCTTTGGCAGATGCGTTTAGATGGCAAACTACTCTGAGCCTGGGTGACAGAGGATGAGGAGGATTAGGACGGCTTTGTTATCCACTCCACCATCTCTTCTACATGTTGTGGTTCAATAACACAGTCAGCAGCAGAACAAAAGGACAAGTGTGCCCCACGGCCACCTGCAGGGGATGCACCATGTCCATGACCACCTCTGTTGACTGTAGATACAGAGGCTGCTTGCCCTCTTTTAGTGGCCTGTGAGCATCTGCCTCTCCTTGGTGGCCTTCCGGACATGATGTATTTTTTGTTTTGCAACAACACACTACACTGTATTAGATACTGTGTACACCACCTGCACTGTATTAGAAACTGTACTACGGCTGCACTGTATTGTGTACTGTGTACACCACCAGAAGTGTAGTAGAAACTGTACACACTGTATTAGATACTGTGTACACCACCAGAAAAGTCGTAGAAACTGTACTATGGCTGCACAGTATTGCATACTGTGTACACCACCAGAAGTGTAGTAGAAACTGCACACACTGTATTGGATACTGTGTACACCACCAGAAAAGTAGTAGAAACTGTACTAAGGCTGCACTGTATTGTGTACTGTGTACACCACCAGAAATGTAGTAGAAACTGTACACACTGTATTAGATACTGTGTACACCGCCTGCACTGTATTAGAAACTGTACTATGGCTGCACTGTATTGTGTACTGTGTACACCACCAGAAGTGTATTAGAAACTGTACACACTGTATTAGATACTGTGCACACCACCAGAATAATATTAGAAACTGTACACACTGTATTAGATACTGTGTACACCGCCTGAGGTGTATTAGAAAGAGTACACCACGGAGGCTACACCGGATGCAGAGTGTATATATATTTATATATATATATATATATATATATACACACAATACTGTATATGCATATATATATATATATATATATATATTTTTTTTTTTTTTTAATACACCACTGTTTGACCATCAAGCTCTATTGTTATCACTATTCAAAGTACTATGAATAAACTTTGCTCCCATTGTCAAGGAGGACTGTCTGTGGAGCTTCGCAATGTAATTATAGCAGCTATGTCTGTTTTCTTTGGGAAGCACGGAAGGCACAGTAGATGCATTATACCAAAGAACTGAAAAGTGTGCTTATTAGCGCAGGAGACATTGATTACACATAGCGTATAGAGAAATCTTCACATTAATTGGTGTCAGGGGGAGGAATAGTGCCCCACCCATCATTGGAGCACAGGTGTGTCAGGAGGAGGCTGTCTGTCTGGAGCTGCTGCAGATCCGTGTGAGAGGGGACTGGTGAGGAAATCTATCCCAGCTCTCCTGGCCCCTTTCTGGGGAAGCCATGGAGGCCAGCAGGGCCTCTCCTGCTGGAAGCTCTCAGCCATCTCCTGGGCCATCAGGTGACATGCCTTCCTCTGTACAAACCATGGCTTGTGATCTTTCTGCCCCTGGTAAGGATGAAGGCTCAGAGGCAATTCAGGAGCGAGTGGTGGCCGGGATTAAAGCCCTGAATAGAGAAAGAGACAAGCTCTATAAACTGAGAGCGGAGCTGAAGCGCCTGAGAAGGCAGCGTGAGGGCTTGCACAGCCAGAAACAAGGGTCCATGGATCCGGAGATCCAACTGGCCAAGGTCCGGGTGGAACATCAGGAGACCATTGTGTCCATCATGGAAGGAAGAGATGGGCCATTTAAGGAAAAGTTTTACAATGATAAAAGGTTTGCGAGGATGACAAAGATGGAGGTGGAGGAGGAGACCCCCAGTTCTGACCCCCTGCCCCCTCAGGTAGAGGTAAGCAGCCCCATGCCTTCCCAGGACTCAGGAGGCATGCTCAGGGCCATCCAGGTAATGGAGTCTCCTGTGCGGGGGGATCAGCTGGCGTTTGGTGATGAGAACATAACTGATAATGTGCCTGATAATGTCAAGCCCCAAGCAGGGGATGAATCTGTTTTTGTGTCATCTAACACCATGAGCAATGTTGAAAGTGTGCCCAGTGACAATCAAGTTTCTAATGCTATGTGTAGCAATGTTGTACCTGCTAATGCTGCAGCGCAGCAAGAGCTGCATTTAAAAAATGACATTTCTGAAAAGGAACTACCGGTGTCAGCAGAGCCTATTAACTCTCCTTTGGCTGAGTCTAAAGATGTTTGCCCCACAGCTGCTGGAGACTCTACAGTGCAGCATCAGGAGACAGCTGGTATTGCAGCAACTGTGACTATTCCTGATGGGAAATTGAACGTGTGTGTGTCTGACAGCAATTGTACAAGTGTGATGGACAATCGTCCCAGCTCAGTCCAAGCAAATAATAGTAATGAACAGACTACTGTGACTTCAGTGTGGGGCCTTGGCCCTGATAAACCCACGTTTGCTCAGGTGGTACGCTCTGCTCCTGGTGGCTCCGCCCCCAAGCGGGGTTTCCCCCTGCAGCCTACCACTTTGGGCACCCCAGGATCTGGTCTTGGGTCTCTGGCTTCTGCTGGGGGTCCGAGAAGAAATGTGGTAATTCTCAAATGGGAAGGTGGTGCGATCCCTCCAGCATGGCGTGCAGTGGTGGATTTGATTTTGGAGATGGGTTTTGGGGCAAATGACCTGTATGCTCTAATACATGTTGCTGGGACACGGGATTATACCATTAGTTTCACCAGGCCAGAGGGTCTTGACCTGTTCTGGGAGCGATATGAGGCTCGGTGCAGGTCAAGACCTGAATGGGAAGGTCTGGCCCCAGTTGCGGTTTCGCAAAGGTCAACGGTGAAAAAGATCACCATCATACTCACCAATGAGAGTGTTCCTGCCCGGGACCTAGAGGTCTGGTTAAGGAACTATGGTGAGGTTTTGACTAAGCCCAGCAAAATCCTTGATGAACGTAACATCTGGACTGGGGGTTGGTCGGTTACAGTCAGGTTGGCCAGGGATGGGAATGTTGTCCGTCACCTGCCCTCCTCAGCTTTTATAGGGAGGGATAGGATGACTATTTTCTACCCTGGTCAGCCGAAGCTGTGTCACCGCTGTGGAGAAAAGGGGCATTTGAGCTCTTCCTGTTCAGCCTTGATATGTTCAGTGTGTCGGGGTCAGGGTCATATGGCCAAGGACTGCACCGAGATGATCAGGTGCAACCTGTGCCTGCGCCTTGGCCACCCCTACAGCAGATGTCCTGAAGCCTGGCACAATATGGAGAAGGAGGTAATTGATGACATGTCAAGGCTGGACGGGATGGAGGGTGATGCCCCTGGTGTACCATCCTCCTCTGCGGTGACTGACTCCCCTGGTCCTGCTCAGGGTCCCTCCCCAGTTCCTGTGGCCACCCCTCCTGTGTCTGTAAGTATTCCTTCTGTATCTGTCTCTGTGTCCCCCCAGCCTACTGTACCCTCTCCTCATGTGTCAGAACCTTCCAAGTCTGTGCCCCCCGAGTCAGTTACCCCCCAGGAGTCTACCCCTCCTAAGATAGATTCAAAGGGAGCAACCCCCCCACCAGGAGTGGTAGTGGGTATTAAAAAGGTCGCTTCTGCCTCTCTAAAGGAGTCTTCTGTAAAGACTTCAAAGAAAAAAACAGGAGATAAGGGCATCTCTGAAGCTGACCTGCAGTACCTGGAGGAGAGAAGGAAGGTTGGGAAGCGGAAGAAGCAGGTGGTGAGGACGGAACAGGCTCCAGTGCCTGTCTCCAACCGTTATAGGTCCTCTAAGTGGGAGATTTCCTCATCTGGAGCTTCTTCGGAGCGAAGTTCTGATTCTGAGATGGAGTTTGAGGCGGCCTCAAGAAAGAGAGAGGCTTCTGGTGATGAGCAGCAGAGGGGAGCTAAGAAGCAATCCACCCAATAACCCAAATGGCGGTTCCCCCTCCGTTAAAAGTGGTGACAATAAATGTCGCCAGCATTAAGTCAGTAAGAGCTCGTTCTATGGCCTTCTTTTTGTTCAGCCAATTAGATGCTGAAATTTTATTTTTGCAAGAGACTAGGCTCACCTCCTTGGCAGATATTCATATGGCCAAGAGAGAGTGGAGGTATGGTCCATCTTACTGGTCTCTTGCGGCCGAGCCTTACGGCGGTGTGGCGGTGTTGTTTAAAACCGGCATGGTAACTATCCGGCGGGTTATTGAGGTGGAGATTGGGAGATGTATGGTCTTAGACGTCCTTGTGGGAGGGCAGGACCTGCGCCTAATTAATGTCTATGGGCCGCACACAAAGTGGGACAGGAAATGCCTTTTTACAAGAATCAAGCCATTTCTTTTTACATCCCGGCAAGTGGTCTTTGGAGGTGACTTTAATACAGTAACTAGGCCCAAGGACAGGAAGGACTTCAAGGACAGGCTGGGATATGATAGCGTTTTTTTAAATAGTATGGTTAGGGATGCTGGTCTTGTGGATGTGCACATTAAGCACCTCCCGGATGACACTGGGTTCACCTTTCATCGAGGTAATAGTCAGAGTAGAATAGATAGGTTTTTTTTGAAGGAGACCTCTGCTTTCTCACCCCCAGTGGTGCAGGCAGTAGAGTTCTCTGATCACTGTATGCTATCTGTGGTCCTGAATGCTTCAGACGCCCCTCAGAGGGGTAAGGGCATCTGGAGATTGAATTCGACTCTACTCAAGGAAGAACATGTTAGACAATCCTTTGAGGAATTCTTTCAGGCACAGGTGACCATCCTGGACTTTTGTAGCAGCAAGGCTGAGTGGTGGGAGCTGACCAAAAAGAGGATCGCTGGATTCTTCAGGGGCCTAGCCAATAGAAAGCAGTTTAATAAATACATGACCTACCAACGTTTACGGAGGAAGCTGGATATTCTTGTCTCGAGAGGTGGAGATCCTGGGGAAATCTCCGAAGTGAAACTCCTTCTCAGGAAGTGTCAATATGACCGGCATGCCTCTTTGGTTCTGGAGAGGGACTATGGGAAGTACCACTCGCCTGACCCTTACCAGAACTGCAAACAAGGTGTAGCTGTTAAAACGGTCGTTGGCCTTAAAGACAGTACAGGTTCCTTGACAAAGTCCAGGTCAGGGATTCTGGAGGTCGTGAGGTCCTTTTATGCTGACCTTCTTGGGAGGAAAGAGCTTGACCGTGACAAGATGGAAGGCTTTTTGGACTCTACTCCAGGTCTAAATGATGAAGATGTCCCATTGATGAATTTGACAGAGGAGATCACAGTTGAAGAGGTGATGAGGGCAATTGAACAACTTGCCATCAAAAAGTCACCTGGACCGGATGGCTTGACGGCTGAGTTTTACAAAGCCTTTAAGTCTATTCTGGCCCCACATTTGGTAGAGGTTTTTAACAGTTGCCTTGCTGAGGGGGTACTTCCCCCTTCCATGAGGCACTCGGCTGTGATTCTTCTTTCAAAGGGTAAAGATCCTTCGATGATTGAGAATTGGCGCCCCATCAGCCTTCTTAATGTCGATAGAAAGATACTGGCAAAGATATTTTTCTGGCGCCTATCGTCAGTAGCAGAGTCTTTGCTTTCTCGCCATCAGCACTGTTCGGTCCAGGGTAGGTGCACCTTCACAGCGGTTTTAGCTGTCCGGGAGGCCTTGGAGCGGTGCAGGGCTGCAGGCTGGGGAAAGTATTTGCTGACATTGGATCAGGCAAAGGCTTTTGATCGTGTCAACCATGAGTACCTGTGGTTGCTCCTTAGTAAGTACGGTCTGCCGGGTGGTTTTGTCGATTGGTTAAAAGTCTTGTATAAGGGGGCAGAAAGCTTTCCTCTTGTTAATGGTTGGGTTTGGGCAGTCCTTTGAGGTTGGCTCCGGGGTGCGCCAGGGTTGTCCCCTGAGTCCCCTGCTCTATGTGTTTGCAATCGACCCTTTCATCAGGAGGCTAGAGAGCAGCATGTTGTGTGGGGTACCAGTGGGTCTCCCGGGTGAGCCGCCTTTGAGGGTTGTTGCCTATGCGGACGATGTGTCAGTGATTGTCACCGGGGCGGATGAAGCAGAGGAGGTGGTCTCTCTGACATCACGGTATTCTGAAGCATCAGGCTCCAAGATCAATCAGGAAAAGAGTGAAGTCTTCTGGATGGGAAAGGAAGGTGAGGGTTTTGATCTCCCGGACACCTTTCCAGTGCCCCAGGAAAGAATTAAGATTCTAGGCATTGAATTTGGACCCGGCGATTATGGCCTCAAAAACTGGGAAGGCAGACTGGAAATTGCCAATACTAAGGTGGTCAGCTGGAAGAAATGGAAGTTATCTATGAGGGAAAGGGTTGATCTGATTAAGACTTACCTGATTCCGATCTTTTTGTATGTCAGCTTTGTCTGCATCTTGCCAGTGTCTCTCTATGCTAGGGTCAGTAGTGTGTTCTTCCAGATGTTGTGGGGGAACAGACTGAACCCCATCAAGAGGAATGTCACCTATCTATCCAGGAGGGAGGGTGGCTTAGGTATGGTCAACCCAGTTCTTTTCTTTTCACTGCTTTTTCTCAAGTTTAATATTGGTAATATGCTTGCAGTGGAACCTCCTGGATGGGCAGGCATTTTTAGATCTTGGTTTAGGCCTTTTCTGTGACTTTGGGAAGAAGGTGGCCAAGTGAAGAATCTCAGGGGTCATCGTGGTCAGCTACCAGCCTATGTCGCTCCGTGCCTGAAGTTATTACGGCAGTGGCGATTGTCGGCTGAAGATCTCAGATCGGTTCCGAGGAAAGTCCTTATGAGTCGAGTCTTGAGTGAAGTCTTTCATGACCCACTGGCCTTAAGGGATTGCCCAGGCCCAGTTTTGAGGGCAGGGTTAAGACTTATTAATTTGGACAGAGTACCTCCTAAATTCAGGGATCTGGCCTGGATGTGCTTCCATGGGAGGCTCTATGTTAGGGGCAATTTGAAATTCCGCAGTGGGGTGGATCGTAGCTGTCCTCGGGAGGAATGTGCAGGTGAGGAGTTGACTATGGACCATTTTCTGCTTCATTGCCCTTTTAACATAGAGGTGTACAAACAGGTGGGGCGGGCCCTTGGTGTTCCTTTCCTCTCCGGGCTGGGTTATGCTGAGTGGGTGTATGGAGCATTCAATACTGGTGGGGTTTTTTGTTTAGATACACTTTTTCTAGTTAGCCTAGTAGTCCGTTATTTCACTTGGAACGCACGGTGTCAGGTCAGCATTCGGCGTAAAATCCTTCCTGTTCAGGTGGTGGTGTATGACATTCTGCATGAGGTGGAGAAGATTCGGGTACTTGAGAGAGACAAGCGGAGTCAGGGGGCTTGATTGAAGGCGTGGAGGGGTTTCAAGCCTCCCTGACTGCCAGGAGTCTCTTTCCCGGGTGTGGCTGTCTGTCTCTTATCACCCTAGATTATTATTTTTTTGGATTAATTTTTGATAAATGGCTGCGTACATAGGTGATGGGTTGTGCCTCTTAGGCCTTCTCTGCTGCTTTATGTAAATAGTTTTGGTAACGGATTATGTATATATTGTATATATTCTGAACATGGATGTGTATTCCTTGGATTTCTGTTGAAGTTTTGTACTATGGTTTTGTTTTTTACTTTTGTATAAAATTGGTTGCTTGATTCTTTTAATAAAAGATCAATAGAGCCCCACCCATCATTGGAGCACAGGTGTGTCAGGAGGAAGGTGTCTCTCTGGAGCTGCTGCAGATCCGTGTGAGAGGGGAGTGGTGAGGAAATCTATCCCAGCTCTCCTGGCCCCTTTCTGGGGAAGCCATGGAGGCCAGCAGGGCCTCTCCTGCTGGAAGCTCCCAGCCATCTCCTGGGCCATCAGGTGACATGCCTTCCTCTGTACAAACCATGGCTTGTGATCTTTCTGCCCCTGGTAAGGATGAAGGCTCAGAGGCAATTCAGGAGCGAGTGGTGGCCGGGATTAAAGCCCTGAATAGAGAAAGAGACAAGCTCTATAAACTGAGAGCGGAGCTGAAGCGCCTGAGAAGGCAGCGTGAGGGCTTACATAGCCAGAAACGAGGGTCCATGGATCCGGAGATCCAACTGGCCAAGGTCCGGGTTGAACATCAGGAGACCATTGTGTCCATCATGGAAGGAAGAGATGGGCCATTTAAGGAAAAATTCTGCAATGACAGAAGGTTTGCCAGGATGACAAAAATGGAGGTGGAGGAGGAGACCCCCAGTTCAGACCCCCTGCCCCCTCAGGTAGAGGTAAGCAGCCCCATGCCTTCCCAGGACTCAGGAGGCATGCTCAGGGCCATCCAGGTAATGGAGTCTCCTGTGCGGGGGGATCAGCTGGCGTTTGGTGATAAGGACATAACTGATAATGTGCCTGATAATGTCAAGCCCCAAGCAGGGGATGAATCTGTTTTTGTGTCATCTAACACCATGAGCAATGTTGAAAGTGTGCCCAGTGACAATCAAGTTTCTAATGCTATGTGTAGCAATGTTGTACCTGCTAATGCTGCAGCGCAGCAAGAGCTGCATTTAAAAAATGACATTTCTGAAAAGGAACTACCGGTGTCAGCAGAGCCTATTAACTCTCCTTTGGCTGAGTCTAAAGATGTTTGCCCCACAGCTGCTGGAGACTCTACAGCGCAGCATCAGGAGACAGCTGGTATTGCAGCAACTGTGACTATTCCTGATGGGAAATTGAACGTGTGTGTGACTGATAGCAATTGTACAAGTGTGATGGACAATCATCCCAGCTCAGTCCAAGCAAATAATAATAATGAACAGACTACTGTGACTTCAGTGTGGGGCCTTGGCCCTGATAAACCCACGTTTGCTCAGGTGGTACGCTCTGCTCCTGGTGGCTCCGCCCCCAAGCGGGGTTTCCCCCTGCAGCCTACCACTTTGGGCACCCCAGGATCTGGTCTTGGGTCTCTGGCTTCTGCTGGGGGTCCGAGAAGAAATGTGGTAATTCTCAAATGGGAAGGTGGTGCGATCCCTCCAGCACGGCGTGCAGTGGTGGATTTGATTTTGGAGATGGGTTTTGGGGCAAATGACCTGTATGCTCTAATACATGTAGCTGGGACACGTGATTATACCATTAGCTTCACCAGGCCGGAGGGTCTTGACCTGTTCTGGGAGCGATATGAGGCTCGGTGCAGGTCAAGACCTGAATGGGAAGGTCTGGCCCCAGTTGCGGTTTCGCAAAGGTCAACGGTGAAAAAGATAACGATCATACTCACCAATGAGAGTGTTCCTGCTCGGGACCTAGAGGTCTGGTTAAGGAACTATGGTGAGGTTTTGACTAAGCCCAGCAAAATCCTTGATGAACGTAACATCTGGACTGGGGGTTGGTCGGTTACAGTCAGGTTGGCCAGGGATGGGAATGTTGTCCGTCACCTGCCCTCCTCAGCTTTTATAGGGAGGGATAGGATGACTATTTTCTACCCTGGTCAGCCGAAGCTGTGTCACCGCTGTGGAGAAAAGGGGCATTTGAGCTCTTCCTGTTCAGCCTTGATATGTTCAGTGTGTCGGGGTCAGGGTCATATGGCCAAGGACTGCACCGAGATGATCAGGTGCAACCTGTGCCTGCGCCTTGGCCACCCCTACAGCAGATGTCCTGAAGCCTGGCACAACATGGAGAAGGAGGTAATTGATGACATGTCAAGGCTGGACAGGATGGAGGGTGAGGCCCCTGGTGTACCATCCTCCTCTGCGGTGACCGACTCCCCTGGTCCTGCTCAGGGTCCCTCCCCAGTTCCTGTGGCCACCCCTCCTGTGTCTGTAAGTATTCCTTCTGTATCTGTCTCTGTGTCCCCCCAGCCTACTGTATCCCCTCCTCTTGTGTCAGAACCTTCCAAGTCTGTGCCCCCCGAGTCAGTTACCCCCCAGGAGTCTACCCCTCCTAAGTCTGATTCAAAGGGAGCAACCCCCCCACCAGGAGTGGTAGTGGATATTAAAAAGGTCGCTTCTGCCTCTCTAAAGGAGTCTTCTGTAAAGACTTCAAAGAAAAAAACAGGAGATAAGGGCATCTCTGAAGCTGACCTGCAGTACCTGGAGGAGAGAAGGAAGGTTGGGAAGCGGAAGAAGCAGGTGGTGAGGACGGCTCCAGTGCCTGTCTCCAACCGTTATAGGTCCTCTAAGTGGGAGATTTCCTCATCTGGAGCTTCTTCGGAGCGAAATTCTGATTCCGAGATGGAGTTTGAGGCGGCCTCAAGAAAGAGAGAGGCTTCTGGTGATGAGCAGCAGAGGGGAGCTAAGAAGCAATCCACCCAATAACCCAAATGGCGGTTCCCCCTCCGTTAAAAGTGGTGACAATAAATGTCGCCAGCATTAAGTCAGTAAGAGCTTGTTCTATGGCCTTCTTTTTGTTCAGCCAATTAGATGCTGAAATTTTATTTTTGCAAGAGACTAGGCTCACCTCCTTGGCAGATATTCATATGGCCAAGAGAGAGTGGAGGTATGGTCCATCTTACTGGTCTCTTGCGGCCGAGCCTTACGGCGGTGTGGCGGTGTTGTTTAAAACCGGCATGGTAACTGTCCGGCGGGTTATTGAGGTGGAGATTGGGAGATGTATGGTCTTAGACGTCCTTGTGGGAGGGCAGGACCTGCGCCTAATTAATGTCTATGGGCCGCACACAAAGTGGGACAGGAAATGCCTTTTTACAAGGATCAAGCCATTTCTTTTTACATCCCGGCAAGTGGTCTTTGGAGGTGACTTTAATACAGTAACTAGGCCCAAGGACAGGAAGGACTTCAAGGACAGGCTGGGATATGATAGCGTTTTTTTAAATAGTATGGTTAGGGATGCTGGTCTTGTGGATGTGCACATTAAGCACCTCCCGGATGACACTGGGTTCACCTTTCATCGAGGTAATAGTCAGAGTAGAATAGATAGGTTTTTTTTGAAGGAGACCTCTGCTTTCTCACCCCCAGTGGTGCAGGCAGTAGAGTTCTCTGATCACTGTATGCTATCTGTGGTCCTGAATGCTTCAGACGCCCCTCAGAGGGGTAAGGGCATCTGGAGATTGAATTCGACTCTACTCAAGGAAGAACATGTTAGACAATCCTTTGAGGAATTCCTTCAGGCACAGGTGACCATCCTGGACTTTTGTAGCAGCAAGGCTGAGTGGTGGGAGCTGACCAAAAAGAGGATCGCTGGATTCTTCAGGGGCCTAGCCAATAGAAAGCAGTTTAATAAATACATGACCTACCAACGTTTACGGAGGAAGCTGGATATTCTTGTCTCGAGAGGTGGAGATCCTGGGGAAATCTCCGAAGTGAAACTCCTTCTCAGGAAGTGTCAATATGACCGGCATGCCTCTTTGGTTCTGGAGAGGGACTATGGGAAGTACCACTCGCCTGACCCTTACCAGAACTGCAAACAAGGTGTAGCTGTTAAAACGGTCGTTGGCCTTAAAGACAGTACAGGTTCCTTGACAAAGTCCAGGTCAGGGATTCTGGAGGTCGTGAGGTCCTTTTATGCTGACCTTCTTGGGAGGAAAGAGCTTGACCGTGACAAGATGGAAGGCTTTTTGGACTCTACTCCAGGTCTAAATGATGAAGATGTCCCATTGATGAATTTGACAGAGGAGATCACAGTTGAAGAGGTGATGAGGGCAATTGAACAACTTGCCATCAAAAAGTCACCTGGACCGGATGGCTTGACGGCTGAGTTTTACAAAGCCTTTAAGTCTATTCTGGCCCCACATTTGGTAGAGGTTTTTAACAGTTGCCTTGCTGAGGGGGTACTTCCCCCTTCCATGAGGCACTCAGCTGTGATTCTTCTTTCAAAGGGTAAAGATCCTTCGATGATTGAGAATTGGCGCCCCATCAGCCTTCTTAATGTCGATAGAAAGATACTGGCAAAGATATTTTTCTGGCGCCTATCGTCAGTAGCAGAGTCTTTGCTTTCTCGCCATCAGCACTGTTCGGTCCAGGGTAGGTGCACCTTCACAGCGGTTTTAGCTGTCCGGGAGGCCTTGGAGCGGTGCAGGGCTGCAGGCTGGGGAAAGTATTTGCTGACATTGGATCAGGCAAAGGCTTTTGATCGTGTCAACCATGAGTACCTGTGGTTGCTCCTTAGTAAGTACGGTCTGCCGGGTGGTTTTGTCGATTGGTTAAAAGTCTTGTATAAGGGGGCAGAAAGCTTTCCTCTTGTTAATGGTTGGGTTGGGCAGTCCTTTGAGGTTGGCTCCGGGGTGCGCCAGGGTTGTCCCCTGAGTCCCCTGCTCTATGTGTTTGCAATCGACCCTTTCATCAGGAGGCTAGAGAGCAGCATGTTGTGTGGGGTACCAGTGGGTCTCCCGGGTGAGCCGCCTTTGAGGGTTGTTGCCTATGCGGACGATGTGTCAGTGATTGTCACCGGGGTGGATGAAGCAGAGGAGGTGGTCTCTCTGACATCACGGTATTCTGAAGCATCAGGCTCCAAGATCAATCAGGAAAAGAGTGAAGTCTTCTGGATGGGAAAGGAAGGTGAAGGTTTTGATCTCCCGGACACCTTTCCAGTGCCCCAGGAAAGAATTAAGATTCTAGGCATTGAATTTGGACCCGGCGATTATGGCCTCAAAAACTGGGAAGGCAGACTGGAAATTGCCAATACTAAGGTGGTCAGCTGGAAGAAATGGAAGTTATCTATGAGGGAAAGGGTTGATCTGATTAAGACTTACCTGATTCCGATCTTTTTGTATGTCAGCTTTGTCTGCATCTTGCCAGTGTCTCTCTATGCTAGGGTCAGTAGTGTGTTCTTCCAGATGTTGTGGGGGAACAGACTGAACCCCATCAAGAGGAATGTCACCTATCTATCCAGGAGGGAGGGTGGCTTAGGTATGGTCAACCCAGTTCTTTTCTTTTCACTGCTTTTTCTCAAGTTTAATATTGGTAATATGCTTGCAGTGGAACCTCCTGCATGGGCAGGCATTTTTAGATCTTGGTTTAGGCCTTTTCTGCGACTTTGGGAAGAAGGTGGCCAAGTGAAGAATCTCAGGGGTCATCGTGGTCAGCTACCAGCCTATGTCGCTCCGTGCCTGAAGTTATTACGGCAGTGGCGATTGTCGGCTGAAGATCTCAGATCGGTTCCGAGGAAAGTCCTTATGAGTCGAGTCTTGAGTGAAGTCTTTCATGACCCACTGGCCTTAAGGGATTGCCCAGGCCCAGTTTTGAGGGCAGGGTTAAGACTTATTAATTTGGACAGAGTACCTCCTAAATTCAGGGATCTGGCCTGGATGTGCTTCCATGGGAGGCTCTATGTTAGGGGCAATTTGAAATTCCGCAGTGGGGTGGATCGTAGCTGTCCTCGGGAGGAATGTGCAGGTGAGGAGGAGACTATGGACCATTTTCTGCTTCATTGCCCTTTTAACATAGAGGTGTACAAACAGGTGGGGCGGGCCCTCGGTGTTCCTTTCCTCTCCAGGCTGGGTTATGCTGAGTGGGTGTATGGAGCATTCAATACTGGTGGGGTTTTTTGTTTAGATACACTTTTTCTAGTTAGCCTAGTAGTCCGTTATTTCACTTGGAACGCACGGTGTCAGGTCAGCATTCGGCGTAAAATCCTTCCTGTTCAGGTGGTGGTGTATGACATTCTGCATGAGGTGGAGAAGATTCGGGTACTTGAGAGAGACAAGCGGAGTCAGGGGGCTTGGTTGAAGGCGTGGAGGGGTTTCAAGCCTCCCTGACTGCCAGGAGTCTCTTTCCCGGGTGTGGCTGTCTGTCTCTTATCACCCTAGATTATTATTTTTTTGGATTAATTTTTGATAAATGGCTGCGTACATAGGTGATGGGTTGTGCCTCTTAGGCCTTCTCTGCTGCTTTATGTAAATAGTTTTGGTAACGGATTATGTATATATTGTATATATTCTGAACATGGATGTGTATTCCTTGGATTTCTGTTGAAGTTTTGTACTATGGTTTTGTTTTTTACTTTTGTATAAAATTGGTTGCTTGATTCTTTTAATAAAAGATCAATAGTGTCCCATCATTGGTATCAGTGGGAGGAATAGTGCCCCACCATTGGTGTCAGTGGTAGGAATAGTACCCCATCATTGGTATCAGTGGGAGGAATAGTGCCCAATCATTGGTGTCAGTGGGAGGAATCGTGCCCCACCATTGGAATTAGTGGGAGGAATAGTGCCCCACCATTGGAATTAGTGGGAGGAATAGTGCCCCACCATTGGAATTAGTGGGAGGAATAGTGCCCCACCGTTGGAATTAGTGGGAGGAATAGTGCCCCACCGTTGGAATTAGTGGGAGGAATAGTGCCCCACCGTTGGAATTAGTGGGAGGAATAGTGCCCCACCATTGGAATTAGTGGGAGGAATAGTGGCCCACCATTGGAATTAGTGGGAGGAATAGTGCCCCATCATTGGAATTAGTGGGAGGAATAGTGGCCCACCATTGGAATTAGTGGGAGGAATAGTGGCCCACCATTGGAATTAGTGGGAGGAATAGTGCCCCACCATTGGAATTAGTGGGATGAAAAGTGCCCCACCATTAGTGGCCCACCATTGGAATTAGTGGGATGAAAAGTGCCCCACCATTGGAATTAGTGGGAGGAATAGTGCCCCATCATTGGAATTAGTGGGAGGAATAGTGCCCCACCATTGGAATTAGTGGGAGGAATAGTGCCCCACCATTGGAAATAGTGGGAGGATTGATTCACCATTGTTAGTGTCAGTGGGAGTAATAGTGGGAACCCTATTGTTGATATCAGTAGGAGGAATAATGCCCCATTGTTGGTGTCCGTGAACTGAGTGGTGTCTCATTGTTAGTATCAGTGGAAGCAATAGTGTTCCAAGGTCCAGAAAAAGGCAAGCAAAGGGCCACATCTGGCCCACGAGACACAGTCTGGAGCCCGATGATACATTAGACTTACATTACATTAGTCCCATGTGAAGCGAAAGTAATGAAACAAGCCACCTTACCTTAGACCTTTTTGACAGAGGACACTTTGTACTATCTTTGTCTTCACGTTTCTTACATTTGGTAGCTGCCAGCACTAGGGTCAGGTTATAATTCATCCCATCAACTACCTAAAGAATATATTAATAAAATGAGAGTTAAGTATCCATTGCATGTTCCAAGACACAAAAACCAAGCTCCATACATACAGTCCACTGAGAGCGCCAAACAAATGTTCAAGCATCTCAGATTTGATCATTTAAAAGTCATGCGCATACGTAAAAATGAATATAAAAGATGCATATATAAAAAAAATTTAAAAAAATTAAAAAGATAAGAATAAATATAAATTTGCACATAATATCTGATTCCAGTAAATAGCAGACCGAAAGAAAATAATATTTTACCTACAGTTACCAAAGGCCATAACACTTCATTAGCAAACTGTAAATCAAATAGAATGGGAAGCAAAATCCCATTAAAAACTTGATCTGTTTTACTGTATGCTAATAAAGTATTGTGACCTTTGCTGCCTTGTATGTGAGGTATTATTATCACTTTGTGTCTGCTATTGTCTGGAATCAGATATTATATGCAAATGATACATACAGTCCACTGAGATGGGTCAAATAGGTATATACCATTTGACTTTTATTTTATTTTTTTATGTTGTTTATTTTATTTTATTTTATATTAATGACTTGATTTTCATTTTTTTTTTTTTTACTTGTTTTATAGCCCCGATGATGGGAGGTGTGTGCTTAGCCCCCAAAACGTGTTGGATTTTTTTTTTTCTATGAATTAATTTTTATCATAAAAAAATCTTGGACATTTGTATGGCTCTCTCTCTGGACTGTATATGTGTTGTTTCACAACTCTTGGCCCTTTCCCTGTTTCTAAGGGGTGTCCCCATTTTGTTGAGTGCTGCCAAACTGGAGCCGGTGTGCCCGGTGACAATTTCAGTGACCGTTGTTGTGGAATATTGAAAAAAATATATTTTTTTTCTTTTTCTGTAGCAATTTAGTAATACATGAACCTCCTGTTTGTTTGTTTTTGTTTTTTTGTTTTTTTTTCCTAATAAAAGTTGTTTGTAATTATCCCCATTCTAGTACTGTTTCCTTATCTACTTTTCCCAGTTTCCTTTCTATTATTATTATTACCATTTGCCAACCCCCTATATTTTTGTTTTTATTTTTCCTGTAATAAATAACACATAACTCCCCCACCACCGCCGCCAATACATTCTAATAAATGTCCTTTCTAATTTTTAATAGCATGGCTTTAACCACAACATTCTTTATTTATTTTTAAAACAGGGTTTAACACTTTTACTAATGATTTATAAATATAATTTAACAGTAATTTTACATTGTATTTTGCTGTAGATTTTATGAGTAGGTCAACATTTGTCCTGCTTTTTATACAACAAACCAGTAACTACTGTTGTTTTATTTATTAACTTAAATAAACCTTGTTTGTAATTATCCACCTTCTAGCACTGTTTCTTTATCTAGTTTTTGTTTTTTCTTCTTTTATTTCAATTTGCTAAGCCCCTATATTTGTTTTTTATTTTGAAGGGGGAGGGAGGGGGGATTCTGTAATAAACGCCTAACTCCCCCCATCACCACTACATTCTGACAAAAACAACTTTCTAATTTATAATGGCATGATTTGAACCACCAGTTATTTTCAGTGTTTAACAAAGTTTATACTATAAAGTTTATAATTTATAAATACAGCATAACAGTATTTTTACATTGTATTTTGTTGTGGATTTTGTGAGCAGATCAACCAATTGTCCTGCCGAGATACAGCAGACAGTAACTACTATTTTTTTTTCTTTCTTTATTACGTTTTTTTTGTACCTTTTTTGTTGTTGTTAAATCCCTCCCCCCATTGTTTCATTTTTTTAGTCTTTTTTTTTTTTTTTTTTTTTTTATCATTTGCCAATATTCTTTTTTGTTGTTCTTTTTTTTCCCCCTTTAGAATATATATACATAGAGAAATAAAAAATACTACTCCAAAAGGCTTTGCTTGTCCATAAAAATGGCATACATTGCTTGTTATCATAAGAAATGACAGTAGCAGTGGACCTATAGCAATAATGTAAAAAGTTGCTCCAATTCAAGAGGTGCAAGAGCCAACGTATTTTATATTTAATTCACTGGAACATGTTTATAATTTTAAAGGCAAAATGCCTTAGAAACCATAGAATACTTTGATAGCATTGGGGAAAAAAATATGGAACATGAAAACAGCAATTGCCTTTTCTTAATTAAAAAAAAAAAAAGACTTACCCCCCCATTCTTTAATTTTCTAGCCTCTTTTTTTACCATTTGCCAGTACGTTTTGTTCTTTTTTTTTTTCTTTTTTTGCCTTTTAGAATATATTGTTTAACTTCCTCCCATCATTGTCTCATTTTTTTTACCATTTGCCAATATTTTATGTTCTTTTTTTGCCTTTAGAACATACTGTTTAACTTCCTCCCACCATTGTTTCCCTTTTTTTTCTTTTTAACCATTTGCCAATATTTTTTGTTCTTTTTTTTTGCCTTTAGAATATACTGTTTAACTTCCTCCCCCCATTGTTTAATTTTTTTAGTCTTTTTTTTTTTGTTTTTTTACCATTTGCCAATATTTTTTGTTCTTTTTTTTGCCTTTAGAATATACTGTTTAACTTCCTCCCCCCATTGTTTAATTTTTGTAGTCTTTTTTTTTTTGTTTTTTTACCATTTGCCAATATTTTATGTTCATTTTTTTGCCTTTAGAACATACTGTTTAACTTCCTCCCACCATTGTTTCCCCTTTTTTTTCTTTTTAACCATTTGCCAATATTTTTTGTTCTTTTTTTTGCCTTTAGAATATACTGTTTAACTTCCTCCCCCCATTGTTTAATTTTTTTAGTCTTTTTTTTTTGTTTTTTTACCATTTGCCAATATTTTTTGTTCTTTTTTTGCCTTTAGAATATACTGTTTAACTACCTCCCCCCATTGTTTCATTTTTTCATCTTTTTTTTTTCTTTTTTTTTTGCATTTAAAATGCACTGTTTAACTTCCTTCCACCATTGATTCATTTTTTAGTCTTTTTTTTACCATTTGCCAATATTTTTTGTTCTTTTTTTTTTGTTTGCCTTTAGAATATACTGTTTAACTTCCTTCTGACTTTTAATCTCAGAATTCTGTAGATTTTTTTTTTAACTCACGATTCTGACTTTGAATCTCAGAATTCTGACTTTCAAAGTCAGAATTCTGACTTTGAATCTCAGAATTCTGACTTTCAAACTCAGAATTCTGTTAAAAAAAAAAAAAAAATTTTTTTTTTTTTTTCAAACTCATAATTCTGTATTTTTTTTATGAGGGCCCCAGGGCTCTTCCATACCTCCCCCCATTGTTTCATTTTTTAGTCTTTTTTTTAACATTTGCCAATATTGACAGTAGCAGCAGGCCTATAGCGATAATGTAAAAAGTTGCTCCAGTTCAAGAGGTGCAAGAGCCAACATATTTTATATTGAATTCACTGGAACATGTTTATAATTTTAAATGCAGAAAAATTAAATACTTTCATACATTGGGGGGGGGGGGAGAGATGTAAAATGAAAACAGCAATTGCCTTTTAAAAAAAAAAAATCTGTAACATATCCAAAACTTAAAGTGTATTTCTACATTCACAGCCAAATTTGGGACCCCCCCCCTCCACCGCCATATGTATATGTGTTATGTTATCATAAGAATAACATAACACACATAACACATAAGAAGAATTTTTTTTGCCTTTAGAATATACTGTTTAACTTCCTCCCCCCCATTGTTTCATTTTTTAGTCTTTTTTTTTTTAATTAAAAAAAAAATCTGTAACATATCCAAGACTTAAAGTATATTTCCACATTCACAGCCAAATTTGGGACACCCCCCCCTCCCCACCACCACCACCACCATATGTATATGTGTTATGTCTTACCATTCACACAGCATCCCTAAAAAAAAAAATCCTTACCTTTCTAGTTGTTTCTTTGGAGCATAATTGGACATACACTTCAGGCACCTGCACTATAACAACCAAAGCCCAGCCACCACCATCCTAGCAACCAGCTCAGTAATGGTGCCCTATGGGGGGCAGGTGTGGGCACTCCAGCCTCAGTGCCACCCTCCAACAAGTGCTGCCTGAGGCGGTTGACTTGCTGTCCCTCCTTGGCAGCATGCCCCTGCCTGCCCTTAGTAATACAATACACACATATAAAGGCCACCATAGATGGGAAAGGTTAGATTTTCTCATATTCCCCATGTAGAAGACTGAATGTATACAGTGAGTACAGTTTTCCCCGCTGTGACAAACACATTACCTGCTGATAGGCGTCTTCGAAGGAAATCACCTTGGCCTTGTACTTATCATGGCTGTGTTGGTTGTACTCAGAGACACAGAATGATGCTGCTTCTTGAACCTCCTTGTTGTTCTTTTTGGCGGGTTTCCACTTGCCTTCCCGTTGTCCCTCATATTTGCTGAGAGACAGGGGAGCGCACAGCAAGAATATGATAAGAGCTCCCTGACAAGCCATGGTGGTTTCCACAATGATTGCCACTCTCTGACAGAGGTTCTGGGTGGGGGGGAACGTGGCCATATATAAGCCCGGAACTCCTCCCAGGATACGTTGCCTCTGACCGGTTCCCGTGCCAAAGTAGGAATGTCCGAAGACACGTCATCTTGGCCAGGCACCAGAGATCAGGAGGGAGGTTTAGTTCATCAAGTTGGCAATGTGAACACAGATATGTATCCCTTAAAGTGAACTTTGCCAGTACCCAGGAAAATGACAGGTTCTCTTTACAGGAGGGTCCAAAAGGTTCTGTGCTCTCTCACACTGCTCCAGTGTTATAGCACTTACCGTTTCAGTATATCCAGGACCCCCAGTACCTTCCAGTGTACCAGTGGGCAGGCGTTGGCGCCATCAGACATCTGTTCCATGACCAAGAGGGTATTAAAGCACCAGGCTTTGAAGTGGTTGCTGCTGTCTGTGTCCCAGCTACCCTAGATATAGATCAAAACTCTAACAAAGTGCAGCGCGACCACAATAAATCTACAAACCAAACGTGTATAAAATAAAGAACATTATATTCATGAAAAAAAAAACTGTACACCAATAAAGATCAGACTTATACAGCTTTAAAAACGTGCAAATATTCCAAGCGTTTGTGAAAAAACATAAATACAGTGGAACCTCGGATTGCGAGTAACGCGGTTTACGAGTGTTTCCCAATACAAGCTTTGGTTTTTTTTTTTTTCAAATCCTGACTCTACTTATGAGCGTTGCCTTGTAAGACGAGCAGGATTCAAGCCGCTGGTGTGTGCATTGCCGTATGTGGCCTGAGGTCCGGGGGCGCTGGTGGCTCCCAGCGCTTCGTGGAGAACTCGGAGACACTCAGGAACCGAGCTTCACCGGTGCCCCCGCACCTCTGGCCACATGCGCAACTGCATAAACCGGCGCTCCCCCCCCCCCCCCGCACCTCTGGCCACATACAGTACTGCATACACCAGCAGTGGCTGTGGAACGAATTATCTGAGTTTCCATTATTTCCTATGGGCAAACTCGCTTTTGATATACGAGTGTTTTGGATTACAAGCATGCTTCTGGAACGAATTATGCTCGTAATCCAAGGTATTACTGTACAATCTCTCAATAAGTGTGCATTGTGCTTCCTTCCAAAGAAATATAAAATAATCTTGCGTGAAAAAAAGTGCTCCAAACAATATCTTGCACCTCGGTGTAGCACCACCTCTCAATGTGGCCCCTTATCTCAAGATTAGACCTAAGGTCTAAAAAGAATTGTAAAAACTATCAGAGGAATCTGCGCTTAGGATGTTTAAAACCGGCTGCCCCCCTATAAAAAGATGCCACCTAGGTGAAACCCAAACAAACTAGTAGGCGGGACCGTGTGATGTCATCGCGCTTGGTAGTCTGTTTTCTGGCCATCTCTAACATTTCTCCAGGGCTATTCATCCTTAAGGGGGCCATGGTTGTCACTCTTGATGCTTCATGTGAACTATCTGGTGCACTGGATGTTACAGGTGTACTTTATTTGTGAGTATTTTTACTTCTTTTAATAAGTTGTGATACTTTTTAATACTGCGCCATGATAGTCTCTCCATTTTTTTCCTGCTTTGATGGTGATTGGAGCTTTGCAATTTGAGTGATAATTACAAAGTACAAGTTGGTTTGAAGATATCTGTGGAACATCACCCAGCCACTGGAACAAGTGTTTTTAGACTATAGAAACAAAAAATAGGGAATGGCGCTGTTCTATGCGAAAACAATTAATCTAAATGTGTATAAACCATAGAGGTATATGTATATATGTACATATACACATCTATATATTCGGTGAAAAACGTGTATATCCAACAGGAGCTAATCCTTCCTATCATATGAAGATTTAAAGTGGCAAGTGCTAAGAATAAATATGCGTAAAAAATATATATATATATAATTTCAATATACAAGTGAAAAAACAATCAATGAGTGTGCTACTCCACTGGGGTTACTGGTGCTCGTCGGTCATCAATAACAAGCTGTGCAATCCATATATAAACATATATAAAGATACTAATGGTATTATCTACTCAAAAATAAAAAATGAATAAAAATAAAAATAATAATTAATAATAAAAATCATAAATGAGTGTCCATAAAAGGTGACTTAGTGCTCCATCCACTTAGTGAAAAATCTTCTTAAAAGTATAAACAGAAAGTGCTGGCATTGGTGACTTTGTTCCCCTTATGTGTTTCCACTCACCAGCGCGCCTTACCCCTGCAGGCTAGAACTCATTTCACCAGAGAGAGTGGAGCTGAACAGTTACAGATCCAGTCAGAGTTCAGTTTTATGGACACAAGTGGCCAAAATAGACACATGTGGATACCTGGTCGAGAACTACATTGCTGAGAGGAGACAGTGGAGTCCCTTCCCCCTCCTTTCCGCCCGTCCCCTCTATGTGTAGAGGGCAGGAAGGGATCTGTGAAAGCTGCGAGTCGCTGAGAGGATTGCTTCCCTTGTAAACACAGAAGGCTTCTGTGTTTACAAGTGACAGTGGTAAGTGGGGAGCGGAGGATGAGAGCTGGAGGTGGCGGAATGGAGCTCCACCACGTTTCGGCTGAAAAAAGTCCTGGGTGCAAGGGCCACATGAAATGGCCTGGTTCGCGGGCCTTGTATTTGACACATGTGATGTAACGGATGTAGTCATTGCCCATACCAAAGGTCAGGATGGGAGGAGCTCTAGTAAGTTGGGGGAGGGGAGCCAAACACCCAACACATCTGCAGATGTAGTCAGCTACTGCACAGTACATTGTTTACATAGATAATCAGGGCACTCCATGCAGCCCCATTAGTGTCCATCAGTGCAGCCGATTGGTGCCATCTATCAGAGCTCATCAATGCCGCCTATCAGTGCAGCCGTCAGTGCTGCTCCATCAGTGCCTCCAAATGACCAAATTCAGCTGCTTAGCTTCACACTTCGCACAATGCCTACACAAGAGGAGAGAGGCAGGAGAAGAAGAAGCAGATCGGTTCTCTCCTCTCCCATCCGTATGAGGGAGGAGGGAGGGGGAACTGTCAGTGCAGGCTCAGGGCTGTATGAGAGAGACGCTCTCAGCTCAGAGCCCTGCGGCTAGCAACCCTGCTGTGGCCCCCTGACAGTGGCGGAAAGCCAGGACCCGGTCGTAAGTATGACTTTTGTGACCCTGGTAGTTTTGCCGCTGCGTGATACTGTTCCTACTGTCTCCTTATCCAGTGGAGGCTAATTCCCTATGTTACTGCCATACTGCAGGCACACTGAGTGATGCAGAATCTCCTATTTAGGGAATCTTTTGTCAAGATGCCTCCTCAAATTTTGTGGGATTTCAGTATCCAATAAACTTTTCCTTCCTCCCCAAGATGGCTGCCTGGAGCCCACAGCAGGGGACAAATTGGTCCTCAATGGTCTCCTGCCAGACTGAAGTAATGGCACAGTGCCACATGCAGGTCGATGGATATACTGCAGCCCAACACCTGCCTACAGAAGGTTAAAGATGGAACAAGTGGGATGTTTTTCCTATGCAAAAATGGTGCTCCAGTATCTCCAGTTTTTCATGGTTCCCTTTCAAGCGCTGCAGATTTCAAGGTGAGATATGGGGTTTTCTCGACTCCTTGTCACATGTGTGACCTCCTGACCAGTACTGAAAAATGCATGATGTTGCTTGCCTATTGGTTCTCCTTTAAGAGCCAGATCATCTTTGGCATGGGGTGTAGTTGGAGAACACAGCACCGGCTCCATGTCTCCAGAAACACAGAAATATAAAGACAATGGACCAGTCAGATTATTGTAGGCTGAAAGGAACTAAAAAGCCCAACCACCAAACTACTGAGGCCCCATCACTATTATCTAAATAAATATACTGGCCTGCTGCTCCCCATGTCTTACTACCAAGAAACAATCGTTTCCTTAACCTGCATGGTTCCCGATGGCTTGCATCCCCATACAGTTGTATGTAAGCTGGACATCTGACTATTCCTGGTAATGTCTGTGCTATAAATCAGCAGTTGTAGAGGAATAAGGTCAGAGAAACAAAGGAGCAAAGAACAAAGGAGCACAGCGACCTTCATGCATTAAAAACCATAATCAATAATAATATACCTATTATAAAATAAAGGCCATTGTTTTTAATGCACAGAGGTCGCTGTGCTCCTTTGTTCTCTGTTTCTCTGAATTTAGTTCATGGACCATCTTAGTCCTCTTCTATAAGACATATGACCTCGGTATTTAAAGTGACACTAGACAATATCCGTATTCTCCAATAATTATCCATACACATCCTCTACTTTATCGCCCAGCAATCTATTTTTCATTAAATCATTTCTTATTACTGTGTTTTTTTTTCTGCCTCTATGAGCCCCCAAACCTCTCCATTTTCCCCTCTCACTTCCATTTGTTTGGAATGAGCAGTGCAGGTTAGTTGCATTCATGTGCTCCGCTCTATGCGCACTACAAATCCCATAACCCATTGTCCATATAAGTTCGAGCAAGAGACGGTGGCTAGATTACTACATGCAGTGCCTTGAAAAAGTATTCATACCCCTTGAAATGTTCCACATTTTGTCATCTTACAGCCAAAAACGTAAATGTATTTTATTGGGATTTTATGTGATAGACCAACACAAAGTGGCTCGTAATTGTAAAGTGGAAGGAAAATGATAAATGGTTTTCAACATTTTTTACAAATAAATATGTGAAAAGTGTGGGGGGGCATTTGTACGGAGTCAATACTTTGTAGAACCCCCTTTCGTTGCAATTACAGCTGCAAGTTTTTTTGGGGATGTTGGAGATGTCTCCAGTGGCGGAATTACCAGGGTCGCAACAGTCGCAGTTGTGACTGGGCCCGGCATTCCGCCACTGTGGGGGGGGGTGGGCGGGGTTGTTCTTCACACACGGCTCTGAGCGGAGATGGTGTGTCCTAGAACAATAGCACAACAGAGACACCGGCGGCGGCATTAATGTTCTATTTGTCGGTCCTCTCTGGCACGGATGAGAGAGGAGGACACACAGCTGATCTCACGGCTCTCCCCCTCCCCTCTCCTCTGTGCTCCGCGGGCAGTCACGTGTGAAGCTAAAGAGCTCACATTTCCCACGGAGCACACAGGAGAGGGGAGGGGGGAGAAGTGGGAGCCGTGAGATCAGCTGTGTGTCCTCCTCTCTCATCCATGCCAGAGAGGAACGACAAATAGAACTTTAATGCCGCCGCCGGTGTCTCTGTTGTGCTATTGTTCTATGACACACCATCTCCGCTCAGAGCCCTGCTGTCCTGAGAAGGCAGACAGCACTGATGGAAATTAATAAAAGGCAAAGATGAGCACTGATAGAAGGCGCTGATGAGCACTGATAGAAGGCACTGATAAGCACTGATGGGCACTGATAAGCACTAATAGGAGGCACTGATAGAAGGCACTGATGAGCACTGATGGGCACTGATGAGCACTGATAGAAGGCACTGATATGCACTGATGGGCACTGATGAGCACTAATAGAAGGCACTGATAGAAGGCACTGATGAGCACTGATAGAAGGCACTGATGAGCACTAATAGAAGGCACTGATAAGCACTGATGGGCACTAATAGAAGGCACTGATAGAAGGCACTGATGAGCACTGATAGAAGGCACTGATGAGCACTAATAGAAGGCACTGATAGAAGGCTCTGATGGGCACTGATGAGCACTGATGAGCACTAATAGAAGGCACTAATGAGCACTGATAGACGGCACTGATGAGCACTGATAGAAGGCACTGATGGGCACTGATAAGCACTGATAGAAGGCACTGATGAGCACTAATAGAAGGCACTGATGAGCACTGATAGAAGGCACTGATGAGAACTGATAGAAGGCACTGATAGAAGGCACTGATGAGCACTCATAGAAGGCACTGATGAGCACTGATAGATGGCACTGATGAGCACTGATAGAAGGCACTGATGGGCACTGATTAGCACTGTTAGAAGGCACTGATGGGCACTGATAGAAAGCACTGATGAGCACTGATAGACGGCACTGATGAGCACTGATAGAAGGCACTGATGGGCACTGATGAGCACTGATAGAAGGCACTGACGAGCACTAATAGAAGGCACTGATGAGCACTGATAGAAGGCACTGATGAGCACTGATAGAAGGCACTCATGAGCACTGATGGGCACTGATGAGCACTGATAGACGGCACTGATGAGCACTGATAGACGGCACTGATGAGCACTGATAGACGGCACTGATGAGCACTGATAGAAGGCACTGATAGAAGGCACTGATGAGCACTCATAGAAGGCACTGATGAGCACTGATAGATGGCACTGATGAGCACTGATAGAAGTCACTGATGGGCACTGATGAGCACTGATAGAAGGCACTGATGGGCACTGATGAGCACTGATAGACGGCACTGATGAGCGCTGATAGAAGGCACTGATGGGCGCTGATGAGCACTGATAGAAGGCACTGACGAGCACTGATAGATGGCACTGACGAGCACTGATAGACGGCACTGATGAGCACTGATAGAAGGCGCTGATGAGCACTGATAGACGGCACTGATGAGCACTGATAGACGGCACTGATGAGCACTGATAGACGGCACTGATGAGCACTGATAGAAGGCACTGATGAGCACTGATAGAAGGCACTGATGAGCACTGATAGAAGGCACTGATAGAAGGCACTGATAGAAGGCACTGATGGGCACTGATGAGCACTGATAGAAAGCACTGATGGGCACTGATAGAAGGCACTGATGGACACTGATAAAAGGCACTGATGGGCACTGATAGGAGGCATTTATGGGCACTGATAGGAGGCACTGATGGGCACTGATAGGAGGCACTGATGAGCACTGATAGGCCACATTGATGAGCACCGATAGGCAGCACTGATGCCGCCGCCGGTGTCTCTGTTGTGCTATTGTTCTATGACACACCATCTCCGCTCAGAGCCCTGCTGTCCTGAGAAGGCAGACAGCACTGATGGAAATTAATAAAAGGCAAAGATGAGCACTGATAGAAGGCGCTGATGAGCACTGATAGAAGGCACTGATAAGCACTGATGGGCACTGATAAGCACTAATAGGAGGCACTGATAGAAGGCACTGATGAGCACTGATGGGCACTGATGAGCACTGATAGAAGGCACTGATATGCACTGATGGGCACTGATGAGCACTAATAGAAGGCACTGATAGAAGGCACTGATGAGCACTGATAGAAGGCACTGATGAGCACTAATAGAAGGCACTGATAAGCACTGATGGGCACTAATAGAAGGCACTGATAGAAGGCACTGATGAGCACTGATAGAAGGCACTGATGAGCACTAATAGAAGGCACTGATAGAAGGCTCTGATGGGCACTGATGAGCACTGATGAGCACTAATAGAAGGCACTAATGAGCACTGATAGACGGCACTGATGAGCACTGATAGAAGGCACTGATGGGCACTGATAAGCACTGATAGAAGGCACTGATGAGCACTAATAGAAGGCACTGATGAGCACTGATAGAAGGCACTGATGAGAACTGATAGAAGGCACTGATAGAAGGCACTGATGAGCACTCATAGAAGGCACTGATGAGCACTGATAGATGGCACTGATGAGCACTGATAGAAGGCACTGATGGGCACTGATTAGCACTGTTAGAAGGCACTGATGGGCACTGATAGAAAGCACTGATGAGCACTGATAGACGGCACTGATGAGCACTGATAGAAGGCACTGATGGGCACTGATGAGCACTGATAGAAGGCACTGACGAGCACTAATAGAAGGCACTGATGAGCACTGATAGAAGGCACTGATGAGCACTGATAGAAGGCACTCATGAGCACTGATGGGCACTGATGAGCACTGATAGACGGCACTGATGAGCACTGATAGACGGCACTGATGAGCACTGATAGACGGCACTGATGAGCACTGATAGAAGGCACTGATAGAAGGCACTGATGAGCACTCATAGAAGGCACTGATGAGCACTGATAGATGGCACTGATGAGCACTGATAGAAGTCACTGATGGGCACTGATGAGCACTGATAGAAGGCACTGATGGGCACTGATGAGCACTGATAGACGGCACTGATGAGCGCTGATAGAAGGCACTGATGGGCGCTGATGAGCACTGATAGAAGGCACTGACGAGCACTGATAGATGGCACTGACGAGCACTGATAGACGGCACTGATGAGCACTGATAGAAGGCGCTGATGAGCACTGATAGACGGCACTGATGAGCACTGATAGACGGCACTGATGAGCACTGATAGACGGCACTGATGAGCACTGATAGAAGGCACTGATGAGCACTGATAGAAGGCACTGATGAGCACTGATAGAAGGCACTGATAGAAGGCACTGATAGAAGGCACTGATGGGCACTGATGAGCACTGATAGAAAGCACTGATGGGCACTGATAGAAGGCACTGATGGACACTGATAAAAGGCACTGATGGGCACTGATAGGAGGCATTTATGGGCACTGATAGGAGGCACTGATGGGCACTGATAGGAGGCACTGATGAGCACTGATAGGCCACATTGATGAGCACCGATAGGCAGCACTGATAGGAGGCACTAATGTGCACTGATAGGCTGCACTGATAGGTGGCATTGATGGGCACTGATAGGTGGTACTGATGGGCACTGAGGAACACTGATAGGCAGAACTCAGGCAGTATTGATGGGCTTTGATGGGCAGAATTGAAGAGTACTGATAGGTGGCACTGATGGACGCAGTTAGGTGGCATTAATGAGCACTGATAGGTGGTGCTGACAGGCAGAATTGATGGGCACTAATAGGCGGCATTAATGAGCACTGATAGGTAACACTTGTAGGTGGAAGTGATGGGCACTGATAGGCGGCATTGATGAGCACTGATAGGCAGCACTGATGGGCACTGATAGATGGCACTGATGATTGGGGCACTGATTATCAGTGTAAACAATTTACTGACATTCTTGACAGTTAACGGCAGTCCTTTCCTAACACAGACACAGTGTGGGAGGAAAGGGCTGTGGATAGCCAGTCTGTTTACATGTGATCAGCTGATCACATGGTAAAGGGCCGATGTGATTGCGCTGGATGCACGTCCCAGGGGTCATGTGGGAAGCACGTTTTTGGGAGGATGTCCATGGACACCCTCCCAAAATTGGAAGCCCGGGGCTCAGATGGAAGGGGGGCCCATCATTGTTTCTTGCACCGGGGCCCTGAAGGTTCTAGTTATGCCTCTGGATATCTCTACCAGCTTTGCACATCTAGAGAGGACATTTTTGCCCATTCTTCCTTGCAAATTAGCTCAATCTCTGTCAGATTGGATGGAGAGCGTCTGTGAACAGCAATTTTCAAGTCTTGCCACAGATTCTCAATGTGATTTAGGTCTGGACTGTGACTGGGCCATTCTAACACATGAATATGCTTTGATCTAAACCATTCCATTGTAGCTCTGGCTGTATGTTTAGGGTTGTTGTCCTGCTGGAAGGTGAACCTCCGCCCCAGTCTCAAGTCTTTTGCAGACTCTAACAGGTTTTCTTCTAAGATTGTCCTGTATTTGGCTCCATCCATCTTCTCATCAACTCTGACCAGCTTCCCTGTCCCTGCTGAAGAAAAACATCCCCACCACAGGATGCTGCCACCACCATGTTTCACGGTGGGGATGGTGTGTTCAGGGTGATGTGCAGTGTTAGTTTTCTGCCACACATAGCATTTTGCTTTAAGGCCAAAAAGTTGAATTTTGGTCTCATCTGATCAGAGCACCTTCTTCCACATGTTTGTTGTGTCCTCCACATGGCTTCTCACAAACTACAAACAGGACTTCTTATGACTTTCTTTCACCAATGTCTTTCTTCTTGTCACTCTTCCATAAAGGGCAGATTTGTGGAGAACACGACTAATAGTTGTCCTGTGGACAGATTCTCCCACCTGAGCTGTGGATCTCTGCAGCTCCTCCAGAGTTACCATGGACCTCTTGGCTCTTCTCTGATAAATGTTCTCCTTGCCCGGCCGGTCAGTTTAGGTGGACGGCCATGTCTTGGTAGGTTTGCAGTTGTGCCATACTCTTTCCATTTTCCGATGATGGATTGAACAGAGCTCCGTGAGATGTTCAAAGCTTGGGAGATTCCTTCATAACCTAATCCTGCTTTATACTTCTCCACAACTATATCCCTGACCTGTCTGGTGTGTTCCTTGGCCTTCATGATGCTGTTTGTTCACTAAGGATCTCTAACAAACCTCTGAGGGCTTCACAGAACAGATGTATTTATACTAAGATTGAATTACACACAGATGGACTCTATTTACTAATTACAGTGCCTTGCAAAAGTATTCACCCCCCTTGGCTTTCTACCTATTTGGTTACATTACAGCCTTTTATTATTGTTTTTTCAATCTGAATTCTATGTGATTGATCAGAACACAATAGTCTAAGTTGGTGAAGTAAAATTAGAAAAATATATTCATAAAACTGATAATTGGCATGTGCGTATGTATTCACCCCCCTTTGTTATGAAGCCCATAAAAAGCTCTGGTGCCACCAATTACCTTCAGAAGTCACATAATTAGTGAAATGATGTCCACCTGTGTGCAATCTAAGTGTCACATGTTCTGTCATTACATATACACACCTTTCTGAAAGGCCCCAGAGGCTGCAACACCTAAGCAAGAGGCACCACTAACCAAACACTGCCATGAAGACCAAGGAACTCTCCAAACAAGTAAGGGACAATGTTGTTGAGAAGTACAAGTCAGGGTTAGGTTATAAAAACAATATCCAAATTTTTGATGATCCCTAGGAGCACCATCAAATCTATCCTAACCAAATGGAAAGAACATGGCACAACAGCAAACCTGCCAAGAGATGGCCGCACACCAAAACTCACGGAGCGGGCAAGGAGGGCATTAATCAGAGAGGAGCACAGAGACCTAAGGTAACCCTGGAGGAGCTGCAGAGTTCCACAGCAGAGACTGGAGTATCTGTACATAGGACAACAATGAGCCGTACGCTCCATAGAGTTGGGCTTTATGGCAGAGTGGCCAGAAGAAAGCCATTACTTTCATCAAAAAACAAAATGGCACGTTTTGAGTTTGTGAAAAGGCATGTGGGAGACTCCCAAAAAAAGTGCATAGGATGTATCCCCTTCAGTTCTCCCACATAGAGGAGTTCATCTCCCATGGTTGAGACAAAGGATCTTCCATTCTATTACCAGAGTAGGACCCACTAATTCGGGGTACTTTGTCGCAGTAAGTGGGCTTAGCACTATACGGCCATATAGTGTGACCAAACCCCCGTATTTTTTGAATATGTTCAGGTGTTTTTTAACTAGCCCTGCAGGAAATGTCATTCTTGTATGTGTGTGCTGTAAAATATTTTGTACTGTTTGTAGGTCTTATAGCAGCACCATCTTGAATTTAAACGCATTGTATGGTGTGCCCCCCAAATATGTTCTTGTATATATCCCAAAGACAACCTCTGGATATGACGCTGATCACGTGACCTCAACTTCTTTTTTCGACCATGGCGAGGTCTGTTCTGAGTGGAACCTGTCCTGTTATACCGCTGTATGGTCTTGGCCACCGTGCTGCAGCTCAGTTTCTGGGTCTTGGCAATCTTCTTATAGCCTAGGCCATCTTCATGTAGAGCAACTATTCTTTTTTTCAGATCCTCAGAGAGTTTTCTGCCATGCTGAACTTCCAGTGACCAGTATGAGAGAGTGAGAGCAAAAACACCAAATTTAACACACCTGCTCCCCATTCACACCTGAGACCCTGTAACACTAACGAGTCACATGACACCGGGGAGGGAAAATGGCTAATTGGGCCCAATTTGGACATTTTCACTTAGGCAAAGTGTAATTTCTTCAGTGTTGTCCCATGAAAAGATATAATAAAATATTCACAAAAATGTGAGGGGTGTACTTACTTTTGTGAGATGCTGTAGGTAGGTTCTGTGTATCAAGCTTATCTAGGGGATATGTGTGCTGCCTTGAAGCTGCTATAGAGTCTGAAGGGTATAGAGTTCCGGCTTAAGGTCCTTTTCTGTATTGACTGTAATTAGAGACCTAAAGTCTTCATTTCTGGTCTTTTTTGGGTAGCCTGTGTCCTGGCCCCAATCTCCCTGAGATAATGGTGCTCAATATAGTTACATAGTTACATAGTAGGTGAGGTTGAAAAAAGACACAAGTCCATCAAGTCCAACCTATGTGTGTGATTATATGTCAGTATTACATTACATATCCCTGTATGTTGCGGTCATTCAGGTGATTATCTAATAGTTTCTTGAAGCTATCAATGCTCCCCGCTGAGACCACCGCCTGTGGAAGGGAATTCCACATCCTTGCCGCTCTTACAGTAAAGAACCCTCTACGTAGTTTAAGGTTAAACCTCTTTTCTTCGAATTGTAATGAGTGGCCATGAGTCTTATTAAACTCTCTTCTGCGAAAAAGTTTTATCCCTATTGTGGGGTCACCAGTACAGTATTTGTAAATTGAAATCATATCCCCTCTCAAGCGTCTCTTCTCCAGAGAGAATAAGTTCAGTGCTCGCAACCTTTCCTCATAACTAAGATCCTCCAGACCCTTTATTAGCTTTGTTGCCCTTCTTTGTACTCGCTCCATTTCCAGTACGTCCCTCCTGAGGACTGGTGCCCAGAACTGGACAGCATACTCCAGGTGCGGCCGGACCAGAGTCTTGTAGAGCGGGACAATTATCGTTTTATCTCTGGAGTTGATCCCCCTTTTAATGCATGCCAATATTCTGTTTGCTTTATTAGCAGCAGCTTGGCATTGCATGCCATTGCTGAGCCTATCATCTACTAGGACCCCCAGGTCCTTTTCCATCCTAGATTCCCCCAGAGGTTCTCCCCCCAGTGTATAGATTGCATTCATATTTTTGCCACCCAAATGCATTATTTTACATTTTTCTACATTGAACCTCATTTGCCATGTAGTCGCCCACCCCATTAATTTGTTCAGGTCTTTTTGCAAGATTTCCACATCCTGCGGAGAAGTTATTGCCCTGCTTAGCTTAGTATCGTCCGCAAATACAGAGATTGAACTGTTTATCCCATCCTCCAGGTCGTTTATAAACAAATTAAATAGGATTGGTCCCAGCACAGAACCCTGGGGAACCCCACTACCCACCCCTGACCATTCTGAGTACTCCCCATTTATCACCACCCTCTGAACTCGCCCTTGTAGCCAGTTTTCAATCCATGTACTCACCCTATGGTCCATGCCAACGGACCTTATTTTGTACAGTAAACGTTTATGGAGAACTGTGTCAATTGCTTTTGCAAAATCCAGATACACCACGTCTACGGGCCTTCCTTTATCTAGATGGCAACTCACCTCCTCATAGAAGGTTAATAGATTGGTTTGGCAAGAACGATTCTTCATGAATCCATGCTGATTACTGCTAATGATACCGTTCTTATTACTAAAATCTTGTATATATATAGTCCCTTATCATCCCCTCCAAGAGTTTACATACTATTGATGTTAGGCTAACTGGTCTGTAATTCCCAGGGATGTATTTTGGGTCCTTTTAAAATATTGGTGTTACATTGGCTTTTCTCCAATCACTTGGTACCATTCCAGTCAATAGACTGACTGTAAAAATTAGGAACAACGGTCTGGCAATCACCTGACTGAGTTCCCTAAGTACCCTCGGATGCAAGACATCTGGTCCCGGTGATTTATTAATGTTAAGTTTCTCAAGTCTAATTTTAATTTCGTCCTCTGTTAACCATGGAGGTGCTTCCTGTGTTGTGTCATGAGGATAAACACTGCAGTTTTGGTTACTGAAGCCCCCCGATTCACTCGTGAATACTGAGGAGAAGAATAAATTCAATACCTTTGCCATCTCCCCATCCTTTGTAACCAGATGTCCTTCCTCATTCTTTATGGGGCCAATATGGTCTGTCCTCCCTTTTTTACTGTTTACATACTTAAAGAATTTCTTGGGATTTTTTTTGCTCTCCTCCGCTATGTGTCTTTCATGTTCTATCTTAGCCGTCCTAATTGCACCCTTACATTTCTTATTGCATTCTTTATAAAGTCTGAATGCTGAGGATGATCCCTCAACCTTGTATTTTTTGAAGGCCTTCTCCTTTGCTTTTATATGCATTTTTACATTGGGGTTAAGCCATCCACGATTTTTGTTCGCTCTTTTAAATTTATTACCCAATGGGATACATTGGCTAATGCCCTTATTTAATATGCTCTTAAAGCAAACCCATCTCTCCTCTGTATTCTTTGTTCCTAATATTTTATCCCAATTTATGCCTTTTAGCAGGGTTTGTAGTTTAGGGAAGTTGGCTCTTTTGAAATTCAGTGTCTTTGTGTTCCCTTCATGTTTCCTATTTGTGTGATTTATACTGAAACTAATTGACCTGTGATCGCTGTTACCTAAATTGCCCCGTATTTCCACATCTGTGATCAGGTCTGTATTGTTGGTAATCAGTAGATCCAGTAATGTTTTATTTCTAGTTGGTGCGTCTACCATGCAAGACATTAAGGAACTGGCGAGCCTTAAATGAATGCGCGGTTCCCTCCGCCCAGTCTATGTCTGGATAATTAAAATCCCCCATTATGATAACACTTCCCATCCTTGCTGCTAATCCAATTTGTGATAGGAGATCCGTCTCCACTTCCTCCCTCACGTTAGGGGGCCTATAGCATACTCCCAGTATTATTTTCCCCTTAGCTTCATCCCTTTGGAGCTCTACCCATAAGGATTCCACCTCCTCTCTAGCTCCCTCAGTGATGTCATCTCTCACATTCACTTGTACATTATTCTTGATATATAGGCATACCTCTCCCCCTTTTTTACCCTCTCTATCCTTGCGGTATAGGGTATACCCTTGAATGTTTGCCAGCCAATCATGAGAGCTGTTGAACCAGGTCTCTGAAATTCCCACAAAATCCAAATCCTCCTTGTACAACAGTATCTCTAGTTCACCCATCTTGTCCGCCATGCTCCTGGCATTGGTGAACATGCCACATAGTTTAGACCGGTCGCAAATTGTCCTCGTATTGGGTGTTTCAAGATTGCAACTAGGACTTGCTACTATACTCACCTTGTGTTTTTGTGCTTTGGTTAACCTACCACTAATGCCCCCAACACTACCCTCTGGAATATCTTCCGTGCTGGCTATCACTGTCTCTGGACCCTCCCCCCCATCGCCTAGTTTAAAAACCCCTCTAACTTTTTGGCCATCTTCATTCCTAGCAGATCTGCACCCTCCTCATTTAGGTGCAGTCCGTCCCTTCTATAGTACCGGTTACCGACTGAGAAGTCGGCCCAGTCCTCCAGGAACCCAAACCCCTCCTTACTACACCAGCTCTTCAGCCACTTGTTTACTTCCCTAATCTCCCTCTGCCTTTCTGGTGTGGCTCGATGTACCGGTAGTATTCCTGAGAACACTACCTTGGAGGTCCTTTTCCTCAATTTAGCACCTAAGTCCCTAAAATCGTTCTTTAGGACACTCCATCTGCCTCTGACTTTGCCATTGGTGCCAACGTGCACCATGACAGCCGGGTCTTCCCCAGCCCCCAGCCAGTAATCTGTCCACCAGATCCGTGATGTGCCGAACCCGAGCGTTTCACCAATGTCACTCAATGGAGCGTACTTATTGGGATGCTCCAGTCCTGGATCGGCCTCTCTGGCACTTCCCCCTCTACCCCTCCTGACTATCACCCTTCTACTCTTCGCTAGTGCCTGCACCTCTTTGTCTCCACCCGCCTCTGTGCTGGCCCCTGCCGTGTACGTTCCTGGCTCACCTTTAGTATGGAGGGACTTCTCAGTGCTGACAGTTGCTTCCCCACATTCAGAACCTGGGCTTCCAGGGAAACAATGTGCTTACATTTTGCACAGCAGTATTCGCCCTCGATCGGATGATCAAGGAACGCATAAATGCGGCAAGATGTATGCTCTGCTAAACATCCTAGAGTGACCGGGCCCATTTTTTACACCCAACAAAGAGTCAAGAATTCTTCTCTGAGCCCCCTGGGGGTCCTCCACCACTTTCTAGGGGTAAGGGGGTGCTACAAAAGCAACATATGCATGTATGAGGTCTGTACTACAATGTGTGAGGCTCGCAGTATTACTGTGATTTGATCAGTGGTTATCAACCTGTCACACATACCAGGAGAAACTCTGAAGGTTACAGGTGGTAAAAAAGTTAGGTTAAGCACTTCTGTGAGGTCACTTGGTAACCACCAGTACTTTCTGAACCTAAAGAAATAATTCCAGATGACTGCACTTCCGGAAATCCTTTTATTGAAGCTTCATATGACAAGTGGTTGACAGATGGAGTAGGGGACAAAGAGGTAGACGCGTTTCGTGCAAATGTTATCGCTTAGTCATTACCACCTGCAACCTCTGCTGGGATGCTGGACAGCTCCCTGGACAATTCCTTGAATGATCTTGCCTTGAACCTTGTTTCTCTTGAACTTTGAACCCTTTGCTCCTCTCATGAACTTCCTATTTCAGCCATGGCTTTGCACTTCCTGTTTGCCAGATTATATATCTCACTGCTGCTGCTGTCCATATCTTTGCTACCACTTGTTACCAACCTTTGGCTTTTTTACTGTTCTGTTTGATCCCTACCTGCCATATCTGCTCCAGGTCCTGCCTTGCTCATCTGCTAGTGGGGCAATCCAGAGGGCTGTGCCCTGGTGCTAACACACACCAAAACCATCAGGAGCTCTGGTGAACACTGGTTTTTGTTTAGACACTGCATTTCGGGTGAGCCCACATGTCCGCCAGGGTGATCTGTTTTTGTACTCATCCAGCTGGTTGGTGGGAACCACTCTACTGCTATAGCTATTAGCCTCCAAGGAAAATAAAGCTTTTAGGACAAATATAATGGTTTAACCTAAATTGAAGAAACACTAAGGCTAGATTCATACTAGCAGCATGGTAGGAAAGTCCCACTATTAAATAAACTTTGGAAAGGATTGAAGAAAAAAGAGGAATGTGGAGCAAAATTCCTTATAAGTTATACCATCACGGTTGATCAAGGTGATAAAAACCTGCATCCCATGTCTCAAAATACTTTAATATAAGAACAGGGAATATCAAAGGTCACCATATTGAATCCAATGCAGGACCAACCATCAACTTGGCTTCTCTTTCATAGGGAGGTTGCCCATGACCAATGCTCTCTATTGGTGTCCATCCCTCAGTAAAGCACTGTTGAGTTTCTTTATACATTGTCAAGAAAAAGGTTCTGAGAATGTGCCCAGCCAGTTTGCCTACTATAATCCCAGGGTAGCCCATAAGGAAGCACTCATACACCATACATAAGGAAGTACACCATCTCCCAGGTTTGCAGAAGGGCTGAGAGAGGAGGATAAGCAGTTTCCTTAGGGTATGCAGCCTTGCCATACACAGACTCCATGATGAAGGATACACAGAAGATCATGGCTGAGCACTAAGAGATAAAATGCTCTAGATTACTCCAACCTTGAGCATAGTGTGGCCATGCGCTTTCAGGCTTCTTATAAGTTGGCACGCCTGGGAGTACATTACTTGCGGTGTCACCCCACCCCAAAGCACCTTGTCCCTAAGTTGATGACTGGTGGCTGTGGGGGTCTGTGGGCAGGAGGCTTATTAAAATCTGGAAGTCCCCTTTAACAAGGGGGGCCCCCAGATCCCGGCCCCCCCATGTGAATGAGTCTGGGGTATAGAGTACGCCTACCCATTCACCAACAAAGTGTAAAAAGTGAGTAAAGACACAACAACCCGAAAAAAGAGGGAAAAAACCTCTGGTCTCGTCATGATTGACGATGGATCTACACCAGGGGACTTTTTTTTTTTTTTTCATTACGGAATTGTCAAAAACTCGTGTTGTGTCTTTACTCACATTTTACACTTGTTTGAATAGGTAGGCCATACTCATTCACATGGGGGGGGGTGGGATCTGGGGCCCCCTTGTTAAAGGGGGCTTCCAGCTTTCAATAAGCCTCCCTGCCCACAGACCCCCACAACCACAGCCCAGGGTTGTGGGGAAGAGGCCCTTGTCCCCATTAACAAGGCCCCCCTGCCCAAAGCACCCCCCCATGTTGAGGCCATGTGGCTTGGTATGGTTCAGAAGAGGGGGCGCTCACTTGTATCCCCCTTTCCTGGCCTGCCGGGCTGCATGCTTGAATAAGGGTCCCGAAGAGCCTGGTATGGATTGGGGGAATGACCCCACAATGTTTTTTTCTGAATTTTTCGGCATTCTTTTGTTTACACTTCATCTCTTAGTGGGGAAGCACACTGACAGCTGATGAGTCATCGGTTGTTAAGGATGCGGCGGCTTCCCGGCCTGGTCCTTAACAACTAGCTATTCTTCAAACAGAATTTGAATCGGGAGATCAATTTTTGTTCCGAAAATTTGGAATTCGTTAGAAAACGAATATACAAAACGATATTAAATGAATATCAGCAAAATTAATTATTATTTCATTCAGAGATTTGGATACATCCGAATCTCCGAATAACCAAAAATTTGTCCGAAATTACATTCAGACCAAAACAAATTGCACATGTCTAACAACTGTCCTGCAGCTAACTCTTGGGTCCCCATGTAAATGTACATCCTTCCACTGTAATATGCAATTAGGAGAGACACGCTGAGCCTTGTCCACATCCACCTGTCCAGCGTTCTTCACCACCGTTCCCAGTAGAAGAGTGGGCCCCGCCATGCGCCCATTGAGGACACCACGCATGCACCTAAATCGACTCTTGAGCTTCCCCCTCTGTACAGGATGGGGACCTCTGTCATGCGAGTTCACTCCCCTCACTATGGGAGACAAACGGCCGGAGGAAGGAGTGCCAACAACATCTCCCTTGCTGCTAGAGGCTGGTCCACCTATAACAGGCACACGCCACCAACAGGCTGCTGTACCTGTCTTGTAAACCTTCGTTACCCATGGCAACCACCTGCTGTACTGCACCAGGTTGACTTTTAAGTGCTGCCTCTTCAAACCCCAATATGTCAGTGACCCAAAGCTGTAGAAATGTGCCAGTTACTTGCATTGCACTCCTTTAAATGGCTCAAGACCAGGCAGAAGGCAAAGTTTCATGCTTCACTTCAGAAAAGTGCAAAATTAAAACAGTTCTTGTCCCTATATCCCTAATCCTATCTCGCTATGTGCTGCCTTAGCATACCTGAAAAGGTAGAGTCCATGTGCTAAAATGTCCATCCGTGGCATTTTCCCAGTGCCTGGTGTCTCCGGCACACCCAAGGTTCAGATGACCTTCTATGTTGCGATGAATTCCCAGATGACAGACAGGTGTAACGCCATTGTCTTTCAGGCTAAGGATTCATGGCAAGAGCGAGCCCTCTCGCTGGACCACTGCCCTTCTTTTATAGCACACGACCGGTGGGCCCGGACCCAAAGAATCCCGGCAAAAAAAGAACCGGAAAAACATTAACCCTCAACCCCCATCCTGGGCAGAACCTAACTAGCTCAATTGCAACCCGCTTACAGGCAGTGCCTTTTATAATGGGGTTGCCATGATGGCAGATAGGCCGACAGAAGAGGGACGTGGGCATAATAAAGCTTGGGAGAGCTTAAAGGCAGCATGGTGCAACCACCTGGTAAACATAAGAAGCTCTTGATGTGGCATTGATATTGATATGACATTGATCGACCAATGGTTGCAGATATTGGCTGATGATTAAAAGGGACAATCTGATGTTAACCTGGATTCACTCAATTCAGCTCTCTTTGAGAAAGTCTATTGTGATGTCAGTGGTTGAGCCAAGGCATGTTCGCTGAGGATCAACTCTAATAAAGAGCGGTGCCATACTGAGCCTAAGACCTGGTGCAACATCTAAAGTAAAACTCCAGTGCTGTGGTTACCCTCCACAGTGAGGGAAACCTTGGCTGTCACGAGAACTAGTGACCCTATTGGACAATTTTTCCCCTTTGCCTTTTCTGGTAACAACCCAGAATTTTGCATTTTCTGACACTTTCACTCATGGTTAAAAGAGTCACCAGGACACATAGAGAGGGTGAATCTCCCTAACTGGGGACACAGAGAGCAATAAAGACCTGACAGGGGTTCTAATACCTCTATCCAAAACGACAAAAATATTTTATATACACTCACCTACCACTTTATTTGTACCGGGTTGGACCCCCTTTTGCCTTCATTCTTGGTGGCATAGATACAACAAGGTTTTGGAAACGTTCCTCAGAGATTTTGGTCCATAGTGACATGATAGCATCACGCAGTTGCTGCAGATTTGTTGGCTGCACCACCATGATGCCAATCTCCCATTCCACCACATTCCAAAGGTGCTCTATTGGATGAGATGTGGTGAGTGTGGAGGCCATTGGAGGACAGTGACCTCATTGTCCAGTGGTGAGATGATTGGAGCTTTGTGATATGGTACATTATCCTGCTGGAAGGAGCCATCAGAAGATGGGGATACTGTAGTTATAAAGGGATGGACATGGTCAGCAACAATACTCAGGTAGGCCATGGCCATTAATCCATGCTCAGTTGGTACTAAGGGGCCCAAAGTGTGCCAAGAAAATGTCCCCCACACCATTACACCTCCACCACAAGTCTGAACCGGTGATACAAGGCAGGATGGATCCATAATTAATGTATCACTTTATAGGCTATGTACGTTTATTACTGCATAAGCTTGACCCTGTATGTTATCTTTATCAGATTTTTAAGCCCTTTTATGTTCATACTTACTGTTATTCCCTTCTAAAATCTAAAAATTATTGATTGTAAGCTCCATGAGCCAAGCCCTGCTATTCCTTCTGTATTGAAATGTATTGTAATTGTCCCCCTTTATATTGTAAAGCGCTGCGCAAACTGTTGGTGCTATATAAATCCTGTATAATAATATTGATAACAGAAAATGCATAGGCCAGCCAGTCTGCGTATTGGCAGGTGCAGTTGGCTACTTTGTCACTAGGTGGCTCTGTAACAGAATAGAGTCTAGTTACAGCGGGCAGTGTCATCAGGTGCTGGGCCCCTTTTAGGTAGAGCCCTCCTGCAGTGAAGTCAGGGGTGACTCAACACCCATATATACAGTATGTCAGATACAGAGGAATACAGACTGTCTTGGGCAGTGCTGGGACAAGGTCATCTAGAGCAGGGGTCTCAAATTGGCGGCCCTCCAGCTGTTGCGAAACTACAAGTCCCATCATGCCTCTGCCTGTGGGAGTCATGCTTGTAACTGTCAGCCTTGCAATGCCTCATGGGACTTGTAGTTTCGCAACATCTGGAGGGCCACCAGTTTGAGACCCCTGATCTAGAGCCCAAGGCAAACATGCCAAACTGTGCCCCCACCCCACCCCCCTTCCCAAGACCCATGAGCATTATGTGTCAGCAAAATCCCCCCCAAAAAAACTGAGCATAAATTCCACCTCCTCCCAGTACAAATCTACCCCCTGTTGGAAACCCCCCCTCTAGAACAGATCTTCCCCCCCCCCGCCCCCCATCACCCAAATTCCCACAGCAAAAATGCCCCCTCAGAAAAATAAAAAGCACCATTCCTAGCAAAATTCCTTTACCCTAAAATTTCCCTTCCAGGTACACATCCTCTCCTCCCACCTCCACATCCCCACTTCTAGCACAAATCCCCCCCCCCCCAATCCCCCCTCCCAGCATAAATTTCCCTAAACTCCAAATTCCCTCTCCTAGCACAGATCCTCCCCAATCATCCCTATTAGAACAGCCCCCCTCCCCCACCACCACCATATGACCTCTTCTAGCACAAAAAACCCCACTCCTAGCACAAATTCTCTTTCCCCATCCCCCATCCCAACACAGATGCCCATAAATCACATCTCCTAGGACCTACCCCCCAAATTCCCCCTCCTAGAACAATTCCTACCCCCTGGCACCCCCAAATTCTCCCTTCCAACAACAATCCCCTTTTCCCCAATCTTATCAAGTGCCCTCCCACCTCCCACAATACCACAGTGCCCCTCCTGCCCACCCCTTGTCCCGGTTGTGCTCTTGGGGCATTGTAGCTAAACATCCCACACCTACAGTATGTGCATGTAACCAGCACTTGTAGGCCCTGGGTGGGGCAGGAGGCCAGGCGGACTGGACCTGTATGCAGGAGGAGCCAGCTGTAGTCTTTCTGTCCCTTATGGGGGTGGGGGCTGGGGAGGATTGCAGAAGGCCATTTAGGCCAGGCTGGAGATCCATGTCTAAGGCTGCTTCCCCGGAGGGTTACCAGGAGAGATCTACCTCGCAAAAAGATGACTACAAAAGGCACAGTCCTGTGAGTATTAATGACCCCGGGTGAAGGAGAGACTGTAATGCCCTGTACACACGGTCGGACTTTCCAACATAAAATGTGCGATCGGAGCTTGTTGTCGGAAATTCCGACCCTGTGTAGGCTCCATCGGACAGTTTCCATCGGAATTTCCGTTGCACAAAATTTGAGATCTGGTTCTCAAATTTTCCAACAACAAAATCCGTTCGCGCAAATTCCGATCGTGTGTACACAATTCCGATGCACAAAGTGCCACGCATGCTCGGAATCAAGCAGAAGAGCAACACTGGCTATTGAGTTTCATTTTTCTCGGCTCGTCATACGTGTTGTACGTCACCGCGTTCTTGACGTATTTCCAACCAACTTTGTGTGACCGTGTGTATGCAACACAGGTTTGAGCCAACATCCGTCTGAAAAAATCCATGGATTTTGTTGTCGGAATGTCCGATCAATGTCCGACCGTGTGTACGGGGCATAAGGGAGATGGCTGCTGAAGTGCTGCACATGCTTTCACTTGTGACTCCTGCGGACCATCTACTGAATGTGATTGACTGTGCAGTGTCATGTCACTCCGGAATGTATGTCCTTGTGATGTGACTGGAATGCCGTTTCCTGAATATCACCAGCAAAGTGCAGTAAAACTACTTCTTGTTTGGACATTCCTTCCTTGGGTGTACAAAGGTCTATGGCCGGCAATGTCGCGTTGCTCTAGGAATCCCTAGGAACCTCAGGAGGAACTTGGTGAAGAAAAACTGATTGCAAATGTATGACCACTTTAGGGGAACTTTGGGCAAGCAGCCATGTAGGTAACGCCAACTACAGAAAATAAGGATTAACACACATTTGGGAAGTCAACCTGATGAACTCACATTAGTGGTCATTGCAGAAGTGCTCTGTTACATTATTGATTAATGGAAAGTTGCCGTCTTGCGTTGGTGGTCTGTGTAGGTGGTAGATCAATCCACTAATACTCAATTCTCAACCTATGGAGGAACCCTGGTGCAGAAACACTGATTGCAAAATGTATGGCCAATTTGAATGCCACAAATTTTAGGGGAACTCTGGGCAGGCAGCCATGTAAGTAACTCCAGCCACAGAAAAAAAGAATTCTCATACACTAGAGAAATGTCAACTTATTTAACCTAAATGGCACATTTATTATGTGTTGTTATAATAAAAGCCATGATTGTGGTGTTCTCTAACATCAGTGTTCATTGTAGAAGTGCCCCTTACATTGAGGATTAATGGAAAGTTGAACCCTTTCATTGGTGGTCAGTGTAGATGGCAGATCCATCTACTATTGCTCATTGCCCGAGGAATCCCTCGGAACCTCAGGAGGAACCCTGTTGGAGAAACGCTGATTGCAAAATTCATGACCAGTTTGAATGCCACTAACTTTAGAAGAACTCTGGGCAAGTGGCCGTGTACTGTAGGTAACTCCAGCTATGGAAAATGAGGACTAACACATATTTGAGGACAATCAACCCGATGGACCTAAATGTCACATTTATTGTGTGTTGTTATAACAGAAGCCATGATTGTGGTATCCTGTAACATTAGTGGTCATTGCAGAAGTGCCCCTTACATTGGTGATTAATGGAAAGTTGCTCCTTGTATTGGTGGATAATGTAGGTGGTCGATCAATCCAGCATTTCTCTATGCTCAAGGAACCCCTGGAAACTTTAGGAGGAACCCTGGTGGAGAAACGCTGATTGCTAAATCTATGACTACTTTGCATACCACTAAGTTTAAGGGAACGCTGGGAAAGCAGCAATGTAGGTAACTCCAACTACATAAAATGAGGAATAACACACACTTGAGAAGTCAACCTGATGGACTCAGTGTCATATTTATTATGTGTTTTTGCCCCTTTGCGTTGGTGTTCATTTTAGGTGGTAGATCAATCCACTAATACTTACTGCTCAACCTCTGGAGGAACCCTGGTAGAGAAACACTGATTGAAAAATGTATGGCGGATTTGAATGCCACAAATTTTAGGGGAACACTGGGCAGCGATGTTATTAACGCCATCCACATAAAAAAATAATTACTATACACTAGAGAAATGTCAACTCATTTGACCGAAATGTCACATTTATTATGTAATGTTATAACAGAAGCTGTGATCAGTGGTCATTGTAGAAGTGCCCCTTACATTGGCGAATAATGGAAAGTTGCCCCCTTTCATTGGTGGTCAGTGTAGGTGGTAGATCAATCTACCATTGCTCATTGCTCTAGGAATCCATAGGAACCTCAGGAGGAACCCTGGTGGAGAAACGCTGATTGCAAAATTTATGACCTCTTTGAATACCACTTACTTTAGAGGAACTCTGGACAAACGGCCATGTAAGTACCTCCATCCACAGAAAAAAGAATTACCATACATTAGAGAAATGTCAACCCAACTGACCTAAATGGCACATTTATTATGTGTTGTTATAATAGAAGTCATGATTGTGGTGTCCTTTAACAGTCGTGGTCATTATAGAAGTGCCCCTTACATGATGATTAATAGAAAGTTGCCCCCTTGCATTGGTGGTTAGTGTAGGTGGTAATACTCATTGCTCAAGGAACCCTTAGGAACCTTGATGGAGAAACACTGATTGCATATTTTATGGCCAATTTGAATGCCACTAAACTTAGTGGAACTCTGGACAAATGGCCATGTAGGTAACTTCAATAATAGAAAAAAAGGATCAAAAAAACACTTGAGAAAAGTCAACCAGACAGACCTAAATATATTACACTTTCTTGATAAAGTGCAGATAAGAACCACATATATTTATTATAGGAAGTATTGAAACATAGGTTATGCCATTCTAGATAGGAGGTTGCCTCAAACTGTTTTCACTTACGGGCAACATTCAAATTTAGGAATCAGTATTAAGTTAAACTCTACCAAAGTGAAAATATTTATAAGAAACACATTAAAAATGATTACATTCAAAGTATTAGTAGCCACGTTATCCATTAGGAGGACACGGGAAAACTGTTTTCCAGGAAGACTTGGAAAAGTATTTATAGATGTGTACACTTCAGGCTACTAAGTGTCCTTTTCTTTTCCCAGCGTACATCATTCACCAAGCAAACACACTTCTCAATATTACACTGCAAAAAAAAGAACATAAATTATAATTAATGACTAATTCAAAATTGTATATAAATTCTGAGCCCTGAGTCAGGAATTTCATATTTTATTATCTATAGATGAAAGTTCATATAGAAATTGCCCCCCTAAAAATCTGAGCTCTAAAAAAAGGAGTTTCCTATTTTAATATGTACAGATGAAGGTTCATATAGAAAGTGCCCCCCCCCTCCCCCCCAAATATTTTGAGCTCTAAATCAGGAATTTCATATTTTAATATACAGTATCTAAGACAAATGAGTACACCCCTCACATTTTTGTAAATCTTTTATTCTATCTTTTCATGTGACAACACTGAAGAAATGACACTTGTCTACAATGTAAAGTAGTGAGTGTACAGCTTGTATAACAGTGTAAATTTGCTGTCCCCTCAAAATAACTCAACACAGCCATTAATGTCTAAACCGCTGGCAACAAAAGTCAGTACACCCCTAAGAGAAAATGTCCAAATTGGGCCCAAAGTGTCAATATTTTGTGTGGCCACCATTATTTTCCAGCACTGCCTTAACCCTCTTGGGCATGGAGTTCACCAGAGCTTCACAGGTTGTCACTGGAGTCCTCTTCCCCTCCTCCATGATGACATCACAGAGCTGGTGGATGTTAGAGACCTTGTGCTCCTCCACCTTCCGTTTGAGGATGTCCCACAGATGATCAATAGGGTTTAGGTCTGGAGACATGCTTGGCCAATCCATCACCTTTACCCTCAGCTTCTTTAGCAAGGCAGTGGTCGTCTTGGAGGTGTGTTTGGGGTTGTTATCATGTTGGAATACTGCCCTACGGTCCAGTCTCTGAAGGGAGGGGATCATGCTCTGCTTCAGTATGTCACAGTACATGTTGGCATTCATGGTTCCCTCAATGATCTGTAGCTCCCCAGTGCCGGCAGCACTCATGCAGCCCCAGACCATGACACTCCCACCACCATGCTTGACTGTAGACAAGACACACTTGTCTTTGTACTCCTCACCTGGTTGCCCCCACACACGCTTGTCACCATCTGAACCAAATAAGTTTATCTTGGTCTGATCGGACCACCGGACATGGTTCCAGTAATCCACGTCCTTAGTCTGCTGGTCTTCAGCAAACTGTTTGCTGGCTTTCTTGTGTTTCATCTTTAGAAGAGGCTTCCTTCTGGGATGACAGCCATGCAGACCAATTTGATGCAGTGTGCGGCGTATGGTCTGAGCACTGACAGGCTGACCCCCCACCCCTACAACCTCTGCAGCAATGCTGGCAGCACTCATACGTCTATTTCCCAAAGACAACCTCTGGATATGACGCTGAGCACGTGACCTCAACTTCTTTGGTGGACCATGGTGAGGCCTGTTCTGAGTGGAACCTGTCCTGTTATACCGCTGTATGGTCTTGGCCACCGTGCTGCAGCTCAGTTTCAGGGTCTTGGCAATCTTCTTATAGCCTAGGCCATCTTTATGTAGAGCAACAATTCTTTTTTTCAGATCCTCAGAGAGTTCTTTGCCATGAGGTGCCATGTTAAACTTCCAGTGACCAGTATGAGAGAGTGAGAGCGATAACACCAAATTTAACACACCTGCTCCCCATTCACACCTGAGACCTCGTAACACTAACGAGTCACGTGACACCAGGGAGGGAAAATGGCTAATTGGGCCCAATTTGGACATTTTCACTTAGGGGTGTACTGACTTTTGTGCCAATGGTTTAGACATTAATGGCTGTGTGTTGAGTTATTTTGAGGGGACAGCAAATTTACACTGTTATACAAGCTGTACACTCACTACTTTACATTGTAGACAAGTGTCATTTCTTCAGTGTTGTCACATGAAAAGATAGAAGAAAATATTTACAAAAATGTGAGGGGTGTACTTACTTTTGTGAGATACTGTATATACAGATGAAGGTTCATATAGAAAGTGCCCCCCTAAAATTCTGAGCTCCTGAGTCAGGAATTTCATATTTTAATATCAACAGATAGAGGCTCATATAGTAAGTGCCCTCCAAAAATTCGGAGCCCTAAGTCAGAAAGTTTATACTTCAATATCTACAAATGAAGGTTCAAAGTGCCCCCCAAAAAATTGAGCCCTAAATTGGGAAGTCCATACACATTCTTGGCATCAATGACATTATGTACATCAAAAGGATTTAGTGTATTATTATTGTGTTATAGGATAGCCTACACCCATCACTGAAGATTGAACAATGAAGAGACCCCAATGGCAAGGCTATATATATAATCCATTAAAGAGGTTGCAATCCTAGAACAATGGCAAGCTGTATGTAGATGGAGGGAAGGGAAGGGAAGGGAAGGGAAGGGACCAAGGAAACCCCCCCATTTTGTGGAAGAGATCAACACCAAGCTTGGGCAACCCTAAACAATTGATCTACGAGAACGACTAGGGGTTGTGGCGGAATCTTCCTGGCTTCATTGGTTATTACCTTTTTTGCTTCCGCTTGCACTATATATATCCAAATTGCAAAAAATGCTTTGCATGGGCTTCATACCAGCTAAATAATACACAATTGGTTTGACTTTATCCAATGGACATTTGTTGTGTTCAGGCTTAGGTACTGAACTGAGTTTTAAAGAAATTCCATTTTTTTATTTGGCTTTGAATGGCGGGGGGTTGATTCAACTAAATTCATTTTTCTTTGATTGTTTTTAATTATTTCCCCCGAGGTAGCTTTGGGAATCGGATAATCTGTCATTTTTAGAATAAATTATATGCAATAAAGGTTTTTTTTTATACCAAAAGTGTTATTTTTTCAGGAATGCCCTAAGCCTTTTCCCATCATGTCTCTTATATCCTATGAAACTGTGAAAGTGAGGTGTCCTGTGTATCAGCTTATTGTATGTGTACCCTACAGGAGAGGTAAGTACTCCCCGGGTATTTATCAAATGATGCAGAATTATCAGTGTTATAATTGTATATATTAGATTTACATGACATGTGAAGAGAAGATGGTGAAGCGAGTACCTCGGACGATGGCTTGTCACAAGATTTAGATTTTTTACTTTTCTTCATGCAATTTGTTTCTACCAGCACTATGGTCAGGTTATACTTCATTCCAGCAACTACCTATAGAAGCATAAAAATAAAATGACAATTATTACTGTGTTCTAAGGCAGAAGTCTCCAAATTGTTCAGTATGAGGACCACATAGTATATTTTACAAATGTTCCTGGGCCGAATCCTTCCTTACATCAGGTTCCCCATCAGAGTCCCCCCTTACATCAGGGTCCCTATCAGAGCCCCCCCTTACATCAGGGTCCCTATCAGAGCCCTATCAGAGTTCCTCCTTACATCAGGGTCCCTATCAGAGTCCCCCCTTACATCAGGGTCCCTATCAGAGCCCCCCCTTACATCAGGGTCCCTATCAGAGCCCCCCCCCTTACATCAGGGTCCCTATCAGAGCCCTATCAGAGTTCCTCCTTACATCAGGGTCCCTATCAGAGCCCCCCCTTACATCAGGGTCCCTATCAGAGCCCTATCAGAGTCCCCCCTTACATCAGGGTCCCTATCAGAGCCCTATCAGAGTTCCTCCTTACATCAAGGTCCCTATCAGAGTCCCCCCTTACATCAGGGTCCCTATCAGAGCCCTATCAGAGTTCCTCCTTACATCAAGGTCCCTATCAGAGTCCCCCCTTACATCAGGGTCCCTATCAGAGCCCTATCAGAGTCCCCCCTTACATCAGGGTCCCTATCAGAGCCCTATCAGAGTTCCTCCTTACATCAGGGTCCCTATCAGAGTTCCTCCTTACATCAGGGTCCCTATCAGAGCCCTATCAGAGTCCCCCCTTACATCAGGGTCCCTATCAGAGCCTTATCAGAGTTCCTCCTTACATCAGGGTCCCTATCAGAGTCCCCCCTTACATCAGGGTCCCTATCAGAGTCCCCCCTTACATCAGGGTCCCTATCAGAGCCCTATCAGAGTTCCTCCTTACATCAGGGTCCCTATCAGAGCCCTATCAGAGTTCCTCCTTACATCAGGGTCCCTATCAGAGTCCCCCCTTACATCAGGGTCCCTATCAGAGCCCTATCAGAGTTCCTCCTTACATCAGGGTCCCTATCAGAGCCCTATCAGAGTTCCTCCTTACATCAGGGTCCCTATCAGAGTCCCCCCTTACATCAGGGTCCCTATCAGAGCCCTATCAGAGTTCCTCCTTACATCAGGGTCCCTATCAGAGTCCCCCCTTACATCAGGGTCCCTATCAGAGCCCTATCAGAGTTCCTCCTTACATCAGGGTCCCTATCAGAGTCCCCCCTTACATCAGGGTCCCTATCAGAGCCCTATCAGAGTCCCCCCTTACATCAGGGTCCCTATCAGAGCCCTATCAGAGTTCCTCCTTACATCAGGGTCCCTATCAGAGTCCCCCCTTACATCAGGTTCCCTATCAGAGTCCCCCCTTACATCAGGGTCCCTATCAGAGCCCTATCAGAGTTCCTCCTTACATCAGGGTCCCTATCAGAGTCCCCCCTTACATCAGGGTCCCTATCAGAGTCCCCCCTTACATCAGGGTCCCTATCAGAGCCCTATCAGAGTTCCTCCTTACATCAGGGTCCCTATCAGAGTCCCCCCTTACATCAGGGTCCCTATCAGAGCCCTATCAGAGTCCCTTCTTACATCAGGTCCCTATTAAAGCACCCCTTACATCAGGTCCCCATCAGTGTCCCTCCTTACATCAGATCTCCATTGGAGTTCCCCTTACATCAGATCCCTGTTAGGGCCCCCCTGTGAGGAGGTCTCTTATTATCAGTATCTGTGCACTGTCATCCTGCGTTTCTCCTGTGTGATTTCCTCCACTCCCACCATGTTACCTACAGCCTAGTGAATGCAGTTCCCCATTGCTGCCAGAGTCTCATACATTTCCTGTGTACTTCCAGTCTGTTCTCTGTATCCTACCAGTACTTTTATGAGTCTCTGAGTGCTTCACCCAGCTACATGTTGTTAGACCTGTGCTCTCCTTGTCCACAAGGTTTAGGAGTGTGTCTATGGGGATGTTTGATCATTCTTCCAGAAGAGCATTTCTGAGGTCAGGCACTGATGTTGGATGAGAAGGCCTGGCTCGTAGTCTCTGCTGTAATTCATCCCAAAGGTGTTCTATCGGGTTGAGGTCAGGACTCTGTGCAGGCCAGTCAAGTTCCTCCACCCCAAACTGGCTCATCCATGTCTTTATGGACCTTGCTTTGTGCACTGGTCCAAACCATTTGGTGGAGGGGGGATTATGGTGTGGGGGTTGTTTTTCAGGGGTTGGGCTTGGCCCCTTAGTTCCAGTGAAGGGAACTCTTAAGGTGTCAGCATACCAAGACATTTTGGACAATTTCATGCTCCCAACTTTGTGGGAACAGTTCGTGGATGACCCCTTCCTGTTCCAACATGACTGCACACCAGTGCACAAAGCAAGGTCCATAAAGACACGGATGAGCGTGTTTGGGGTGGAGGAACTTGACTGGCCTGCAAAGAGAACTGACCTCAACCCCATAGAACACCTTTAGGTTGAATTCGAGCGGAGACTACGAGCCAGGCCTTCTCATCCAACATCAATGCCTTCATGTGCGTGTAAAGGCAGGCGTCTCAATACTTTTGGTAATATAGTGTATATTATATATATTTTAAAGTATTTTGGAAAACAATACCACTCTTTAAAGCTTTGTATTGCTTGTTATCATAAAAAAGTTACAAAGTCATTGTTCTATTGTACTTTATATTTATATATGATATATTTACTATATATCTAACTGGATCACATTTACTATTTTTATGCAGCCCTTTAAAATAAACTTCAAAAGTTTGGATCGTTTGACAGAAAACAAACACAAAATATAACAAAATGTAACCTTGTATTGCAGGCCTTGATGTCTGTAACCCTTTAGTGGGATGGACAGTGTAAAAATTGGTTTTTTTTTGTAAAACCTGTTACATTTTTACAAATTGTTACATTGTTACAAAATTTGTTACAGTTTATACTTGGTATATTTAACAAGTATTGGGAGAGAATATAGTTACAGGGCCCCTTAACCTTGAGTACAGTCCCCCCCAATAATACACCACACACATATAAAGACCACCGTAGGACGGGATATATTTTCTCCCATGCCCCATGCACAAGACTGAATGCATACAGTGAGTACAGTCCCCCCCAATAATACACCACACACATATAAAGACCACCGTAGGACAGGATATATTTTCTCCCATGCCCCATGCACAAGACTGAATGCATACAGTGAGTACAGTCCCCCCCCCCCGATAATACACCACACACATATAAAGACCACCGTAGGACGGGATATATTTTCTCCCATGCCCCATGCACAAGACTGAATGCATACAGTGAGTACAGTCGCCCCCCCCCCAATAATACACTACACACATATAAAGACCACCGTAGGACAGGATATATTTTCTCGCATGCCCCATGCACAAGACTGAATGCATACAGTGAGTACAGTCCCCCCCCCCAATAATACACTACACACATATAAAGACCACCGTAGGATGGGATATATTTTCTCCCATGCCCCATGCACAAGACTGAATGCATACAGTGAGTACAGTCGTCCCCCCAATAATACACTACACACATATAAAGACCACCGTAGGACAGGATATATTTTCTCCCATGCCCCATGCACAAGACTGAATGCATACAGTGAGTACAGTCCCCCCCAATAATACACCACACACATATAAAGACCACCGTAGGACAGGATATATTTTCTCCCATGCCCCATGCACAAGACTGAATGCATACAGTGAGTACAGTCCCCCCCCCCCGATAATACACCACACACATATAAAGACCACCGTAGGACGGGATATATTTTCTCCCATGCCCCATGCACAAGACTGAATGCATACAGTGAGTACAGTCGCCCCCCCCCAATAATACACTACACACATATAAAGACCACCGTAGGACAGGATATATTTTCTCGCATGCCCCATGCACAAGACTGAATGCATACAGTGAGTACAGTCCCCCCCCCCAATAATACACTACACACATATAAAGACCACCGTAGGATGGGATATATTTTCTCCCATGCCCCATGCACAAGACTGAATGCATACAGTGAGTACAGTCGTCCCCCCAATAATACACTACACACATATAAAGACCACCGTAGGACAGGATATATTTTCTCCCATGCCCCATGCACAAGACTGAATGCATACAGTGAGTACAGTCCCCCCCCCCCAATAATACACCACACACATATAAAGACCACCGTAGGACAGGATATATTTTCTCCCAGGCCCCATGCACAAGACTGAATGCATACAGTGAGTACAGTCCCCCCCCCCCCGATAATACACCACACACATATAAAGACCACCGTAGGACGGGATATATTTTCTCCCATGCCCCATGCACAAGACTGAATGCATACAGTGAGTACAGTCCCCCCCAATAATACACCACACACATATAAAGACCACCGTAGGACAGGATATATTTTCTCCCATGCCCCATGCACAAGACTGAATGCATACAGTGAGTACAGTCCCCCCCCCCAATAATACACCACACACATATAAAGACCACCGTAGGACAGGATATATTTTCTCCCAGGCCCCATGCACAAGACTGAATGCATACAGTGAGTACAGTCCCCCCCCCGATAATACACCACACACATATAAAGACCACCGTAGGACGGGATATATTTTCTCCCATGCCCCATGCACAAGACTGAATGCATACAGTGAGTACAGTCGCCCCCCCCCCAATAATACACTACACACATATAAAGACCACCGTAGGACAGGATATATTTTCTCGCATGCCCCATGCACAAGACTGAATGCATACAGTGAGTACAGTCCCCCCCCCAATAATACACTACACACATATAAAGACCACCGTAGGATGGGATATATTTTCTCCCATGCCCCATGCACAAGACTGAATGCATACAGTGAGTACAGTCGTCCCCCCAATAATACACTACACACATATAAAGACCACCGTAGGACAGGATATATTTTCTCCCATGCCCCATGCACAAGACTGAATGCATACAGTGAGTACAGTCCCCCCCCCCCCAATAATACACCACACACATATAAAGACCACCGTAGGACAGGATATATTTTCTCCCAGGCCCCATGCACAAGACTGAATGCATACAGTGAGTACAGTCCCCCCCCCGATAATACACCACACACATATAAAGACCACCGTAGGACGGGATATATTTTCTCCCATGCCCCATGCACAAGACTGAATGCATACAGTGAGTACAGTCGCCCCCCCCCCAATAATACACTACACACATATAAAGACCACCGTAGGACAGGATATATTTTCTCGCATGCCCCATGCACAAGACTGAATGCATACAGTGAGTACAGTCCCCCCCCCCCAATAATACACTACACACATATAAAGACCACCGTAGGATGGGATATATTTTCTCCCATGCCCCATGCACAAGACTGAATGCATACAGTGAGTACAGTCGTCCCCCCAATAATACACTACACACATATAAAGACCACCGTAGGACAGGATATATTTTCTCGCATGCCCCATGCACAAGACTGAATGCATACAGTGAGTACAGTCCCCCCCCCCCCCAATAATACACTACACACATATAAAGACCACCGTAGGATGGGATATATTTTCTCCCATGCCCCATGCACAAGACTGAATGCATACAGTGAGTACAGTCCCCCCCCCCAATAATACACTACACACATATAAAGACCACCGTAGGACAGGATATATTTTCTCCCAGGCCCCATGCACAAGACTGAATGCATACAGTGAGTACAGTCCCCCCCCCCCAATAATACACCACACACATATAAAGACCACCGTAGGACGGAATATATTTTCTCCCATGCCCCATGCACAAGACTGAATGCATACAGTGAGTACAGTCGCCCCCCCCCCCCCAATAATACACTACACACATATAAAGACCACCGTAGGACAGGATATATTTTCTCCCAGGCCCCATGCACAAGACTGAATGCATACAGTGAGTACAGTCCCCCCCCCCCCCCCCCAATAATACACCACACACATATAAAGACCACCGTAGGATGGGATATATTTTCTCCCATGCCCCATGCACAAGACTGAATGCATACAGTGAGTACAGTCCCCCCCCCCCCAACAAACACATTACCTGCTGGGAAGCGTCTTCGAGGGAAATCATTTTGGCCAGGTAGTTACAATCGCTCTTCTGGTTGTACTCAGAGACACAGAATGTCGCTATGTCCTGCACATCTTTGCTATTTTTGTCAGCAGATTCCCACCCTCCTACTATATCCCCACTGAGAGTCAGGGGAGCCCACAGCAAGAAAATGATAAGAGCTCCAAGAGCCGCCATGATGGTTTCCACTATCACCAGCACTCTCTGACGGAGGATCGGAGGGGAGGAATGTGCCCATATATAAGACCTGATCTCCTCCCAGGATACATTGTCTCTGACCAGGAGCCATTCACATGCCGTGCCACCTCACCTTGGCAGGCACTAAAGATCAGGAGGGAGGATAATGGGGCTGGCAATATGAACACAGATACAGCATCTCACAAAAGTAAGTACACCCCTCACATTTGTGTAGATCTTTTCTTGTATCTTTTCATGTGACAACACTGAAGAAATGACACTTGTCTACAATGTAAAGTAGTGAGTGTACAGCTTGTATAACAGTGTAAATTTACTGTCCCCTCAAAATAACTCAACACACAGCCATTAATGTCTAAACCGCTGGCAACAAAAGTCAGTACTAAATAATAAGAGAATTCTTGCGAGCTACCAAATATGCTATAAGACTGGGGGCGTTTTTCAGGCGCTTTAGCATTAAAAAAAGCGCCTGTAAAGTGCCTGAAAGAAGCCTCATCTGCAATTCCAATGTGAGAGCCCGAGTGTTTTCACACTGAGACCCCTTTCACGCTGGGGCGTTTTTCAGGCGCTTAAGACTACTTTCACACTGAAGCGTTGCGGGCGCTGGCGGTAAAGCAGCGATATATTCAGCGGCGCTTTACCGTTGTTTTAGCGGTGCTATTCGGCGCTTTGCAGGCGGGTTTGGAGCACTGCCCCATTGTTTCCAATGGGAAGGGACGCTTTAGGAGCAGTAAATACACCACGCCTACAGCGCTCCAAAGATGCGGCTTGCAGGACTTTTTATGCCCCGTACACTCGGTCGGACATTCCGACGGAATATGTGAGATCGGAGCTCGTTGTCGGAAATTCCGACCGTGTGTGGGCTCCATCTGACTTTTTCCATCGGAATTTCCGACACACAAAGTTTGAGAGCTTGCTATAAAATTTTCCGACAACAAAATCCGATCGTTTAAATTCTGATCGTGTGTAGACAAATCCGACAGACAAAGTGCCAAGCATGCTCAGAATAAATTAAGAGACAAAATCTATTGGCTATTGCCCGGTTTTATAGTCCCGACTTACGTGTTTTACGTCACCACGTTCAGAACGATCGGATTTTCTGACAACTTTGTGTGACCGTGTGTATGCAAGACAAGTTTGATCCAACAGCCATCGGAAAAAATCCTAAGATTTTGTTGTTGGAATGTCCGATCAATGTCTGACCGTGTGTACGGGGCATCAGACCGCCCTGCAAGCACACCGCTCCAGTGTGAGAGCCCTCGGGGCCTTCACATTGGAGTGCATTGAGCGGCTGTTTCAGGGCGCTTTGCAGGCGCTATTTTTAGCACTTTAGCGCCTGCAAAGCACCTCAGTGTGAAAGGGGCCTTAACATTAAAAAAAGCGCCTGTAAAGCGCCTGAAAGAAGCCTCATCTGCAATCCCAATGTGAAAGCCCGAGTGTTTTCACACTGGGGCGCTGCGTTGGCAGGATGTCCAAAAAAGTCCTGCAAGCAGCTTCTTGGCAGCGCTTTCGTGCTTTTGCCACTGGGCTGGGTGCGCCGATGGAACGAGCCCTTTCACACTGCCAGTGCCCCGAAAAACGCCTGAAAAACGCTGCAGTGTGAAAGGGGTCCTAGGCGGCACTTTACCAGCGTTTTTTCGGGCGCTGGCAGTGTGAAAGGGCTCGGGCTTTCACATTGAGATTGCAGATGAGGCTTCTTTCAGGTGCTTTACAGGCGCTTTTTTTAACGCTAAAAGTGCCTGCAAACCGCCCCAGTGTGAAAGGGGTCTAAGAGTTAATAATCTGGATAGTGGCTAGCACTGATCACGTCCCATACGCTCGCGCTGACCAAGTAAACTACAGAAGAAAGTGCCGAGCTATCTAGATCTTACCCCATGTGACCACCACATAGGCTAGTGCTAATATCTACACCGATTGATGAATATTAAATCAAACATTACTGTTGTAATACATACTACAATCATTAGATAATTGAAAAGATGGGGATATTGGTGCTGCTTATAATAAGTATAAATGATATCACTCAATCACGGTGAAGATAGATATACGACAGTATATGTGAATATGATAATCTATTTAAACCAGTATGGGAAAAAAAGGATGTGACTCTATGATGGGTTCCTATTTATGTGTTGTCTGTTCAGGATGAATAGGGATGAAAGTATGATTAAGAGCCGGTTCACACTGGGGCGACTTGTCAGGCGACCTAGTCGTCTGACAAGTCGCCTCCCGTTCTGTACAATGGAACCGTTCTAATCGGAGCGACGCAAGTCGCTCAGACTTAGAAGAAAGGTTCCTGTACTACTTTGGGGGCGACTTGCATAGACTTCTATACAGAAGTCGTCTTGCAAGTCGCACCGGCAGTCGTGTGCAGGTCGCCTCGGTGAGGCGACCTGCAAGTCGTGCCGCGTCTAGTGTGAACCGGCACTTAGAGATCGAGACCAAGTCTCCACATTCTATTAGCCTAGAGACCCCCGAAGTCGGAAGAGGACCCCCGAAGTCGGAAGAAGATCCCGGAGCTGCCTAATAAATTATTTTAAAAACCTGTGTACTGTGTTTTTTTTATTGACGCTTTTTTCCCTAGGTGAATGGGTAGGGGTACCATGTACCCCATACTTATTCACATAGGGTGGGGGGCCGGGATCTGGGGGCCCCCTTATTAAAGGGGGCTCCCAGATTCCGATAAGCCCCCCGCCCGCAGACCCCGACAACCAACGGCCAGGGTTGTCGGGAAGAGGCCCTTGTCCTCATCAACATGGGGACAAGGTGCTTTGGGGTGGGGGGGCCGCAGGGCGCCCCCCCATGCCCCAAAGCACCCACCCCCCATGTTGAGGGCCGCTAGCTCGTCCCCACCCCCATTCCTGACCGGCCGGGCTGCGTGCTCGGATAAGGGTCTGGTATGGATTTTGGGGGGACCCCCACGCCGATTTTTCGGCGTAGGGGGTTCCCCTTACAATCCATACCAGACCTAAGGGCCTGGTATGCCCCTGGGGGGGGGGACCCACGCCAGTTTTTTTATTTAAAACTTGGCGTGGAGTTCCCCCTTATGATTCATACCAACTACTGTATGTTTTCATTTGTTAATGCCAAAAACGTGGCAAAGTAGTACTGCTCCCAAATCGCGGCAAATCACGGTAAAATCGCGGCCGCGAAATCACGGTAAAATCGTGCGACTTTGAAGTCGTATAAGTGTGAAAGGAGCCTAAAGTAGTGCAGGGACTACTTTCAAGTCGGCACGACTTAAAGTCGTGCCAATATGAATGGTAGTCATTGAAAATCATGGAGAATGACTTGTCATACGATTTTGCAGTACAAAATCGTGGGACAAGTCGTATAAGTGTGAAAGGGGCCTAAATCCTATTGGTAAGAACCTATATGAAAATAAAAGCACTCTGTATCCACATCAAAAATGGTGCGTCATCACAAAGTTTATAGCTGAAGTTAATAATAGGCTAATAGAATGTGGAGACTTGGTCTCGATCTCTCCCTCGCAGAAGGTATCCCATTTGTTCCTAATTCATAGAGTTTATTATACCCCCCAAAAAAATTTTAAATTTGGAAAGGAAACAAAATGAGTGCCCCAGATGTAAGGCGTCATGAGATCTGATCCATATGGTGTGGAAGTGTCCCAAGCTATTTAGATACTGGGCGGAGATATTAGCTAGGATAAAGCAAACTTTTGGGACCACACTAGAACCGGAGGTCAAGACCTGCCTATTAGGAAGCTGGGAAGAAGGTCGAGTCCCGACTGGCGCCATTGAAGTAATGTTGAGATGCCTGTTTCAGGCGAGGAAATGAATAGCACAGAAATGGCAGGCACTGACCCCCCCCCCCCCCCCCGTCAATGGAGAGCTGGGTTGAGACCATTAACTCAATGGTTTGGAGTGAGAGGGCGAAACGTATTAGGCAGGGTAATTATAATAAGTTTGAAAGAATGTGGAGGCCTTGGCTGGACGAGATGAGGTACCCCCTATAAGGGGATGGTGGGGGACTCTCTCTCTCGTTCCTCACCACTCACCTGTTCCTGCTTCCCACCCCCCCTACGTGGTCTTGGATGTTTTTCTCTCTTATATTTCTCCTGCCCGGGGAGATGGTTTCCCCCTAACCTTTTTTGGCCATGTGACTAATAGAAATATATGCATAACTAAAAGGTTAGTGGTGTGTGGGAGGGTGGGTGGGAAGAGGTTGGGAGGGATCGGGTAGATAAAATAATAACAGTTTTGTCTTCTGTACTTTGAAATTTTATATGTTATTTTATGCCGTTGTATGCTCTATTTTTGATACTTAATAAAAACTGTGGAAAAAATGAATTGTATGTTGACAAGTGAATCAAACTAAAAAAAAATGTATATGAAATATATGACAATAATAAATAAAAAAGTCCGTTAGATGAATATATAATGAGAAATTTTCCAGTGTCCAATATCATATTTCCATAAACGTGACTTGTGCTGATTTCCAGACGATACGACTTTATATCAACTTCTGGGCATCTAATAAAGTGACTTTCCTGATGTTATTTGGAACCCTTCTGCAACTATAGCATCTCCCACATCCATGGAAGCCTTTGACATCCCAGAACATCACTGGCTTGGATATGGGTGGCTCAACAATATTATGTACTAGTTTGTCTCTCAAATTCAGGGCACGTTTGTAAACAATCCTTGGTTTCTCTGGTAGGCTATCTCTAATGCCGCGTACACACGACCGGAATCAGAATAAACTCTGAAGGACTTTCCGACGGAGTTCCACTGAAACTGTCTTGTCTACACACGATCACACCAAAGTCCGACTGCCCAGAACGCGGTGACGTACAACACGTACGACGGGACTAGAAAAAGGACGTTCAATAGCCAGTAGCCAATAGCTTCCGTCTCGTACTTGCTTCAGAACACGCGTCGTTTTTGGTCTATCGGAACAGCATACAGACGATCGGTTTTCCCGATAGGAACTAATTCTGTCGGAAAGATTTGAAACATGTTCTATTTCTAGGTCCGTCAGAATTTTCGAAAGAAAAGGTCCGATGAAGCCCACACATGATCGGAATGTCCGATGGAATGATTCCGTCTGACCTTTTCTGCTGGAAAGTCTGGCCGTGTGTACGCGGCATTAGTTGTATATCTTGTTTAAGAACCCCCCAATATCTACTAATAATCTTTTCCACATTTTTGTTCTGTAAATTATAGTCTTATGCTGCGTACACACGGTCGGAATTTGCCAACAACAAATGTTCGATGGGAGCTCGTTGTCGGAAATTCCGACCGTGTGTAGGCTCCATCGGACATTTTCCGTCGGAATTTCCGACAAACAAAATTTGAGATCTGGATCTCAAATTTTCCGACAACAGAATCCGTTGTCGGAAATTCCGATCGTGTGTACACAATTCCGACGCACAAAATTCCACGCATGCTCGGAATCATGCAGAAGAGCTGCACTGGCTATTGAACTTCATTTTTCTCGGCTCGTCATACATCCTGCATGTCACTGCGTTCTCATGTTCGGAATGTCCGACAACATTTGTGCGACCGTGTGTATGCAAGACAAGTTTGAGCCAACATCCGTCGGAAAAAACCTTGGATTTTGTTGTCGGAATGTGCGATCGTGTGTACGCGGCATTAGACTATACAAGTTCCCATATTGTCCTTACTATTGTCAATTAATATTGTCCTTAATAGTAAGGACAATATGGGAACTTGTATAGTCTTAGACCAGGGGTGGACTGACCATTCGGGCACTCGGGCACTGACCAAGGGCCCCATGCCACTAGGGGGCCCCATCAGGGTGGTCAGCCTCAGTAAAACTAGGGACAGTATGTAAAAATCTGTGTATTTTTACATCTGTCCATGAAATGTCTGACACTGACATCATCTTGATGTGAAAATCACAAGATTATATCTGCTCCGCCTCTGCACTTCCCCCTCAGCCAATAGGAACACGCTGTACACGCCCCTTTCCACAGCGCTTTTTTGACACAGGAGCAGGAGATGCCGACTGCTGGAGGAGAGGGAGGCGGGGACAGCTTGCGGCGTGGGAGGGGCTGCTGCCTGATAAGGTAAGCTGGCTGAGCTTTACAAAATGCATTGTAGTCAGTGGATTACCCTGGTGAGCAGAGAGGGAGGATGTGTTTCCTCTAGCAGGGCTCCTCCTGTCTCTGAGGCTATTAGATCAATTTTGTGTGTGAGAAGTGCATTGCTCCTGGAGGAAGAACATGAATGTCTCCCCCAATCTCTACTACATCTCCCTACTCATTACCTGCCCACCACTACACAGGCACAGTCCTCTCCTCTCCTGTATTAGCACCTAATGTGTCTGTGAGCTGCTGGGGCACTACAAGTCCCAGCATGCCAGGAGATGGGGGCAGCAGTGTGTTCAATCAGGCTGATTTTTGGGTGAAATGTGCTGGTGTGTGTATGTGTAATTGTGTGTGTATGTATGTGTAATTGTGTGTGTGTGTGTGTGTGTATATACTGTATGTATACTGTACAGTGGCGGCTGGTGCTCAAAATTTCTGGTGGGGCTTAAACAAACTGAAAAAAAAAACATCAATTGCAGCCACTGTGCCATCAATTGCAGCCACTGTGCCCATCAAATGCCTCCACTGTGCCCATCAAATGCAGCCACTGTGCCATCAATTGCCGCCACTGTGGCCATCAAATGCAGACACTGTACCAATAAATTGCCGCTACTGTGCCCATCAAACACAGCCACTGTGCCATCAAAGGCAGCCACTGTGTCATCAATTGCCGCCACTGTGCCATCAAATGCAGCCACTGTGCCCCATCAAACGCAGCCACTGTACCAATAAATTGCCGCTACTATGCTCATCAATTGCCGCTACTGTGCCCATCAAACGCAGCCACTGTGCCATCAATTGCCGCCACTGTGCCATCAATTGCCGCCACTGTGACCATCAAACGCAGCCACTGTACCAATAAATTGCCACTACTGTGCTCATCAATTGCCGCTACTGTGCTCATCAAACGCAGCCACTGTGCCCATCAAACGCAGCCACTGTGCCATCAAACGCAGCCACTGTGCCATCAAACGCAGCCACTGTACCCATAGATTGCCGCTACTGTGCCCATCAATTGCCGCCACTGTGCCATCAAACGCAGTCACTGTGCCCATCAATTGCCGCCACTGTGCCATCAAACATAGCCACTGTGCCCCATCAAACGCAGCCACTGTGCCCATCAAACGCAGCCACTGTGCCAATCAAATGCAGCCACTGTGCCCATCAAACGCAGCCACTGTGCCATCAATTGCCGCCACTGTGCCATCAAATGCAGCCACTGTGCCCATCAAACGCAGCCACTGTACCCATAAATTGCCGTTTCTGTGCTCATCAATTGCCGCTACTGTGCCCATCAATTGCTTTCCAGTGTGCCCATCAATTGCTGACACTGTGCCCATCAGTTGCTGCCAGTGTGCCCATAAATTGCTGCCAGTGTGCTCATCATTTGCTACTACTGTGCCCCTCAATTGCTGCCAGTGTGCCCATCAATTGCTGACAATGTGCCCATCAATTGCCGCTTCTGTGCCCATCAATTTCTGCCAGTGTGCCCATCAATTGCCGCTACTGTGCCCATTAATCGCTGCCAGTGTGCCTATCAATTGCCGCTACTGTGCCCATCAAATGCTGCCAGTGTGCCTATCAATTGCCGCTACTTTGCCCATCAAATGCTGGCAGCGTGCATCCCACGCCCGCCCGGCACTTACCTTGTCTCAGTGGGGCAGCGGGTCACGGCGGCAGGCGGCGAGCGGTGTCCGGTGTCCTCCACGCTCCTCAATGTCTTCTCCCGTTGTCCCTTCCCGTCCTCTGCGATAGGCGTCCAATCACAGCGCCTGTAGTTTCAGCCAATCAGGTGACAGGTAACAGACCCGAGCACCTGATTGGCTGAGAGGCGGTTCAGTGTTAGGAAAGCGAATGTTCATTCACTTTGCTAACACAACGCTTAGTGAACAGCGAGCGCCCAGCATGGCGCCTGCTGTTCACGTTTTTGGACGCCTATTAGAGCCTGTCCCTCATGGGGCCCCATGAGTTGTCAGTCCACCCCTGTCTTAGACTATAATTTACAGAACAAAGATGTGGAAAAGATTATTAGTAGATATTGGGGGCTTCTTAAACAAGATATACAACTTATGCCCAGTACACACGGTCGGATTTTACTATGGAAAATGTTCGATGGGACCTTGTTGTCGGAAATTCTGACCGTGTGTAGGCTCCATCAGACATTTTCCATCGGAATTTCCGTCACACTAAATTTGAGATCTGGAACAACAACAAAATCAGTTGTCGGAAATTCCGATCGTGTGTACACAATTCTGACGCACAAAGTGCCACGCCTGCTCGGAATCAAGCAGAAGAGCCGCACTAGTTATTGAACTTCATTTTTCTCGGCTCGTCGTACGTGTGGTACGTCACCGCGTTCTTGACGTTCGTAATTTCCAACCAACTTTATGTGACCTTGTGTATGCATGACAAGTTTGAGCCAACATCTGTCGGAAAAAAATCCATGGATTTTGTTGTCGGAATGTCCGATCAATGCCAGATCGTGTGTACGAGGCATTAGAGATAGCCTACCAGAGAAACCAAGGATTAGTTACAAACGTGTCCCGAATTTGAGAGACAAACTAGTACATAATATTGTTGGGCCACCCATATCCAAGCCAGTGATGTTCTGGGATGTCAAAGGCTTCCATGGATGTGGGAGATGCTATAGTTGCAGAAGGGTTCCAAATAACATCAGGAAAGTGAAAACGTTCACTAACCCGAAAACTCAACATTTATATACTATTAGAGACTTTATCTCATGTGATACCATTGGGGTGGTATACGCCATCGAATGCCCTTGCAATTTAATCTATGTGGGAAGAACTAAAAGGGCGTTAAAAGTCAGGATGGAAGAAGATGTGAGGAATATTCGCAAGGGTTTTGACAAGCATCACTTATCAATACACTTTAGGGACATTCACAATCAAAATACAGCAGGGATGCAATTTTGGGGCATAGAGGCCCCTAAACGACATTGGAGGGGGCCCAGTTACATAAGAGAGATCAGTAAGGAGGAATCTTGGTGGATACACCAGTTGGGTTCCTTGGGCGCCGGGGGGGCTAAACAAAGAGTTTGATCTCAAATGTTTTCTTAGTAACAGTTAAATATGTAAGATATGAACCATATCTGATCCATACTGGGAGTGGTTTGTCAATTAGGGTGGAATGGATCCTGCATGGAAGATGTACAATTAGATGCATAATAGGGGTGAATATTATGACATCATAATACCCATAGAGGTTAACAACACGTGAGTAGGATGAATCCATTATTAACTATTTGGATTCCCTAGCATTAGCTAGCTTGATGCCAGTAATTTATTAGTATCTGGGAACGTGGACGCTATTGTATATGCCGTTTTCTGTTGTGATATGTTCTTGCAACAGGGATGAGAAGCCGGCATGCATATATGTATACAAATGAGCGCTTAGGTCTACAAGAAAATGGCCGCGATCATATATTAAGCAATAGAGTGTCCGTGGGCTACAAAAAAAAATGGCCATGATGACACCATATAATGATTGACACCACATCCCTCCAATAGAATTCCCCCTGAGGAAGATACGTCATTTCCCGGTATCGACGCGCGTTGGGGAGGGGACAGGACGATATGCGAGACGGCAGAGCGTTCTCAGCAAGTGAGGGACACATCGGCTCTGCGTTTTTTAATGATTGTTCGGCATTCATATAGAGTGGTGCACTGCAGCACCCACTAAATGTGAGTGCCCTATGAAAGGGACGTCTGTTATTTTTTCAATAAAAAATACAAGACGGTATTATACTATCAAGTTTCCTCTGTCATATTTCTATGTGCAAAAACGCACAAGTAACCAGCCCAGGATCAAAGTACAGACATTGAAAACCCAGGGTTGGTTCAGAAGTGTGTTTTGACCGAGCTTAGCTGCAAGGTCACACGCTCCAAGGCGATCGCATATACCAAAGGGGGAGCACAAGGGTGGACACAAGCAGACGTTTGGTCATTTCCAATAGAAACAGTGGATTGGATTGAGTTGGAATGGAACTTTATGTTTTTCATTTAACGCTATGATCCTGCACGAAGAATTTTGCACATTAGCACTATTGAAATTATTTTTGTTTTTTATCATTGAAGCACTTTATTAAGCACTGTCTGAAGAGATAAGTGTATGCACTATATTTATATAATTTTTGTACATGATCACTTTATTGTCACGAGGTATAATCTGCAATGATTGTAGTATGTACTACAACAGTAGTGTATGATTTAATATTCATCAATCGGTGTAGATATTAGCACTAGCCTATGTGGTGGTCACATGGGGTAAGATCTAGATAGCGAGGCACTTTCTTCTGTAGTTTACTTGGTCAGCGCGAGCGTATGGGACGTGATCAGTGCTGGCCGTTATCCAGATTATTAACTCTTATAGCATATTTGGTAGCTCGCAAGAATACTCTTATTATCTAGATCAGTGATGGCGAACCTTGGCACCCCAGATGTTTTGGAACTACATTTCCCATGATGCTCATGCACGCTGCAGTGTAGTTGAGCATCATGGGAAGTGTAGTTCCAAAACATCTGGGGTGCCAAGGTTCTCCATCACTGATCTAGATGGTCTTTTTTTCTCACATACTTGATAGCAGCAACCATGGATTTGTTTCATTTTTTGATAATAGAGAAATAGACTTGGAGGAATTGTTCTCAGAAACAGCTAGAAAATACATTTATTTAGGAAATTAGGCCATAATATGGATAAGAAAAGCAATATAGGGTGGGACATATCCACCATTTTTGAATGAAAAATGCATGATGTTGCTTGCCCATTGGTTCTCCTTTAAGAGCCAGATCATTTTTGGCATGGGGTGTAGTTGGAGAACACAGCACCGGCTCCATGTGTCCAGAAACACAGAAATATAAAGACAATGGACCAGTCAGATTATTGTAGGCTGAAAGGAACTAAAAAGCCCAACCACCAAAATACTGAGGCCCCATCACTATTATCTAATTAAATATACTGGCCTGCTGCTCCCCATGTCCTACTACCAAGAAACGATCGTTTCCATAACCTGCATGGTTCCCGATGGCTTGCATCCCGATACAGTTGTATGTAAGCTGGACATCTGACTATTCCTGGTAATGTCTGTGCTATAAATCAGCAGTTGTAGAGGAATAAGGTCAGAGAACAAAGGAGCACAGCGACCTTCATGCATTAAAAACAATGGCATTTATTTTATAATAGGTATAACATTACTGATTTTGGGTATAAACTATATGGTTTTTAAAACATAAAAAACATATCATTTATACCCCAAATCAATAATAATATACCTATTATAAAATAAAGTCCATTGTTTTTAATGCACAGAGGTCATTGTGCTCCTTTGTTCTCTGTTTCTCTGAATTTAATTCATGGACCATCTTAGTCCTCTTCTATAAGACATATGACCTCGGTATTTAAAGTGACACTAGACAATATCCGTATTCTCCAATAATTATCCATACACATCCTCTACTTTATCGCCCAGCAATCAATTTTTCATTAAATCATTTCTTATTACTGTGTTTTTTTTTCTGCCTCTATGAGCCCCCAAACCTCTCCATTTTCCCCTCTCACTTCCATTTGTTTGGAATAAGCAGTGCACATTAATTGCATTCATGTGCTCCGCTCTATGCGCACTACAAATCCCATAACCCATTGTCCATCTCAAGTTCGAGCAAGAGACGGTGGCTAGATTACTACATGCAGTGCCTTGAAAAAGTATTCATACCCCTTGACATTTTCCACGTTTTGTCATCTTGCCACCAACAACGTAAATGTATTTTATTGGGATTTTATGTGATAGACCAACACAAAGTGGCACATAATTGTGAAGTGGAAGGGAAATGATAAATGGTTTTCAACATTTTTTACAAATAAATATGTAAAAAGTGTGGGGGGGCATTTGTATGGCGCCCCCCTGGAGTCAATACTTTGTAGAACCGCCTTTCTCTGCAATTACAGCTGCAAGTCTTTTTGGGGATGTCTCTACCAGCTTTGCACATCTAGAGAGGAACATTTTTGCCCATTCTTCCTTGTAAAATATCTCAAGTTCTGTCAGATTGGATGGAGAGCGTCTGTGAACAGCAGTTTTCAAGTCTTGCCACAGATTCTCAATGGGATTTAGGTCTGGACTGTGACTGGGCCATTCTAACACATGAATATGCTTTGATATAAACCATTCCATTGTAGCTCTGGCTGTATGTTTCGGGTCGTTGTCCTGCTGGAAGGTGAACCTCCGCCCCAGTCTCAAGTCTTTTGCAGACTCTAACAGGTTTTCTTCTAAGATTGTCCTGTATTTGGCTCCATCCATGTCCCTATCAACTCTGACCAGCTTCCCTGTCCCTGCTGAAGAAAAGCATCCCCACCACATGATGCTACCACCACCATGTTTCACGGTGGGGATGGTGTATTCAGGGTGATGTGCAGTGTTAGTTTTCCCCCACACATAACGTTTTGCTTTAAGGCCAAAAAGTTCAATTTTGGTCTCATCTGACCAGAGCACCTTCTTCCACATATTTGCTGTGTCATCCACATGGCTTCTTACAAACTGCCCATGGGACTCTTTCGTTCACCAATGTCTTTCTTCTTGTCACTCTTCCATAAAGGGAAGATTTGTGGAGAACACGACTAATAGTTGTCCTGTGGACAGATTCTCCCACCTGAGCTGTGGATCTCTGCAGCTCCTCCAGAGTTACCATGGACCTCTTGGCTCTTCTCTGATGAATGCTCTCCTGGCCCGGCCGGTCAGTTTAGGTGGACGGCCATGTCTTTGTAGGTTTGTAGTTGTGCCATATTCTTTCCATTTTCGGATGATGGATTGAACAGAGCTCCGTGAGATGTTCAAAGCTTGGGAGTTTTTTTTATAATCAAACTTGTTTTAAACTTCTCCACAACTTTATCCCTGACCTGTCCGGTGTGTTCCTTGGACTTCATGATGCTGTTTGTTCACTAAAGATCTCTAACAAACCTCTGAGGGCTTCACAGAAGAGCTGCATTTATGCTAAGATTAAATTACACACAGGTGGACTCAATTTACTAATTAGGTGACTTCTAAAGGCAATTGGTTCCACTAGATTTTATTTAGGGGTATCAGAGTAAAGGGGGCTGAATACAAATGCCCCCCACACTTTTCACGTATTTATTGGTAAAAAAATGTGAAAATCATTTATCATTTTCCTTCCACTTCACAATTATGTGCCTCTTTGTGTTGGTCTATCACATAAAATCCCAATAAAATACATTTACAGTTTTGGTTGTAACATGACAAATGAAAATGTGGAAAATGTCAAGGGGTGTGAATACTTTTTCAAGGCACTGTACAGTGGGACCACAGAGAATTAATGTAGCCACCCGCCAACAGGAAGTCAGATCACAGAAGCAAAAAGAAAAACAAAAGGAATTTGGAGAAGGCTGAGAGCAATAAAAGGTAATTTACCGCTTTAAATAATTTATAATTATTATTTTAAATAAATATAATATTAATAAATATTATTATGTGGCAAGGAGCTGACTATCTTACCTGCAGTATTATAAGACACTCTGCAACATTGTTGCAGTGAGACTATTTCCCTCTAGTGCCAGCTAAGACTCTGTGTCATCACATCCTGTCAGCAGAGTGATTACCACCAGGGAGCAAAGCATTAAAGGAATTATAGTTCCAGGACTCAAGTTTCACATTCAGATTTAACTGTATGGAACTGCAAGAGCCAGCATGCTCTGGAGAAGAGGAACTAAAGACTCCATCTTGCTTTGCTGAGAGATTTTCAGACAGCACGAGGCGGAGGAAGAGATCAGACCTAAAGGAGAGGTACTGCCTCCTAGGTGATTTCACCACATGATTTAGGCCTCCGCCACCAGTTGGGACATCCAGCCTGAGAGAGGGGGATCCCAGGTACACATCCAGGCACACCTGCACCGACGGTGAAGTGTTCCAGTGTGAGGTGACTAGTCAGGTCACCGGGAGAGCCTGCCTGTTTCGGGACGTTCATTTGGGCCCTGACCACAGGATTGGGTGAGAGGGCTTTTGCCCATTTGCAGGAAACAGACACTGCACCACAGAAGAAGTTATATGGACACTGTATACAGACATCATTGCTGTTAGTCATCTTGCTGACACTTGTAGTGCCACAGGGCTAAAGGATAAGGCCATCCATTTCCAGGGACACTGTATACAGACACCATTGCCCTTTCACCTTGCTGAGAAAGATCCTGCCTTCTTCACTTGATAATCTGGGCCGGTTGTGTTATTTGGCCCTGCTATTCAGGAGTTTAAGTGCACCAATTAAAGTGGCTAGCTGAAGACACAAAGTCTCATATTTTCGTCAAAAGGACTGAAGCTATTAGTGCCATACGGACCTGCACACACATATTCAGGGCTCTGTATATGCATTGGGTGTGTGTGTGTGTGGGACAGTTTATATAGGGGGTTAAGCCATTGCATGTTGATTTGAATAAAGTGTTTAAAGTTGGGCCTGTGGTGTCAGGGGACAGAAGAGAGAGGTCTGACACAAAGGGAGTCATTCCTCTGTTCTCCTCCTGCCTGGATTCATAGAGCCAACCTGAGTAGAGGTAACCAATCCAAGGTAACCAATCCAATATATGTGGAGCAAATCTCCTTATAAGTTATACCATGACGGTTGACCAAGGTGATAAAAACCTGCATCCCATGTCTCAAAATACTTTAATATAAGAACAGGGAATATCAAATGCAGACAATTCGGTGACTTACCACCAAAGGGGTTGACCTTAGGATCCACTAAAGGTTACCATATTGAATCCAATGCAGGACCAACCATCAACTTGGCTTCTCATATAGGAAGGTTGCCCATGACCAATGCTCTCTACTGGTGTCCATCCCTCGGTAAAGCACTGTTGAGTTTCTTTATACAGTGTCAAGAAAAAGGTTCTGAGAATGTGCCCAGCCAGTTTGCCAATAATCCCAGGGTAGCTCATAAGGAAGCACTCATACACCATAAAAGGTACACCATCCCCCAGGTTTGCAAAAGGGCTTAGAGAGGAGGATAAGCAGTTTCCTTAGGGTATGCAGCCTTGCCAAACACAGGCTCCACGATGAAGGATACACAGAAGATCATGGCTGAGCACTAAGAGACAAAATGCTCTAGATGACACCAACCTTGAGCATAGTGTGGCCATGCGCTTTCAGGCTTCTTATAAGTTGGCACGCCTGGGAGTACATTACTTGCGGTGTCACCCCACCCCAAAGCACCTTGTCCCCAAGTTGATGACTGGTGGCTGTGGGGGTCTGCGGGCAGGAGGCTTATTAAAATCTGGAAGTCCCCCAGATCCTAGCCCCCCCATGTGAATGAGCATGGGGTACAGAGTACGCCTACCCATTCACCAAAAAAGTGTAAAAAGTGAGTAAAGACACAACAACCCGAAAAAAGAAGGAAAAAACCTCTGGACTCGTCATGATTGACGATGGATCTACACCAGGGGACTTTTTTTTTTTCATTACGGAATTGTCAAAAACTCATGTTGTGTCCTTACTCACATTTTACACTTTTTTGCTGAATGGGTAGGCCATACTCATTCACATGGGGGGGCCCGGATCTGGGGGCCCCCTTGATAAAGGGGGCTTCCAGCTTCCAATAAGCCTCCCTGCCCACAGACCCCCACAAGAACAGCCCAGGGTTGTGGGGAAGAGGCCCTTGTCCCGATCAACAAGGCCCCCTGCCCCAAAGCACCCCCCATGTTGAGGGCATGTGGCTTGGTATGGTTCAAAAGAGGGGGCGCTCACTCGTCCCCCCCTTTCCTGGCCTGCCGGGCTGTATGCTTGGATAAGAGTCTGGTATGGATTTTGGGGGGAACCCAACGCCATTTTTTTAAAAAAATGTTGGCATGGGGTTCCTCTTAAAATCCATACCAGACCCGAAGGGCCTGGTATGGATTGGGGGAAGGATCCCACGCTGTTTTTTTTCCTGAAATTTTCATTGCCGGCATTCTTTTGTTTACACTTCATCTCTTAGTGGGGAAGCCCGCTGACAGCTGATAAGTCATCGGTTGTTAAGGATGCGGCGGCTTCCCGGCCTGGTCCTTAACAACTAGCTATTCTTCACACAGTATTTGAATCGTTTTCGTTCCGAAAATTTGGAATTCGTTAGAAAACGAATATACAAAATGATAATAAATGAATTTCAGCATACATCCGAATCTCCAAATAACCAAAACTTTGTCCAAAATTACATTCACACCGAAACAAATTGCACATGTCTAACAACTGTCCTCCAGCTAAATCTTGGGCCCCCATGTAAATGTACATCCTTCCACTGTAATATGCAATTAGGAGGGACACGTTGAGCCTTGTCCACATCCACCTGTCCAGCGTTCTTCGCCACCGTTCCCAGTAGAAGAGTGGGCCCCACCATGCGCCCATTGAGGGCACAACACATGCACCTGATTCGACTCTTGATCTTCCCCCTCTGTACAGGATGGGGACCTCTGTCATGCGAGTTCACTCCCCTCACTATGGGAGACAAACGGTCAGCGGAAGGAGTGCCGATAACATCTCCCTTGCTGCTGGAGGCTGGTCCACCTATAACAGGAACACGCCACCAACAGGCTGTTGTGCCTGTCTTGTACCCCTTCGTTACTCATGGCAACCACCAGCTGTACTGCACCAGGTTGACTTTTAAGTGCTGCCTCTTCAAACCCCAATATGTCAGTGACCCAAAGCTGTTGACATGTGCCAGTTACTTGCATTGCACTCCTTTAAATGGCTCAAGACCAGGCAGAAGGCAAAGTTTCATGCTTCACTTCAGAAAAGTGCAAAATTAAAACAGTTCTTGTCACTATATCCCTAATCCTATCTCGCTATGTGCTGCCTCGGCATACCTGAAAAGGTAGAGTCCATGTGCTAAAATGTCCATCAGTGGCATTTTCCCAGTGCCTGGTGTCCCTGGCACACCCAAGGTTCAGATGACCTTTGTCATCGCCATTGTCTTTCAGGCTAAGGATTCATGGCAAGGATGCATGGCATGGAATCATGGCAAGAGCGAGCCCTCTCTCTGGACCACTGCCCTTCTTTTATAGCACACGACCGGGCCCGGACCCAAAGAAACCCGCCAAAAAAAGAACAGGAAAAACAACCCTCAAACCCCCCCCCCCCCCCCATCCTGGGCAGAACCTAACTAGCTCAATTGCAACCCGCTTACAGGCAGTGCCTTTTATAATGAGGTTGCCATGATGGCACATAGGCCGACAGAAGAGGGACGTGGGCATAATAAAGCTTGGGAGAGCTTAAAGGCAGCATGGTGCAACCACCTGGTAAACATAAGAAACTCTTGATGTGGCATTGATATTGATATGACATTGATCGACCAATGGTTGCAGATATTGGCTGATGATTAAAAGGGACAATCTGATGTTAACCTGGATTCACTCAATTCAGCTCTCTTTGAGAAAGTCTATTGTGATGTCAGTGGTTGAGCCTCGGCATGTTCACTGAGGATCAACTCTAATAAAGAGCGGTGCCATACTGAGCCTAAGATCGAGAGAACTGGTGCAACATCTAAAGTAAAACTCCAGTGCTGTGGTTACCCTCCACAGTGAGGGAAACCTTGGCTGTCACGAGAACTAGTGACCCTATTGGACAATTTTTCCCCTATTCCTTTTCTGGTAACAACCCAAAATTTTGCATTTTCTGACACTTTCACTCTTGGTTATAAGGGTCACCAGGACACATAGAGAGGGTGAATCTCCCTAACTGGGGACACAGAGAGAAATAAAGACCTGACAGGGGTTCTAATACCTCTATCCAAAACGACAAAAAATATTTTATTTACACTCACCTACCACTTTATTAGTACTGGGTTGGACCCCCTTTTGCCTTCATTCTTGGTGGCATAGATACAACAAGGTTTTGAAACGTTCCTCAGAGATTTTGGTCCATAGTGACATGATAGCATCACGCAGTTGCTGCAGATTTGTTGGCTGCATCACTATGATGCCAATCTCCCATTCCACCACATCCCAATGGTGCACTATTGGATGAGATGTGGTGAGTGTGGAGGCCATTGGAGTACACTGACCTCATTGTCCAGTGGTGAGATGATTGGAGCTTTGTGACATGGCGCAATATCCTGCTGGAAGGAGCCATCAGAAGATGGGGACACTGTAGTCATAAAGGGATGGACATGGTCAGCAACAATACTCAGGTAGACCATGGCCATTAAACCATGATCAATTGGTACTAGGGGGCCCAAAGTGTGCCAAGAAAATATCCCCCACACCATTACACCACCAGCCTGAACCGTTGATACAAGGCAGGATGGATCCGTGCTTTCATGTTGTTTACACCAAATTCTGACCCTACCATCTGAATGTTGCAGCTGAAATCCAGACTTATCAGACCAGGCAATGTTTTTCCAATCTTCTATTGTCCAATTTTTGTGAGCCTGTGCGAATTGTAGCCTCAGTTTCCTGTTCTTATCTGACAGGAGTGGACTGGGTTACCTACAATCCACCTATTAGGCTCCTAGACCTGACTCCAAAGGAGATACATTTTTATGCATCTCCCCTTTTGCTGGTCCCCGGCCCCTTCCCTCATGTCTGGCCCCTGATCTCCTCTAGGGATGAGCTTCGAGTTTGAATCGAACTCATGTTCGACTCGAACATCGGCTCTTCGCCAGTTCGCCGAACAGCGAACAATTTGGGGTGTTCGCGAACAATTTGGGGTGTTCGCGGCAAATTCGAAAGCCATGGAACACCCTTTAAAAGTCTATGGGAGAAATCAAAAGTGATAATTTTAAAGGCTTATATGCAAGTTATTGTCATAAAAAGTGTTTGGTGACCCGGGTCCTGCCCCAGGGGACATGGATCAATGCAAAAAAAAGTTTTAAAAACGTCAGTTTTTTCAGGAGCAGTGATTTTAATAATGCTTAAAGTGAAACAATAAAAGTGTAATATTCCTTTAAATTTCGTACATGGGGGGTGTCTATAGTATGCCTGTAAAGGGGCGCATGTTTCCCGTGTTTAGAACAGTCTGACAGCAAAATGACATTTCAAAGGAAAAAAAGTCATTTAAAACTACTCGCGGCTATTAATGAATTGCCTGTCTGACAATACACATAAAAGTTCATTGATAAAAACGGCATGGGAATTCCCCACAGGGGAACCCCGAACCAAATTTTTTTTAAAAAAATGGCGTGGGGGTCCCCCTAAATTCAATACCAAACCCTTCAGGTCGGGGTATGGATATTAAGGGGCGTGGGGTCCCCTCAAAAATCCATACCAGACCCTTATCCGAACACGCAACCTGGCAGGCCGCAGGAAAAGAGGGGGGACGAGAGAGCGCCCCCCCCTCCTGAACCGTATCAGGCCACATGCCCTCAACATTGGGAGGGTGCTTTGGGGTAGCCCCCCAAAGCACCTTGTCCCCATGTTGATGGGGACAAGGGCCTCATCCCCACAACCCTTGCCCAGAGGGTTGTGGGGGTCTGCGGGCGGGGGGCTTATCGCAATCTGGAAGAAACCTTTAACAATGGAACAAACAAGATATTTGGGGGGCACACCCTAAAAGATGCATTAAAGCTGGTGCAGCCATAAGACCATACAGCAGAGCAAAATATTACAGCGCACACATGCAAAAAAGACATTTACCTCCAGCAGGGCTAGTTTAAAACACCTAGACAATCTAAAAAATATTAGCAAAAAATATGGGGATTTGGTCACACCATATTGTCACACCCCCCAGGTACGAAATTTAAAAGGTTAAAAATGACAAGAGACAGTTTTTTGACAATTCCTTTATTTAAAGTCTTCTTCTTTTCCATCTTCTTTCTTCTATCATCCTTCGGTTTCTTCCTCTATCTTCTTCTTCCTCCGATCCTCTGCTTCTTGCTCCGGTGTTTTCGTCTGGCATCTTCCTCCACGGCGTCTTCTACCCTTCTTCGTTCTCAGGCCGCCCTGCATCCATGATGGGAGGCTCCCACTCTGTGACGCTTCTCGTCTTCTGACGGTTCTTAAATAACGGAGGGCAGGGCCACCCGGTGACCCCGCCCCCCTCTGACGCACGGGGACTTGACGGGGACTTCCCTGAGGCTTTCCCCGTGATGTCAGAGGGGGCGGGATCACCCGTTACATAACAAGTCTAGTTACAGCGGGCAGTGTCATCAGGTAGAGCCCTCCTGCAGTGAATTCAGGGGTGACTCAACACCCATGTATACAGTATGTCAGATACAGAGGAACACAGACTCTCTTGGGCAGTGCTGGGACAAGGTCATCTAGAGCCCAAGGCAAACATGCCAAACTGCTTCCCTGGAGAGTTACCAGGAGAGATGTACCTAGCAAAAAGATAACTACAAAGGGCACAGTCCTGTGGGTAATAATGACCCCGGGTGGAGGAGAGACTGTAAGGGAGATGGTTGCTGAAGTGCTGCATATGCTTTCACTTGTGAGTCCTGCGGACCATCCACTGAATGTGATTGACTGTGCAGTGTCATGTCACTCCGGAATGTATGTCCTTGTGATTTGACTGATATGCTGTTTCCTGAATATCACCAGTAAAGTGGAGTAAAACTACTTCTTGTGTGGACATTCCTTCCTTGGGTATACAAAGGTCTGTGGCCGGCAATGTCGTGTTGCTCTAGGAATCCCTAGGAACCTCAGGAGGAACTTGGTGGAGAAACACTGATTGCAAAATTTATGACCAGTTTGAAAGGCACTAACTTTAGGGGAACTTTGGGCAAGCAGCCATGTAGGTAACGCCAACTACAGAAAATAAGGATTAACACACATTTGGGAAGTCAACCTGATGAACTCATTGTCACATTTATTATGTGTTGTTATAACAGAAGCCATGGTTGTGGTATCCTCTAACATTAGTGGTCATTGTAGAAGTGCTCTGTTACAGTACATTATTGATTAATGGAAAGTTGCCCTCTTGCGTTGGTGGTCTGTGTAGGTGGTAGATCAATCCACTACTCCACAATCCAATACTCAATTCTCAACCTCTGGAGGAACCCTGGTACAGAAACACTGATTGCAAAATGTATTGCCAATTTGAATGCCACAAATTTTAGGGGAACTCTGGGCAGGCAGCCATGTAAGTAACTCCAGCCACAGAAAAAAAGAATTCTCATACACTAGAGAAATGTCAACTTATTTAACCCAAATGGCACATTTATTATGTGTTGTTATAAAAAAAGCCATGATTGTGGTGTTCTCTAACATCAGTGTTCATTGTAGAAGTGCCCCTTACATTGGCGATTAATAGAAAGTTGAACCCTTTCATTGGTGGTCAGTGTAGATGGTAGATCCATCTACTATTGCTCATTGCCCGAGGAATCCCTCGGAACCTCAGGAGGAACCCTGTTGGAGAAACGCTGATTGCAAAATTCATGACCAGTTTGAATGCCACTAACTTTAAAAGAACTCTGGGCAAGTGGCCGTGTACTGTAGGTAACTCCAGCTATGGAAAATGAGGATTAACACATATTTGAGGACAATCAACCTGATGGACCTAAATGTCACATTTATTGTGTGTTGCTATAACAGAAGCCATGATTGTGGTATCCTCTAACATTAGTGATCATTGCAGAAGTGCCCCTTACATTGGTGATTAATGGAAAGTTGCTCCTTGTATTGGTGAATAATGTAGGTGGTCGATCAATCCAGCATTTCTCTATGCTCAAGGAACCCCTGGAAACTTTAGGAGGAACCCTGGTGGAGAAACGCTGATTGCAAAATCTATGACTACTTTTAATACCATTAACTTTAGGGGAATGCTGGGCAAGCAGCAATGTTGGTAACTTCAACTACATAAAATGAGGTTTAACACACATTTGAGAAGTCAAACTGATGGACTCAGATGTCACATTTATTATGTGTTATTATAACAGAAGCCATGATTGTGGTATCCTCTAACATTAGTGGTCATTGCAGAAGTGCCCTTCCATTGGTGATTAATGGAAAGTTGCTCCTTGTATTGGTGAATAATATAGTTGGTGGATCAATCCAGCATTTCTCTATGCTCAAGGAACATTTGGGAACTTCAAGAGGAACCCTGGTGGAGAAACGCTGATTGCTAAATTTATGACCACTTTGATCACCACTAAGTTTAGGGGAACGCTGGGAAAGCAGCAATGTAAGTAACTCCAACTACAGAAAATGAGGAATAACACACACTTGAGAAGTCAACCTGATGGACTCAGTGTCATATTTATTATGTGTTTTTGCCCCTTTGCGTTGGTGTTCATTTTAGGTGGTAGATCAATCCACTAATACTCACTGCTCAACCTCTGGAAGAACCCTGGTAGAGAAACACTGATTGAAAAATGTATGGCGGATTTGAATGCCACAAATTTTAGGGGAACACTGGACAGGCAGCCATGTAAGTAGCGCCATCCACCTAAAAAAAAAAAATAATTACTATACACTAGAGAAATGTCAACTCATTTGACCGAAATGTCACATTTATTATGTGATGTTATAACAGAAGTTGTGATCAGTGGTCATTGTAGAAGTGCCCCTTACATTGGCGATTAATGGAAAGTTGCCCCCTTTCATTGGTGGTCAGTGTAGGTGGTAGATCAATCTACCATTGCTCTAGGAATCCATAGGAACCTAAGGAGGAACCCTGGTGGAGAAACGCTGATTCTAAAATTTATGACCTCTTTGAATACCACTTACTTTAGAGGAACTCTGGACAAATGGCCATGTAAGTACCTCCATCCACAGAAAAAAGAATTACCATACATTAGAGAAATGTCAACCCAACTGACCTAAATGGCACATTTATTATGTGTTGTTATAATAGAAGTCATGATTGTGGTGTCCTTTAACAGTCGTGGTCATTATAGAAGTGCCACTTAGATTGATGATTAATAGAAAGTTGCCCCCTTGCATTGGTGGTTAGTGTAGGTGGTAATACTCATTGCTCAAGGAACCCTTAGAAACCTTGATGGAGAAACACTGATTGCATATTTTATGGCCAATTTGAATGCCACTAAACTTAGTGGACCTCTGGACAAATGGCCATGTAGGTAACTTCAATAATAGAAAAAAAGGATCAAAAAACACTTGAGAAAAGTCAACCAGACAGACCTAAATATATTACACTTTCTTGATAAAGTGCAGATAAGAACCAAATTTATTTATTATAGGAAGTATTGAACAAACATAGGTTATGCCATTCTAGATAGGAGGTTGCCTCAAACTGTTTTCACTTACGGGCAACATTCAAATTTAGGAATCAGTATTAAGTTAAACTCTACCAAAGTGAAAATGTTTATCTGAAACACAATGAAAATGATTACATTCAAAGTATTAGTAGCCACGTTATCCATTAGGAGGACACGGGAAAACTGTTTTCCAGGAAGACGCGGAAAAGTATTTATAGATGTGTACACTTCAGGCTAGTAAGTGTCCTTTTCTTTTCCCAGCGTACATCATACACCAAGCAAACACACTTCTCAATATTACACTGCAAAAAAAAGAACATAAATTATAATTAATGAAGAATCGAAAATTGTATATAAATTCTGAGCCCTGAGTCAGGAATTTCATATTTTATTATCTACAGATGAAGGTTCATATAGAAATTGCCCCCCTAAAATTCTGAGCTCTAATTCAGGAATTTTGTATTTTAATATTATCTACAGATGAAGGTTCATATAGAAAGTGCCCACCTAAAAATCTGAGATCTAATTTAGGAATTTCCCATTTTAATATCTACAGATGAAGGTTCATATAGGAATATATATATATATATATATATATATATATATATATATATATATATATATATATATATATATATATATATATATATATATATATATAGGAATATATAAGAAGTGCCCCCCCCCCCCCAACAATTTTGAGCTCTAAATCAGGAATTTCATATTTTAATATACAGTATCTCAGAAAAGTAAATACACGCCTCACATTTGTGTAAATCTTTTCTTCTATCTTTTCATGTGACAACACTGAAGAAATGACACTTTGCTACAATGTAAAGTAGTGAGTGTACAGCTTGTATAACAGTGTAAATTTGCTGTCCCCTCAAAATAACTCAACACACAGCCATTAATGTCTAAACCACTGGCAACAAAAGTGAGTACACCCCTAAGTGAAAACTTCCAAATTGGGCCCAAAGTGTCAATATTTTGTGTGGCCACCATTATTTTCCAGCACTGCCTTAACCCTCTTGGGCATGGAGGTCACCAGAGCTTCACAGGTTGTCACTGGAGTCCTCTTCTACTCCTCCATGACGACATCACGGAGCTGGTGGATGTTAGAGACCTTGCGCTCCTCCACCTTCCCTTTGAGGATGTCCCACAGATGATCAATAGGGTTTAGGTCTGGAGACATGCTTGGCCAATCCATCACCTTTACCCTCAGCTTCTTTAGCAAGGCAGTGGTCGTCTTGGAGGTGTTTGGCTTAGTTATCATGTTGGAATACTGTCCTGCGGTCCAGTCTCTGAAGGGAGGGGATCATGCTCTGCTTCAGTATATCACAGTACATGTTGGCATTCATGATTCCCTCAATGAACTGAAGCTGGCAGCACTCATGTAGGCAAGATACACTTGTCTTTGTCCTCCTCACCTGGTTGCCGCCACACACGCTTGTCACCATCTGAACCAAATAAGTTTATCTTGGTCTCATCAGACCACAGGACATGGTTCCAGTAATCCGTGTCCTTAGTCTGCTTGTCTTCAGCAAACTGTTTGCGGGCTTTATTGTGCATCATCTTTAGAAGAGGCTTCCTTCTGGGATGACAGCCATGCAGACCAATTTGATGCAGTGTGCGGCGTATGATCTGAGCACTGACAGACTGACCCCCCACCCCTTCAACCTCCGCAGCAATGCTGGCAGCACTCATACGTCTATTTCCCAAAGACAACCTCTGGATATGACGCTGAGCACGTGACCTCAACTTCTTTGGTGGACCATGGCGAGGCCTGTTCTGAGTGGAACCTGTCCTGTTATACCGCTGTATGGTCTTGGCCACCGTGCTGCAGCTCAGTTTCAGGGTCTTGGCAATCTTCTTATAGCCTAGGCCATCTTTATGTAGAGCAACAATTCTTTTTTTCAGATCCTCAGAGAGTTCTTTGCCATGAGGTGCCATGTTGAACTTCCAGTGACCAGTATGAGAGAGTGAGAGCGATAACACCAAATTTAACACACCTGCTCCCCATTCACACCTGAGACCTTGTAACACTAACGAGTCACATGACAATGGGGAGGGAAAATGGCTAATTGGGCCCAATTTGGAGCTGTACACTCTCTACTTTACATTGTAGCAAAGTGTACATTTCATCAGTGTCGTTCATGAAAAGATAGAATAAAACATTTACAAAAATGTGAGTAATGTACTCACTTTTGTGAGATACTGTATGTGTCCCTTAAAGTGAACTGGTATTTTCCCTTTCAGGTGCTGCAGATTTCAAGCTGACATTCATGATTTTATAGACTCCTTGAGCTTCTGACTGGTACTCGGAAAGGCATGACATGGTTTTTCTCAAAGAGCTGGATACGTTTTGGCATGGGGTGCCATAAGAGAACACGGCACCAGCTCCATGTGTCCAGGAACACAGATATATGAAGACAATAAACTTCATAAAGTCAGATTATTTTAGGCTAAAAGGAACCAAAAAGCCCACCACTAAAATACTGTGGATCTATCATCGTTATCAGATTAGATATTCTGGCCTGCTGCTTCCCGTTTCCGGCTACATACACACAATGGTTTCCATAACTTGCATGGTTCCCGATAGCTAACATCCCCATACAGTTTTATGTAAGCTGGACATCTGACCATTCCTAGTAAAGTCTGTGCTATAAATCAGCAGTTGTAGAGGAATAGGGTCAGAGAAACAAAGGAGCAAAGAACAAAGGAGCACAGCGACCTCCATGGTTTGAAAACCATATTATTTATTTCAAAAAGCAACAATATTATATGTATTATAAACGAAATGCTACTGTTTTATTGTACAAACAATAAATCACATTTTTGTAGACCCACAGTGCGGCGCTACGTGTAAATCTACAGATCAATTTTCAAAGAAATGATAAATAATATTAACAATGAACTCAAAAACGAATATGCAGTGCTTTGAAAAAGTATTCACACTCCTTGAAATTTTCCACATTTTGTCATGTTACAACCAAAAATGTAAATGTATTTTATTGGGATTTTATGTGATAGACCAACACAAAGTGTCACATAATTGTGATGTGGAAGGAAAATGATAAATGATACAAATAAATATGTGAAAAGTGTGGGGGGCATTTGTATGGCGCCCCCCTGAGTCAATACTTTGTAGAACCCCCTTTCTCTGCAATTACAGCTGCAAGTCTTTTTGGGGATGTCTCTACCAGCTTTGCACATCTAGAGAGGGACATTTTTGCTCATTCTTCTTTGCAAAATAGCTCAAGCTCTGTGATTGGATGGAGAGCGTCTGGACTGTGACTGGGCCATTCTAACACAGGAATATGCTTTGATCTAAACCATTCCATTGTAGCTCTGGCTGTATGTTTAGGGTCGTTGTCCTGCTGGAAGGTGAACCTCCGCCCCAGTCTCAAGTCTTTTGCAGACTCTAACAGGTTTTCTTCTAAGATTGTCCTGTATTTGTCTCCATCCATCTTCCCATCAACTCTGACCAGCTTCCCTGTCCCTGCTGAAGAAAAGCATCCCCACCACATGATGCTGCCACCACCATGTTTCACGGTGGGGATGGTGTGTTCAGGGTGATGTGCAGTGTTGGTTTTCCACCACACATAGCGTTTTGCTTTTAGGCCAAAAAGTTGAGTTTTGGTCTCATCTGACCAGATCACCTTCTTCCACATGTTTGCTGTGTCCCCCACATGGCTTCTCACAAACTGCAAACAGGACTTCTTATGACTTTCTTTCACCAATGTCTTTCTTCTTGTCACTCTTCCATAAAGGTCAGATTTGTGGAGAACACGACTAATAGTTGTCCTGTGGACAGATTCTCCCACCTGAGCTGTGGATCTCTGCAGCTCCTCCAGAGTTACCATGGACCTCTTGGCTCTTCTCTGATGAATGTTCTCCTTGCCCGGCCGGTCAGTTTATAAGTTTGAGGGGTTTTTTTTACTGCAATGTGGGTCTACATAAGTCAGATTTTTTTTTTTAATACATTTAATATTCTAAATGCAGAAGAAGTGTGATATATGTATTTTTTTACGATTTTTAGGGGATTATATTCAGCGCAGAGTGGGGATTTATAATATTCATACTATTGTTTTAGTGTACGAGGGCACTTTGTTATTTATTTTCTTAAATGTATTTCATGGACCATACCAGTCCTGCTCCTTAGGGTATATAGAACTGTTCAGTCAGTGCATAGTGGAGGACAATAGCAGCTGGCACCAGAGGTCAATGCACCCAATCACACTCAGTGAAATCTATGAATATGGGTACGACACTCAGAAAACATATGTACAGTGCCTTGCAAAAATATTCACCCCCCTTGGCTTTTTACCTATTTTGTTACATCACAGCCTTTAGTTCAATGTTTTTTTAATCTGAATTATATGTGATGGATCAGAACACAATAGTCTAAGTTGGTGAAGTAAAATTAGAAAAATATATACATAAAACTGATAATTGGCATGTGCGTATGTATTCACCCCCTTTGTTATGAAGCCCATAAAAAGCTCTGGTGCCACCAATTACCTTCAGAAGTCACATAATTAGTGAAATGATGTCCACCTGTGTGCAATCTAAGTGTCACATGATCTGTCATTATATAGACACACCTTTGTGAAAGACCCCAGAGGCTGCAACACCTAAGCAAGAGGCACCACTAACCAAACACTGCCATGAAGACCAAGGAACTCTCCAAACAAGTAAGGGACAATGTTGTTGAGAAGTACAAGTCAGGGTTAGGTTATAAAAAAAAATATCCAAATTTTTGATGATCCCTAGGAGCACCATCAAATCTATCATAACCAAATGGAAAGAACATGACGCAACAGCCAACCTGCCAAGAGAAGGCCGCACACCAAAACTCACAGACCGGGCAAGGAGGGCATTAATCAGAGAGGAGCACAGAGACCTAAGGTAAACCTGGAGGAGCTGCAGAGTTCCACAGCAGAGACTGGAGTATCTGTACATAGGACAACAATGAGCCGTACGCTCCATAGAGTTGGGCTTTATGGCAGAGTGGCAAGAAGAAAGCCATTACTTTCAGCAAAAAACAAAATGGCACGTTCTGAGTTTGCGAAAAGGCATGTGGGAGACTCCCAAAATGTAAGGAGGAAGGTGCTCTGGTCTGATGAGACTAAAATTGAACTTTTTGGCCATCAAAGAAAACGCTATGTCTGGCGCAAACCCAAAACATCACATCACCCAAAGGACACCATCCCCACCATGAAACATGGTGGTGGCAGCATCATGCTGTGGGGATGTTTTTCAGCAGTCAGGACTGGGAAACTGGTCAGAGTTGAGGGAAAGATGGATGGTGATAAATACAGGGATATTCTTGAGCAAAACCTGTACCACTCTATGTGTGATTTGAGGCTAGGACAGAGGTTCACCTTCCAGCAGGACAATGACCCCAAACACACTGCTAAAGCGACACTTGAGTGGTTTAAGGGGAAACATGTAAATGTGTTGGAATGGCCTAGTCAAAGCCCAGACCTCAATCCAATAGAAAATCTGTGGTCAGACTTAAAGATTGCTGTTCATAAGCGCAAACCATCCAACTTGAAGGAGCTGGAGCAGTTTTGCAAGGAGGAATGGGCAAAAATCTCAGTGGTAAGATGTGGCAAGTCATAGAGACTTATCCAAAGCGACTTGGAGCTGTGATAGCCGCAAAAGGTGACTCTACAAAGTATTGACTTTAGGGGGTGAATAGTTATGCACATTGACTTTTTCTGTTATTTTGTCCTATTTGTTGTTTGCTTCACAATAAAAAAAAAAATCTTCAAAGTTGTGGACATGTTCTGTAAATTAAATGATGCAAATCCTCAAACAATCCATGTTAATTCCAGGTTGTGAGGCAACAAAACACGAAAAATGCCAAGGGGGGTGAATACTTTTGCAAGGCACTGTACACAAATACCTAAAAATCATGCAATAAATAAACAATATTTCCTCAAATATAAATCAAATAAATTAATCTATAAAAAAAAATCAACAGTCCGTGTAGAAATGAAAAGTGATTCCACCAGTTCATAAAACTGAAAGTGCAAGTTTTCTCCTTTAATCCCTTCTGGGTGTACAAAGTGAGCTCCAAATATCCACTGTGCCAATACCACCACCAGAACTCACAGTATGGCTGCCTATGTTATCAGTAGCAAAAGCGAAGCAGGATGAAAGATTTAGCCAGTGAGTTTGGTGCTGCCCCGGCCAAGAGGGTAGGAGTTGAGACCTTTCCCTGTTCCTTGGCCTGTTTTTGGCGGTAGACATGTGCAGAACTAAAAAAAATGATTTATTTATTTACATAAATTTGTTTAGTTAGATTAATTAAATTTGTTTTCCGGAATTTGTTTTGTTTATTCAAAATTGAATTTGATTTAAATTTTCCAAATTCAGATGAATTGAACTCAATTTGACCAAATTCCAAAAATTTGAATGGGAATTCAAATCAAATTAGAATCTATTCCATTTGAATTCGAATTTAATCTATTTGCAATTCAAACTTTGGAAGATGGTTATATTCTTTCTATTCTATTCTATTCTTTTTTTTCTATTATTTTCCATTCTACTCTTTTCTATTCCATTCTTTTATTTTCTATTCTATTCTATTCTAATTCAAATGTATTCTATTTGAAATTTGCATTTCGGAAGATGGTAATTCTATTTTACTCTATTCTATTGTTTTTTTCCATTCTATTCTAATCTATTCTTTTAGTTTATTCTATTTTCTATTATATGCCATTCTATTCTTTTCTAATCTATTCAAATTCGAATTTGAATTTATTCTATTTGAAATTGGAATTTTGGAAGATGGTTATATTCTTTCTATTTCACTCTGCTCTATCTATTCTATTGTTTTTTCTATTCTATTTTATCCCCCTCTGTTCTATTCGAATTTATTCTATCTGAATTTTGGGAAATGGTTATATTCTTTCCATTTTATTTTATCCTATTGTTTTTTCTATTCTGTTCTTTTATTTTCTATTCCAATCCTTCTATTTTCTATTATATTCTTTTCTATTCTAATATATTATTTTCTATTTTATTCCTTTATTTTCTATTCTATTATATTCCATTGGGAAATTCAAATCGAATTCTAAAACATTTTGAATTTGATTTGAATTTCATCCAAAATTGAATTTCGTTATTTTGGATTAGTTTTAGTTACTATTGTAATTCTGATACATCTGACTTCCTGCATAATTAAAAAATGTGTCCGAATTTGGATTCGGAACGAAACAAACCACACATGTCTATTTAGCGGGTTATCTTGGTGGGTCCGACCCACTGGTCCTGTGACATATAAAGGAGCCGAGGTCCGGAGCCCAGGGAGAGCCCAGGATTTGTCAGTACATGTGGAAGTTCTCCACGGAACCATACAGATGCTACATATGACTATCGGGATGTAAAGCTATCAGAACTTGGGGTTCACCCCGAAGACACCAGTGCTGGAATGTGTCTCATAAGGATTTACACTTGTGTGAGAGAGCCTTGGAAGGACTATAAACTCTGAAATGCACCTTTTTTCAGGTATGCCGGGGCAGCACCTAATCTGTAGTGTTAGTTAGGGAAATATCACGTCTTGCCTGTTGGAATGTGAAATGTTTATTTCTGCACTTTTACCAAGTAAAGTATTTAAACGTTGTCCTTGCCTGGTCTGCAGTTCCTGAAAGGGGTGTATTGTAAGTAACGGGCTTGCAGTTCACCAAGTTGGTCCTAAACACATTGGGGTATGAAGACATCAGTGTGGAGTGGAGCAGTGAGAAGACACAAATGGTTCCCCAGAGGTTTTCAGCAGCCTGTCAATTGCGTGTACCTGTTATAGGTGGGCTGGCCTCTAGAACCAAGTAGATGTTGTTGGCCCTCCTTCGGCCAGCGGTCTGTCTTGCACAGCAACAGGAGCAGATTGCATGGCGGAGGCTTCCCATCCTGTACAGAGGTACGGAAGTTCGAGAGTCAATTGAGTGCAGGTGTGGAGCCCGCGCAGAGTGCCCGGCGGAGCCCACTCCGCTACTGGGGAATGGTAGTAGAAGAGGGGTAGGCTTCATGTGTGAACCAGTATTTGGCACCCAACGAGTTAATGGGAAACATGGAGGAGATGACAGACAACCACTCAACTTCCCCGGTAGGCCCCTCCTGCACAGCCCCGCCGGCCTTCACGCTCTGTGTAGTCACCCAGACAGCAGCAACTCACTTCTGGATGCGCTCCCTGTAAATGGATCCACTGACCAGCTCATCACAGCTCAGGATTTTATCTTTTAACAGGCTATTTATCTTGTTTTATTTTTGCTGGAGTTCTGCTTAAGGTCGCCAGAAATGACGCAGATTATATCTTTAAATGCAGAAAGGAGTCTACCCTTTGTTAATTTTTTGTTTTTTTGTTTTTGGTTGTATTTTTTAACCCTTATTTTTTTGTCTTAGGGTAGACCTATGTTTATCCCAAGCACAGGGCTGGACTGGGACAAAAATTTGGCCCTGGACTTCATCCAGACCGGCCCACTTTACTCCAAACGCCTGGTGTTGGAGCTTCAATCTTCTCGGCACCATGGTTGTTATGGTGTCAGGATGATTGAAGCGCATTATTTCTTGTATTACATTGTAATATAACATGAAATATTTCAAATCACCATAATGCAGAATCAGTGAGAGCCCTGAGTGTGTCACCTGCCACGTCACTTGCCACATCGCCTGCCACCAGATGCAGTGTGTCACTTGCCACGGCACTTGTCAGCAGAGGCAGCTTGTCACTTGCCACGTCGCCTGCCACCAGATGCCGCATATCACTTGCCACCAGATGCAAAACGTCAATTGCCAGGTCACTTGTCAGCAGAGGCAGCTTGTCACATTGCCTGCCACCAGATGCTGCATGTCACTTGCCACGTTGCCTGCCACCAGGTGCCGCATGTCACTTGCCACCATCACCTGCCACCATATGCAGCATGTCACTTGCCACATTGCCTGCCACCAGATGCTGCATGTCACTTGCCACGTTGCCTGCCACCAGGTGCCGCATGTCACTTGCCACATCGCCTGCCATCAGATGCCGCATGTCACTTGCTACCTTACTTGCCACCAGATGCAAAACATCACTTGGCATGTCACTTGTCAGCAGAGGCAGCTTGTCACTTGCCACGTCGCCTTCCACCAGATGCTGCATGTCACTTGCCACGTTGCCTGCCACCAGGTGCCGCATGTCACTTTCCACCATCACCTGCCACCAGATGCTGCATGTCACTTGCCATGTTACCTGCCACCAGATGCAAAACGTCACTTGCCACGTCACTTGTCAGCAGAGGCAGCTTGTCACTTGCCACGTCGCCTGCCACCAGGTGCCGCATGTCAATTGCCACCATCGCCTGCCACCAGATGCCGCATATCACTTGCCCCGTCGCCTGTCACCTGCCAAGTCACTTGTCACCAGATGCAGTGCTACTACAGGACTTGATGGGCACCTCCAACCCAGCTCTGTACCCCCCCCCCCCCCAACACACAACGTGACAGGGGAGGAGAGAGAGATACACAGCGCCAAATGTAGCATTAAAACAACTTGTATTCCACTTAAAGAACATTACTGACAAAGTTAGTAGGGTGAAAGGCATTGAGACACTGTGCAAGAGTCCAGGCTTGTCATCGATCTGAATTAGGAGCCGCCACTGGGAACCGATCGGCCAGTAGATGCAGAGCATCGGTGTGTACTACTACTTCTACTACTAATTTGGCGCTGTGTATCTCTCTCTCCTCCCCTGTCTCTGAAACTGGCCCACTGAGCCATCGTCCCACCGGGAATCTCCCGGTAGTCCCGATGGCCAGTCCATCCCTGCCCAGGTTACACCCTACCCACAACACTCGTTTACATCTTATACGTTAACCCACATTCCCTGGTGGAATACAAACACACCCCAGTCATATGCTACGGGGGTTGGCTTTATGGTATTTATGCCCCACTCATATACATATTTTATATAAAGTTTTGGCACATAGGGTAGCGCCACTTCCCCACTCTCTCTTTTATATAAAAGGTGCTCCCCGCAAGGCCTGCAAATGAAAAGCATAATAGTTTGCATCGCATACTAGCCCATTATATGACACTTACCTGCAAATGAAGCCTGCGCTGTCCCCTGAGCAGGCCGCATCCATCTTCGCCCCTCTTCCTTCCGGGGGGCCACGGACTCCGGCTCTGTGACTGGCCGGAGTCGCGTAACGTCACTCCCGCGCATGCACGCGGCATGGCACACGCTGGGGGAATAAACGGGGCGGTGGTCCGTTTCTTCACAGCGCATGCGCCGATGACGACATTGGCGCACTACAAGTGAAATATCTCCTAAACGGCGCATGTTTAGGAGATATTTCCACTACCTATAGTTTAGCCTTATTCTGGGCTTATCTATAGGTAAAGGTCACCAAAAAGGGTTTACAACCACCGTAGCCTCCCTGGCGGTTTTCCCGAGTGTGGCTCGGGGTTACATTTCAGCACCATTAGCGGTAACCCCGAGCCACACTCGGGATTACATCGCAGGATCCTGGTGCCTCCTTACTTACCTTGTCCCCGGGATCCTGCGATGTCCCCCGCAGTGTCCGCGGGCTGTGTCCTGTTCCAAAGCTTCTCTGTGCCAGGCTCCGTTCCCTGCGAGCGTCGCGACGCACGGGGGCGGAGCCTGGCGGCAAATTCAAAAAAATGTAAAAAGCATAACACATACAGTACTGTAATCTTACAGATTACAGTACTGTATGAAATGATTTCACATCCCATTTGTCCCCAGTGCTCTGGCCCATGCCCTGCATGCAGTTTTATATTGCATATACTGTTCTTTCTGCCTGGAAACTGGAGATTGTCCATAGCAACCAAAAAGTGTCCCTTTACGTCAAAAATGGCTTTAGACCAGCTAGAAAACAGCGATAGTAAATTAGAACACTTGCAGAATTGAGCGATAGTGAATCGTGTGGAAATTTATTTTATTACTATTTATTTTTATTTTTTTTTAATTATTATTTTTTTTTATTATATTATAATTTATGTTTTTGTGTTTCAAACTTTATCATACCCGGGATATCTACTAGACTCTTGTTTGGACAGATTTAAGTGTGTTATTGTTAATAATTACAGACCCACAATATAAAACGCCAAATTTCCATGCAAAATAATTGTACCGCTTTCAGCACCTAAAATCAGAAAGAATCATACCGCCAGGGAGGTTAAGTTATATAAAAAATGTATTTAAAGAAAAGTAATAAAACAAATATTAAAATGATTAAAAAAAAAAATCATGCAACACCCATCATTTTATTCTACATGCTTTCAGAAGATATATAATTGTTTAGGGCAGGGGTCTTCAAACCTTCTAAATGAAGGGCCAGTTTACTGTCCTTCGGGCTTTAGGGGGGGTCTTATTGTGGCCAGTGGGAGTAGAAAATGCCCCAGAATCAGTGCCCCATCATTGGTATTAATTGGAGGAATAGTGCCCCATTGTTGAAATAAACAAGAAGAATAGTGTCCCATTGCTGTTGTCAGTAGGGGGAATGGTGCCCCATCATTGGCATCAGTGGGAGGAATAGTGCCCCATCATTGGTATCAGTGGGAGCAATAGTGCCCCATCATTGGTGTCAGTGGGAGGAATAGTGTCCCATCATTGTTGTTAGTGAGAGGAATAGTGCCCCATCATTGGTATCAGTGGGAGGAATAGTGCCCCATAATTGGTATCAGTGGGGAGGAATAGTGCCCCATCATTGGTATCAGTGGGAGGAATAGTGCCCCATGATTGTTATCAGTGGGAGGAATAGTGCCCCATCATTGGTATCAGTGGGAGGAATAGTGCCCCATAATTGGTATCAGTGGGAGGAATAGTGCCACATCATTGGTATCAGTGGGAGGAATAGTGCCCCATCATTAGTATCAGTGGGAGGAATAGTGCCCTATCATTGGTATCAGTGGGTTGAATAGTGCCCCATCATTGGTATCAGTAAGAGAAATAGTGCCCCATCATTGGTGTCAGTGGGAGGAATAGTGTCCCATCATTGGTATCAGTGGGAGGAATAGTGCCCCATCATTGGTGTCAGTGGGAGGAATAGTATTCCATCATTATTATTATTATTATACAGGATTTATATAGCGCCGACAGTTTACGCAGCACTTTACAACATTAGGGCAGACAGTACAAGTACAATACAAATCAATACAGGAGGAATCAGAGGGCCCTGATCTTTAGAGCTTACAATCTAGGAGGGAGGGTCAAGTTATACAAAAGGGTAATAGCTGTGGGGGATGAGCTAATGGAGAAAATTGTGCAGCTGTTAGATGGAGGCAGGATAGGCTTCTCTGAAGAGGAAAGTTTTCAGGGATCACCTAAAAGTGGATAAATTTGGAGACAACCTGACAGATTGGGGTAGGGAATTCCAGAGGATGGGCGAGGCTCGGGAGAAGTCCTGGAGGCGGATATGGGAGGAGGTGATGAGGGAGCTAGAGAGCAGGGGGTCTTGGGAGGAACGGAGAGGGCGATTAGGTTGGTTTTTTTTAGACTAGGCTAGTGATGTAGCTGGGGACAGAGTTGTGGATGGCTTTGTAACTTATTGTTAGTATTTTGAATTGAATTTGTTGGGTTGAGTGGCAGCCAATGGAGGGGCTGGCAGAGAGGGGTAGCAGACATTGAATGGAGACCAATGGAGGGATTGGCAGAGAGGGGTAGCAGACATTGAATGGAGACCAATGGAGGGATTGGCAGAGAGGGGTAGCAGACATTGAATGGAGACCAATGGAGGGATTGGCAGAGAGGGGTAGCAGACACTGAATGGAGACCAATGGAGGGATTGGCAGAGAGGGGTAGCAGACACTGAATGGAGACCAATGGAGGGATTGGCAGAGAGGGGTAGCAGACACTGAATGGAGACCAGTGGAGGGATTGGCAGAGAGGGGTAGCAGACACTGAATGGAGACCAGTGGAGGGATTGGCAGAGAGGGGTAGCAGACACTGAATGGAGACCAATGGAGGGATTGGCAGAGAGGGGTAGCAGACATTGAATGGAGACCAATGGAGGGATTGGCAGAGAGGGGTAGCAGACACTGAATGGAGACCAATGGAGGGATTGGCAGAGAGGGGTAGCAGACACTGAATGGAGACCAATGGAGGGATTGGCAGAGAGGGGTAGCAGACACTGAATGGAGACCAGTGGAGGGATTGGCAGAGAGGGGTAGCAGACACTGAATGGAGACCAGTGGAGGGATTGGCAGAGAGGGGTAGCAGACACTGAATGGAGACCAATGGAGGGATTGGCAGAGAGGGGTAGCAGACACTGAATGGAGACCAATGGAGGGATTGGCAGAGAGGGGTAGCAGACACTGAATGGAGACCAGTGGAGGGATTGGCAGAGAGGGGTAGCAGACACTGAATGGAGACCAATGGAGGGATTGGCAGAGAGGGGTAGCAGACACTGAATGGAGACCAGTGGAGGGATTGGCAGAGAGGGGTAGCAGACACTGAATGGAGACCAATGGAGGGATTGGCAGAGAGGGGTAGCAGACACTGAATGGAGACCAATGGAGGGATTGGCAGAGAGGGGTAGCAGACACTGAATGGAGACCAGTGGAGGGATTGGCAGAGAGGGGTAGCAGACACTGAATGGAGACCAATGGAGGGATTGGCAGAGAGGGGTAGCAGACACTGAATGGAGACCAGTGGAGGGATTGGCAGAGAGGGGTAGCAGACACTGAATGGAGACCAGTGGAGGGATTGGCAGAGAGGGGTAGCAGACACTGAATGGAGACCAGTGGAGGGATTGGCAGAGAGGGGTAGCAGACACTGAATGGAGACCAGTGGAGGGATTGGCAGAGAGGGGTAGCAGACACTGAGCGGTTTGTAAGGTGGATGAGTCTGGCAGCCGCATTCATGATGGACTGAAGGGGGGAGGAGTCTATTTAAAGATAAGCCAATGAGGGGGGAGTTGCAGTAGTTGAGGCGAGAGATAACCAGGGAGTGAATCAGGAGCTTTGTGGTTTCATTGGTTAGGAAGGGACGTAGTTTGGAGATGTTGCGGAGGTTGAGGCGGCAAGCTTTGGAAAGGGAATGGATGTGAGGCCGAAAGGAGAGTTCAGAATCCAGGATAACACCTAGTACCCTGCCATGGGGGGATGGGTGGATGGTTTTGCCATTGCTTTTGACAGAGAAGTCAGGGGAAGAGGCACGTGGGGGAGGAAATATTATGAGCTCGGTTTTGGACAAGTTGAGTTTGAGGAAGTGGTGTGACATCCATACAGATATGTCAGTTAGTAAGTCAGTGATGCGTGAGGAGACTGATGGAGTGAGTTGAGGGGTGGAGAGATAGATTTGGGAGGAGGAGGAGACTGATGGAGTGAGTTGAGGGGTGGAGAGATAGATTTGGGAGGAGGAGGAGACTGATGGGGTGAGTTGAGGGGTGGAGAGATATATTTGGGAGGAGGAGGAGACTGATGGGGTGAGTTGAGGGGTGGAGAGATAGATTTGGGAGGAGGAGGAGACTGATGGGGTGAGTTGAGGGGTGGAGAGATATATTTGGGAGGAGGAGGAGACTGATGGGGTGAGTTGAGGGGTGGAGAGATAGATTTGGGAGGAGGAGGAGACTGATGGGGTGAGTTGAGGGGTGGAGAGATAGATTTGGGAGGAGGAGGAGACTGATGGGGTGAGTTGAGGGGTGGAGAGATATATTTGGGAGGAGGAGGAGACTGATGGAGTGAGTTGAGGGGTGGAGAGATAGATTTGGGAGGAGGAGGAGACTGATGGAGTGAGTTGAGGGGTGGAGAGATAGATTTGGGAGGAGGAGGAGACTGATGGGGTGAGTTGAGGGGTGGAGAGATAGGGAAGAGGAGTGGAGGAAGTAGAATTGTAAGTGACACTGAAGGTGCGTTGGGATAGGTAGGATGAGAGCCACTGAAGAGCACAGTCACGGAGACCGAGGGAGTAAAGTTTTTTTTTGAGGAGGGGGTGGTCAACCGTGTCAAAGGCAGCTGAAAGATCCAGAAGTAGGAGTACAGAATAGTGTCCGTTGGTTTTTGCAGTTAGTAGGTCATTTGTGAGTTTTAAAAGAGCAGTTTCTGTGGAGTGTTGAGGGCAAAATCCAGATTGAAGGGGATCAAGAAGGTTGTTTTTAATGAGGTGGTCACTCAGTTGGTTGTAAACCAGGCGCTCAAGGAGTTTAGAGGAAAAGGGGAGCAAGGAGATAGGGCGTAGGTTGCTAAGATTGGTAGGGTCCAAGGATGGCTTTTTAAGTATGGGGGTGATCAGTGCATGTTTTAGAGCATTGGGGAAGATGCCAGAGGTGAGGGAGAGATTGAAGATGTGGGTTAGAGAGTGTAGGATGGGGTCAGAGGGTGACCGTAGCATTTGAAAGGGAATAGGGTCCAGGGGACAGGTGGTTAGGTGGGCGATAGAAAGGAGTTTGGCAACACCGTTTGTAGTAGCAGATTTGAATAGGGGGAGTGTCAGTTGTACCTGTTGACATGGGGTCTTAGCTGGGGGAGATACCTGTAGAGTGGAGATTTCATCACGGATTGTATCAATCTTGTTTTTGAAGTGATTAGCGATTTCCTGGGCAGTGAGTAAGTCAGTGGGGGGAGGCGGTGGAGGACAAAGTAGAGAGTTGAAGGTAGAGAAGAGTTTACGGGGATTGGATGAGAAGGTGTTAATAAGAGCTGTAAAATAGGTTTACTTGGCAGTGTGGAGGAAAGAATAGTATTTTTGGAGGGCAGATTTGTATTGGTTGAAGTCTTTGAGAGACTTATGCCGCGTACACACGGTCGGACTTTTCGTCTACAAAAGTCAGACAGCCTGTCCGACAGACTTCCGGCAGACTTTCGGCGGACTTGCGGCGGACTTGCGGCATACTTTCTAACGAACGGACTTGCCTACACACGACCACACAAAAGTCCGACGGATTCGTACGTGATGACGTACACCGGACTAAAATAAGGAAGTTCATAGCCAGTAGCCAATAGGTGCCCTAGCGTGGCTTTTTGTCCGTCGGACTAGCACACAGACGAGCGGATTTTGGGGTCCGTCGTAGTTACGACGTAAAGATTTGAAGCATGTTTCAAATCTAAAGTACGTCGGATTTGAGGCTAAAAAAGTACGTTGAAAGTCCGGAGAAGCCCACACACGATCGGATTACCAGCCAGCTTTAGTCCGTCAGCGTCCGTTGGACTTTTGTAGACGAAAAGTCCGACCGTGTGTACGCGGCATAAGTCTTGTGCCACAGACGCTCAAGAGCGTGACTATGTTTTTTGAGAATTTTAGTGTCATCTGTTTGCCAGGGTTGTAGGGGTCGGGGTCTGATTCTGCGTGTAGTGAGGGGAGCGAGCTTGTCCAGGGTGGAGGACAGGGATTTATTGGAGATTGACGTGGCTTGGTTGGGGCAGGACAGGGGAGAGATTTTGTCATAGAGGTGGTCAGTAGCAGAATAGAGGAGAGAGGAGTTGAAGTTGCGAAAGTTTCTACGGGTGATGGTTGGGCGATTGGAGGGAAAGGTGGTGGAAGACGGGGGAGAGAGAAACTAATAAGGTGGTGGTCGGAGAGAGAAAAAGTATTGTTTGAGAAGTTGCATGGAGTGCATAGGTAGGAGAATACAAGGTCAAGGGTGTTGCCATCAGAGTGAGTAGAAGCCTGTACCCATTGCTTCAGGTCAAATGAAGAGGTTAGACTAAGCATAGTGCCTCATCATTGGTATCAGTGGGAGAAATAGTGCCCCATCATTGGTATCAGTGGGAGGAATAGTGCCCCATCATTGGTATCAGTGGGAGGAATAGTGCCCCATCATTGGTATTAGTGGGAGGAATAGTGGCCCATCACTGGTTTTAATGGGAGGAATAATGCCCCATTGTTGAGATCAATGAGAAGAATAATGCCCCATTGATGGTGTCAGTAGGGGAAATGGTGCCCCATCATTGGTGTCTGTTGGAGGAACAGTGCCCCAAGGGCCAGATTAAGGCACGCAAGCAAAGGTCCACATCCAGCCTCTTTGGGCCATAGTTTGAAGACCAGTGGTTTAGGGGGGTTGAAGAAACCATTTCCAGCTAAAAATTCAGATTTTAAAATGTGCACGAAAAATAAAAAACTTGCCCCAGTAGACAAGTGGTTAGGGAATAATGTTATATGGATGGATATGAATGGTAGGAGGATTGTATTTATTTTTTTTTTACAACTAAATTTGTGATTAAGTTCCATTCAAAGCTAAATAAAATGTTCTCTAGAACCTTTTATTCTACTTTAATGCCCGTTCCATGGAAATGTACTTTGATAGAAGAGAATCTTTTTGACCCGTTGTCGAATTTGCTTTGTCTTCATGCCGTAGATGAGAGGGTTCCAGAAGGGCAGGAATAAGATATAAAAATTGGAGGAGAGGATGTGGACATTATGAGGGATGGTGTTCTGTCCAAACCTGTATGTGACGAATGAGAAAATCGCACAGAAATAAGCTACGACAATAATACTGATGTGGGAGCTGCATGTTCCTACTGCTTTCTGACGGGCATCCTTGGTGGGCATCTTGAAGATGGCTTGTAGGATCAAAGAGTAGGACAGTCCAATGATGAGCAAGTCGAACCCGGTGACACAAAGAGACATCACTAATCCATAAACACTGTCAACATATTTGTTGCCACACGCTACATTGACCACGGCCATGTGATCGCAGTATGAGTGCAGCACAATATTCCCACCGCAGTACTGGAGCTGCCCTACCAGAATAGGAATGGGGACGATGACCACAATGGCTCTGAGCAGAATGACAAGTGCAATCTTTTGCAGAAGGCTGTAGGTGAGGACCGAACTGTACCTGAGCGGGGAACAGATGGCCACAAAGCGGTCATATGCCATAGCAGCCAGGATCCCCGACTCGATGACTGAAAGACAATGGACGAAGAACATTTGGGTGAGGCAGCTGGGGGAATCAATAAGACCGCTATTCGTCCAGAAGATCCCCAGAGTCTTTGGCACAGTGGAGCTGCAGAAGGCCAAGTCATTGAGGGCAAGCATGGAGAGGAAGAAATACATGGGGGTATGGAGGCTCTCCTCGGTTTTGATGATGTACAGTAAGGAGCTGTTGCCCAGGATGGCCAGGATATAGAGGGCACAGAAGACGACTGATATCCACACAACTCCATTTTCTAAACCAGGGATTCCGATGAGGAGGAACGTAGACGGCATGTGGAAACTATTGTTTGGAACAAGGAGCATGGCCAGTTACTGTCAGGAATAAAGGAGCCAATCACTGATAAAAAATAAACACTTATAATGAGAAATGAACAAAATGGTTACATTAACCTGTCAATACAAATACTTTGCCAATAGAAAAAGGCTTGAAGGAAATGAATGGTCTTCTCAATGGTTTGGTTTTTTTTGGCTTGGTTTACATAATCTTAAAGACCACCAGGCCATTAATTTCAACCAAAATCTTCCCCTTATGCCCCGTACACACGGTCGGACTTTGTTCGGACATTCCGACAACAAAATCCTAGGATTTTTTCCGACGGATGTTGGCTCAAACTTGTCTTGCATACACACGGTCACACAAAGTTGTCGGAAAGTCCGATCGTTCTAAACGCGGTGACGTAAAACACGTACGTCGGGACTATAAACGGGGCAGTGGCCAATAGCTTTCATCTCTTTATTTATTCTGAGCATGCGTGGCACTTTGTCCGTCGGATTTGTGTACACACGATCGGAATTTCCGACAACGGATTTTGTTGTCGGAAAATTTTATAGCCTGCTCTCAAACTTTGTGTGTCCGAAAATCCGATGGAAAATGTTCGATGGAGCCCACACACGGTCGGAATTTCCGACAACACGCTCCGATCGGGCATTTTCCATCGGAAAATCCGACCGTGTGTACGGGGCATAAGAGTATATGTGTAACATATTTTAGGTATGTTATTTTATCTGTAAAAGCCTCCCTTGTGTAGACATAAAAAAAAAACCCACACACTGCTGTTGGGGGCCTCCATCTTGGATATGAGGTCATGAGTCCAAGCAGACTCAAAGCTGTCACCCTATAATATTCCCATTTCCCCCTTACTGGCAGCTACATAAAAGATTAATTTAGCGAGGGGCACAGGAGCTGGGCCAGCACCGTAAGTCATTGGACACTCCCAGAAAAGGAGAAGGTTATGATGTACAAGGCAGATAGGGCCTATGCTAGGGAATGGAGAAGCGGAGAAGTCGTATTTTCTAGCATGTTGAAAGGCAAGTTGCAAGTGAATAAAAAATCATATTGAAAGTAAAAAAAAACTGCTTTTAGTTGTAATTTTTTTAAGTTGGTAACAGGGTCTCTTTAACAATATGTGTTTCCGAAGAGAGATAAGAGGGCTGCATTTGTGGTATAGTTAACGAAGGCCACGGTCACACAATGCCACCCACATATGTCACTGATCTATTCACATTATTGCATTGCAGTAACGTGCGCGGCGTGTGTATGTGCACTGTGGAGCCACTCATTGTGAATGCCACAGCAATGAAACCCATCTGCATTGCAGAAAGCCACAATGCTCAGTTAGGGCTCATTTACACTTGCTTCGGCTTCAACAAGGCTTCGGACAGGCTTTGTTAAAGCTCTCTGAATGCCAGTCAAAGCTCCTGTCACTAAATAAAATAGTTTGCTTACAGTCCTGTTTACACCTGCTTTTACTTTGCTTCGGCTGCACTTCAAAAATGTTACTCCATGTAGCTTCAGTGGTGCTTCAAAGCATCTTCAAAGCCTCCATAGAAGTTTATGGCAAAGCTCGCTTGAAGCCCCACCTAAGCCTCATCGAAGCCCCACAAAGCCTTATCGAAGCCCCTTTGAAGCTCCACAAAAGCCCCGCCAAAGCCCCATCGAAGCTCCACCAAAGCCCCGCCAAAGCCCCATCGAAGCATCAAGCAAAAGCAAGGTGTAAACAGAACTGTAAGCTAACCGTTTTATTTAGTGACAGGAGCTTTGACTGGCGTTCAGAGAGCTTTAACAAAGCCTGTCCAAAGCCTTGTTTTGAAGCAAAGTGTGAACTACTGTGTGCTGTGTTAAATTTGTAAAGCCAGTTAGTTCTGGGGAGGGTCTCCATCTTGGTGGGAAGGGTTGGGTGTGTAGTTGGGTGAATTTGGGGTATAGAGTGGGGCATGTAGGATAGATCAGGGAGAGAAGTTTGTGGTTTCTCCTTTGGGGGACTGCCACCTATTCCTTCCCAAGTGGACATCTCCAGGATAGCTGGAAATTACTAAAACAACACACTGAAGTTATTAAAACAGCACATTAGCCACCAATGTAAGGAAACACTACGCTAACCATCAATGTAAGGAAATACTACACTGATCACCAACGTAAGGAGACACTACACTGACCACCAACGTAAGGAGACACTACACTGATCACCAACGTAAGGAGACACTACACTGATCACCAACGTAAGGAAACACTACACTGATCACCAACGTAAGGAAACACTACACTGATCACCAACGTAAGGAGACACTACACTGACCACCAATGTAAGGAGACACTACACTGACCACAAACGTAAGGAGACACTACACTGACCACAAACGTAAGGAGACACTACACTGACCACAAACGTAAGGAGACACTACACTGACCACAAACGTAAGGAGACACTACACTGACCACAAACGTAAGGAGACACTACACTGACCACAAACGTAAGGAGACACTACACTGACCACAAACGTAAGGAGACACTACACTGACCACAAACGTAAGGAGACACTACACTGATCACCAACGTAAGGAGACACTACACTGATCACCAACGTAAGGAAACACTACACTGGTCACCAACGTAAGGAAACACTACACTGATCACCAACGTAAGGAGACACTACACTGATCACCAACGTAAGGAAACACTACACTGACCACCAACGTAAGGAGACACTACACTGACCACCAACGTAAGGAAACACTACACTGACCACCAACGTAAGGAGACACTACACTGATCACCAACGTAAGGAGACACTACACTGATCACCAACGTAAGGAAACACTACACTGATCACCAACGTAAGGAGAAACTACACTGATCACCAACGTAAGGAAACACTACACTGACCACCAACATAAGGAAACACTACACTGATCACCAACGTAAGGAGACACTACACTGATCACCAACGTAAGGAGACACTACACTGACCACCAACGTAAGGAAACACTACACTGACCACCAACGTAAGGAGACACTACACTGACCACCAACATAAGGTAACACTACACTGACCACCAACGTAAGGAGACTCTACACTGATCACCAACGTAAGGAGACACTACACTGATCACCAACGTAAGGAGACACTACACTGATCACCAACGTAAGGAGACACTACACTGATCACCAACGTAAGGAGACACTACACTGACCACCAACGTAAGGAGACACTACACTGACCACCAACGTAAGGGGACACTACACTGATCACCAACGTAAGGAGACACTACACTGACCACCAACGTAAGGAGACACTACACTGATCACCAACGTAAGGAGACACTACACTGATCACCAACGTAAGGAAACACTACACTGATCACCAACGTAAGGAGACACTACACTGATCACCAACGTAAGGAGACACTACACTGATCACCAACGTAAGGAAACACTACACTGACCACCAACGTAAGGAGACACTACACTGATCACCAACGTAAGGAAACACTACACTGACCACCAACGTAAGGAGACACTACACTGACCACAAACGTAAGGAGACACTACACTGACCACAAACGTAAGGAGACACTACACTGACCACAAACGTAAGGAGACACTACACTGACCACAAACGTAAGGAGACACTACACTGACCACAAACGTAAGGAGACACTACACTGACCACAAACGTAAGGAGACACTACACTGACCACAAACGTAAGGAGACACTACACTGACCACAAACGTAAGGAGACACTACACTGACCACAAACGTAAGGAGACACTACACTGACCACAAACGTAAGGAGACACTACACTGATCACCAACGTAAGGAAACACTACACTGGTCACCAACGTAAGGAAACACTACACTGATCACCAACGTAAGGAGACACTACACTGATCACCAACGTAAGGAGACACTACACTGATCACCAACGTAAGGAAACACTACACTGACCACCAACGTAAGGAGACACTACACTGACCACCAACGTAAGGAAACACTACACTGACCACCAACGTAAGGAGACACTACACTGATCACCAACGTAAGGAGACACTACACTGATCACCAACGTAAGGAGAAACTACACTGATCACCAACGTAAGGAAACACTACACTGACCACCAACATAAGGAAACACTACACTGATCACCAACGTAAGGAGACACTACACTGATCACCAACGTAAGGAGACACTACACTGACCACCAACGTAAGGAGACACTACACTGACCACCAACATAAGGAAACACTACACTGATCACCAACGTAAGGAGACACTACACTGACCACCAACATAAGGTAACACTACACTGACCACCAACGTAAGGAGACTCTACACTGATCACCAACGTAAGGAGACACTACACTGATCACCAACGTAAGGAGACACTACACTGATCACCAACGTAAGGAGACACTACACTGATCACCAACGTAAGGAGACACTACACTGACCACCAACGTAAGGAGACACTACACTGACCACCAACGTAAGGGGACACTACACTGATCACCAACGTAAGGACACACTACACTGACCACCAACGTAAGGAGACACTACACTGACCACCAACGTAAGGAGACACTACACTGACCACCAACGTAAGGAGACACTACACTGACCACCAACGTAAGGAAACACTACACTGATCACCAACGTAAGGAGACACTACACTGATCACCAACGTAAGGAAACACTACACTGACCACCAACGTAAGGAAACACTACACTGACCACCAACGTAAGGAGACACTACACTGACCACAAACGTAAGGAGACACTACACTGACCACAAACGTAAGGAGACACTACACTGATCACCAACGTAAGGAAACACTACACTGGTCACCAACGTAAGGAAACACTACACTGATCACCAACGTAAGGAGACACTACACTGATCACCAACGTAAGGAAACACTACACTGACCACCAACGTAAGGAGACACTACACTGACCACCAACGTAAGGAAACACTACACTGACCACCAACGTAAGGAGACACTACACTGACCACCAACGTAAGGAGACACTACACTGATCACCAACGTAAGGAAACACTACACTGACCACCAACGTAAGGAGACACTACACTGACCACCAACGTAAGGAGACACTACACTGATCACCAACGTAAGGAGACACTACACTGATCACCAACGTAAGGAAACACTACACTGATCACCAACGTAAGGAGACACTACACTGACCACCAACATAAGGAAACACTACACTGATCACCAACGTAAGGAGACACTACACTGATCACCAACGTAAGGAGACACTACACTGACCACCAACGTAAGGTAACACTACACTGACCACCAACGTAAGGAGACTCTACACTGATCACCAACGTAAGGAGACACTACACTGATCACCAACGTAAGGAGACACTACACTGACCACCAACGTAAGGAGACACTACACTGATCACCAACGTAAGGAGACACTACACTGACCACCAACGTAAGGAGACACTACACTGACCACCAACGTAAGGGGACACTACACTGATCACCAACGTAAGGAGACACTACACTGACCACCAACGTAAGGAGACACTACACTGACCACCAACGTAAGGGGACACTACACTGATCACCAACGTAAGGAGACACTACACTGACCACCAACGTAAGGAGACACTACACTGACCACCAACGTAAGGAGACACTACACTGACCACCAACGTAAGGGGACACTACACTGATCACCAACGTAAGGAGACACTACACTGACCACCAACGTAAGGAGACACTACACTGACCACCAACGTAAGGGGACACTATACTGACCACCAACGTAAGGAGACACTACACTGATCACCAACGTAAGGAGACACTACACTGACCACCAACGTAAGGAGACACTACACTGACCACAAACGTAAGGAGACACTACACTGACCACAAACGTAAGGAGACTACACCAAACCCCAACGTAAGGAGACACTACACTGATCACCAACGTAAGGAGACACTACACTGATCACCAACGTAAGGAAACACTACACTGACCACCAACGTAAGGAGACACTACACTGACCACCAACGTAAGGAAACACTACACTGACCACCAACGTAAGGAGACACTACACTGACCACCAACGTAAGGAGACACTACACTGATCACCAACGTAAGGAAACACTACACTGACCACCAACGTAAGGAGACACTACACTGACCACCAACGTAAGGAGACACTACACTGATCACCAACGTAAGGAGACACTACACTGATCACCAACGTAAGGAAACACTACACTGATCACCAACGTAAGGAGACACTACACTGACCACCAACATAAGGAAACACTACACTGACCACCAACGTAAGGAGACTCTACACTGATCACCAACGTAAGGAGACACTACACTGACCACCAACGTAAGGAGACACTACACTGATCACCAACGTAAGGAGACACTACACTGACCACCAACGTAAGGAGACACTACACTGACCACCAACGTAAGGGGACACTAAACTGATCACCAACGTAAGGAGACACTACACTGACCACCAACGTAAGGAGACACTACACTGATCACCAACGTAAGGAGACACTACACTGACCACCAACGTAAGGAGACACTACACTGACCACCAACGTAAGGGGACACTACACTGATCACCAACGTAAGGAGACACTACACTGACCACCAACGTAAGGAGACACTACACTGACCACCAACGTAAGGGGACACTACACTGATCACCAACGTAAGGAGACACTACACTGACCACCAACGTAAGGAGACACTACACTGACCACCAACGTAAGGAGACACTACACTGACCACCAACGTAAGGGGACACTACACTGATCACCAACGTAAGGAGACACTACACTGACCACCAACGTAAGGAGACACTACACTGACCACCAACGTAAGGGGACACTACACTGACCACCAACGTAAGGAGACACTACACTGACCACCAACGTAAGGAGACACTACACTGACCACCAACGTAAGGAGACACTACACTGACCACCAACGTAAGGGGACACTACACTGATCACCAACGTAAGGAGACACTACACTGACCACCAACGTAAGGAGACACTACACTGACCACCAACGTAAGGGGACACTACACTGACCACCAACGTAAGGAGACACTACACTGATCACCAACGTAAGGAGACACTACACTGACCACCAACGTAAGGAGACACTACACTGACCACCAACGTAAGGAGACACTACACTGACCACCAACGTAAGGAGACACTACACTGATTACAAACGTAAGGAGACACTACACTGACCACCAACGTAAGGAGACACTACACTGACCACCAATGTAAGGAGACACTACACTGACCACCAACGTAAGGGGACACTACACTGATCACCAACGTAAGGAGACACTACACTGACCACAAACGTAAGGAGACACTACACTGACCACCAACGTAAGGAGACACTACACTGACCACCAACGTAAGGGGACACTACACTGATCACCAACGTAAGGAGACACTACACTGACCACAAACGTAAGGAGACAGTACACTGACCACAAACGTAAGGAGACTACACCAAACCCCAACGTAAGGAGACACTACACTGATCACCAACGTAAGGAGACACTACACTAATCACCAACGTAAGGAAACACTACACTGACCACCAACGTAAGGAGACACTACACTGACCACCAACGTAAGGAAACACTACACTGACCACCAACGTAAGGAGACACTACACTGACCACCAACGTAAGGAGACACTACACTGATCACCAACGTAAGGAGACTCTACACTGATCACCAACGTAAGGAGACACTACACTGATCACCAACGTAAGGAGACACTACACTGACCACCAACGTAAGGAGACACTACACTGATCACCAACGTAAGGAGACACTACACTGACCACCAACGTAAGGAGACACTACACTGACCACCAACGTAAGGGGACACTACACTGATCACCAACGTAAGGAGACACTACACTGACCACCAACGTAAGGAGACACTACACTGACCACCAACGTAAGGGGACACTACACTGATCACCAACGTAAGGAGACACTACACTGACCACCAACGTAAGGAGACACTACACTGACCACCAACGTAAGGAGACACTACACTGACCACCAACGTAAGGGGACACTACACTGATCACCAACGTAAGGAGACACTACACTGACCACCAACGTAAGGAGACACTACACTGACCACCAACGTAAGGGGACACTACACTGACCACCAACGTAAGGAGACACTACACTGATCACCAACGTAAGGAGACACTACACTGACCACCAACGTAAGGAGACACTACACTGACCACAAACGTAAGGAGACACTACACTGACCACAAACGTAAGGAGACTACACCAAACCCCAACGTAAGGAGACACTACACTGATCACCAACGTAAGGAGACACTACACTGATCACCAACGTAAGGAAACACTACACTGACCACCAACGTAAGGAGACACTACACTGACCACCAACGTAAGGAAACACTACACTGACCACCAACGTAAGGAGACACTACACTGACCACCAACGTAAGGAGACACTACACTGATCACCAACGTAAGGAAACACTACACTGACCACCAACGTAAGGAGACACTACACTGACCACCAACGTAAGGAGACACTACACTGATCACCAACGTAAGGAGACACTACACTGATCACCAACGTAAGGAAACACTACACTGATCACCAACGTAAGGAGACACTACACTGATCACCAACGTAAGGAAACACTACACTGACCACCAACGTAAGGAGACTCTACACTGATCACCAACGTAAGGAGACACTACACTGACCACCAACGTAAGGAGACACTACACTGACCACCAACGTAAGGAGACACTACACTGACCACCAACGTAAGGGGACACTACACTGATCACCAACGTAAGGAGACACTACACTGACCACCAACGTAAGGAGACACTACACTGACCACCAACGTAAGGAGACACTACACTGACCACCAACGTAAGGGGACACTACACTGATCACCAACGTAAGGAGACACTACACTGACCACCAACGTAAGGAGACACTACACTGACCACCAACGTAAGGGGACACTACACTGACCACCAACGTAAGGAGACACTACACTGACCACCAACGTAAGGAGACACTACACTGACCACCAACGTAAGGAGACACTACACTGACCACCAACGTAAGGGGACACTACACTGATCACCAACGTAAGGAGACACTGCACTGACCACCAACGTAAGGAGACACTACACTGACCACCAACGTAAGGGGACACTACACTGACCACCAACGTAAGGAGACACTACACTGATCACCAACGTAAGGAGACACTACACTGACCACCAACGTAAGGAGACACTACACTGACCACCAACGTAAGGAGACACTACACTGACCACCAACGTAAGGAGACACTACACTGATTACAAACGTAAGGAGACACTACACTGACCACCAACGTAAGGAGACACTACACTGACCACCAACGTAAGGAGACACTACACTGACCACCAACGTAAGGGGACACTACACTGATCACCAACGTAAGGAGACACTACACTGACCACAAACGTAAGGAGACACTACACTGACCACCAACGTAAGGAGACACTACACTGACCACCAACGTAAGGGGACACTACACTGATCACCAACGTAAGGAGACACTACACTGACCACAAACGTAAGGAGACAGTACACTGACCACAAACGTAAGGAGACTACACCAAACCCCAACGTAAGGAGACACTACACTGATCACCAACGTAAGGAGACACTACACTAATCACCAACGTAAGGAAACACTACACTGACCACCAACGTAAGGAGACACTACACTGACCACCAACGTAAGGAAACACTACACTGACCACCAACGTAAGGAGACACTACACTGACCACCAACGTAAGGAGACACTACAGTGATCACCAACGTAAGGAAACACTACACTGACCACCAACGTAAGGAGACACTACACTGACCACCAACGTAAGGAGACACTACACTGATCACCAACGTAAGGAGACACTACACTGATCACCAACGTAAGGAAACACTACACTGATCACCAATGTAAGGAGACACTACACTGACCACCAACGTAAGGAGACACTACACTGACCACCAACGTAAGGGGACACTACACTGATCACCAACATAAGGAGACACTACACTGACCACCAACGTAAGGAGACACTACACTGATCACCAACGTAAGGAGACACTACACTGACCACCAACGTAAGGAGACACTACACTGACCACCAACGTAAGGGGACACTACACTGATCACCAACGTAAGGAGACACTACACTGACCACCAACGTAAGGAGACACTACACTGACCACCAACGTAAGGGGACACTACACTGATCACCAACGTAAGGAGACACTACACTGATCACCAACGTAAGGAGACACTACACTGATCACCAACGTAAGGAAACACTACACTGACCACCAACGTAAGGAGACACTACACTGACCACCAACGTAAGGAAACACTACACTGACCACCAACGTAAGGAGACACTACACTGACCACCAACGTAAGGAGACACTACACTGATCACCAACGTAAGGAAACACTACACTGACCACCAACGTAAGGAGACACTACACTGACCACCAACGTAAGGAGACACTACACTGATCACCAACGTAAGGAGACACTACACTGATCACCAACGTAAGGAAACACTACACTGATCACCAACGTAAGGAGACACTACACTGATCACCAACGTAAGGAAACACTACACTGACCACCAACGTAAGGAGACTCTACACTGATCACCAACGTAAGGAGACACTACACTGACCACCAACGTAAGGAGACACTACACTGACCACCAACGTAAGGAGACACTACACTGACCACCAACGTAAGGGGACACTACACTGATCACCAACGTAAGGAGACACTACACTGACCACCAACGTAAGGAGACACTACACTGACCACCAACGTAAGGAGACACTACACTGACCACCAACGTAAGGGGACACTACACTGATCACCAACGTAAGGAGACACTACACTGACCACCAACGTAAGGAGACACTACACTGACCACCAACGTAAGGGGACACTACACTGACCACCAACGTAAGGAGACACTACACTGACCACCAACGTAAGGAGACACTACACTGACCACCAACGTAAGGAGACACTACACTGACCACCAACGTAAGGGGACACTACACTGATCACCAACGTAAGGAGACACTACACTGACCACCAACGTAAGGAGACACTACACTGACCACCAACATAAGGGGACACTACACTGACCACCAACGTAAGGAGACACTACACTGATCACCAACGTAAGGAGACACTACACTGACCACCAACGTAAGGAGACACTACACTGACCACCAACGTAAGGAGACACTACACTGACCACCAACGTAAGGAGACACTACACTGATTACAAACGTAAGGAGACACTACACTGACCACCAACGTAAGGAGACACTACACTGACCACCAACGTAAGGAGACACTACACTGACCACCAACGTAAGGGGACACTACACTGATCACCAACGTAAGGAGACACTACACTGACCACAAACGTAAGGAGACACTACACTGACCACCAACGTAAGGAGACACTACACTGACCACCAACGTAAGGGGACACTACACTGATCACCAACGTAAGGAGACACTACACTGACCACAAACGTAAGGAGACAGTACACTGACCACAAACGTAAGGAGACTACACCAAACCCCAACGTAAGGAGACACTACACTGATCACCAACGTAAGGAGACACTACACTAATCACCAACGTAAGGAAACACTACACTGACCACCAACGTAAGGAGACACTACACTGACCACCAACGTAAGGAAACACTACACTGACCACCAACGTAAGGAGACACTACACTGACCACCAACGTAAGGAGACACTACAGTGATCACCAACGTAAGGAAACACTACACTGACCACCAACGTAAGGAGACACTACACTGACCACCAACGTAAGGAGACACTACACTGATCACCAACGTAAGGAGACACTACACTGATCACCAACGTAAGGAAACACTACACTGATCACCAATGTAAGGAGACACTACACTGACCACCAACGTAAGGAGACACTACACTGACCACCAACGTAAGGGGACACTACACTGATCACCAACATAAGGAGACACTACACTGACCACCAACGTAAGGAGACACTACACTGATCACCAACGTAAGGAGACACTACACTGACCACCAACGTAAGGAGACACTACACTGACCACCAACGTAAGGGGACACTACACTGATCACCAACGTAAGGAGACACTACACTGACCACCAACGTAAGGAGACACTACACTGACCACCAACGTAAGGGGACACTACACTGATCACCAACGTAAGGAGACACTACACTGACCACCAACGTAAGGAGACACTACACTGACCACCAACGTAAGGAGACACTACACTGACCACCAACGTAAGGGGACACTACACTGATCACCAACGTAAGGAGACACTACACTGACCACCAACGTAAGGAGACACTACACTGACCACCAACGTAAGGGGACACTACACTGACCACCAACGTAAGGAGACACTACACTGATCACCAACGTAAGGAGACACTACACTGACCACCAACGTAAGGAGACACTACACTTACCACCAACGTAAGGAGACACTACACTGACCACCAACGTAAGGAGACACTACACTGATTACAAACGTAAGGAGACTACACCAAACCCCAATGTAAGGAGACACTACACTGACCACCAACGTAAGGAGACACTACACTGACCACCAACGTAAGGAGACACTACACTGATCACCAATGTAAGGAAACACTACACTGATCACCAACGTAAGGAGAAACTACACTGATCACCAATGTAAGGAAACACTACACTGATCACCAACGTAAGGAGACACTACACTGACCACCAACATAAGGAAACACTACACTGACCACCAACGTAAGGAGACTCTACACTGATCACCAACGTAAGGAGACACTACACTGACCACCAACGTAAGGTAACACTACACTGACCACCAACGTAAGGAGACTCTACACTGATCACCAACGTAAGGAGACACTACACTGATCACCAACGTAAGGAGACACTACACTGATCACCAACGTAAGGAGACACTACACTGATCACCAACGTAAGGAGACACTACACTGACCACCAACGTAAGGAGACACTACACTGACCACCAACGTAAGGGGACACTACACTGATCACCAACGTAAGGAGACACTACACTGACCACCAACGTAAGGAGACACTACACTGACCACCAACGTAAGGAGACACTACACTGATCACCAACGTAAGGAAACACTACACTGACCACCAACGTAAGGAAACACTACACTGACCACCAACGTAAGGAAACACTACACTGACCACCAACGTAAGGAGACACTACACTGACCACCAACGTAAGGAGACACTACACTGATCACCAACGTAAGGAAACACTACACTGACCACCAACGTAAGGAGACACTACACTGACCACCAACGTAAGGAGACACTACACTGATCACCAACGTAAGGAGACACTACACTGATCACCAACGTAAGGAAACACTACACTGATCACCAACGTAAGGAGAAACTACACTGATCACCAACGTAAGGAAACACTACACTGATCACCAACGTAAGGAGACACTACACTGACCACCAACATAAGGAAACACTACACTGATCACCAACGTAAGGAGACACTACACTGACCACCAACATAAGGAAACACTACACTGGTCACCAACGTAAGGAAACACTACACTGATCACCAACGTAAGGAGACACTACACTGATCACCAACGTAAGGAGACACTACACTGATCACCAACGTAAGGAAACACTACACTGACCACCAACGTAAGGAGACACTACACTGACCACCAACGTAAGGAAACACTACACTGACCACCAACGTAAGGAGACACTACACTGATCACCAACGTAAGGAGACACTACACTGACCACCAACGTAAGGAGACACTACACTGATCACCAACGTAAGGAGACACTACACTGATCACCAACGTAAGGAGAAACTACACTGATCACCAACGTAAGGAAACACTACACTGACCACCAACATAAGGAAACACTACACTGATCACCAACGTAAGGAGACACTACACTGATCACCAACGTAAGGAGACACTACACTGACCACCAACATAAGGAAACACTACACTGATCACCAACGTAAGGAGACACTACACTGACCACCAACATAAGGTAACACTACACTGACCACCAACGTAAGGAGACACTACACTGACCACCAACGTAAGGAGACACTACACTGATCACCAACGTAAGGAGACACTACACTGATCACCAACGTAAGGAGACACTACACTGATCACCAACGTAAGGAGACACTACACTGATCACCAACGTAAGGAGACACTACACTGATCACCAACGTAAGGAGACACTACACTGACCACCAACGTAAGGAGACACTACACTGACCACCAACGTAAGGGGACACTACACTGATCACCAACGTAAGGAGACACTACACTGACCACCAACGTAAGGAGACACTACACTGACCACCAACGTAAGGAGACACTACACTGACCACCAACGTAAGGAGACACTACACTGACCACCAACATAAGGAAACACTACACTGATCACCAACGTAAGGAGACACTACACTGATCACCAACGTAAGGAAACACTACACTGACCACCAACGTAAGGAAACACTACACTGACCACCAACGTAAGGAGACACTACACTGACCACAAACGTAAGGAGACACTACACTGACCACAAACGTAAGGAGACACTACACTGATCACCAACGTAAGGAGACACTACACTGATCACCAACGTAAGGAAACACTACACTGGTCACCAACGTAAGGAAACACTACACTGATCACCAACGTAAGGAGACACTACACTGATCACCAACGTAAGGAAACACTACACTGACCACCAACGTAAGGAGACACTACACTGACCACCAACGTAAGGAAACACTACACTGACCACCAACGTAAGGAGACACTACACTGACCACCAACGTAAGGAGACACTACACTGATCACCAACGTAAGGAGACACTACACTGATCACCAACGTAAGGAGACACTACACTGATCACCAACGTAAGGAAACACTACACTGACCACCAACGTAAGGAGACACTACACTGACCACCAACGTAAGGAAACACTACACTGACCACCAACGTAAGGAGACACTACACTGATCACCAACGTAAGGAAACACTACACTGATCACCAACGTAAGGAGAAACTACACTGATCACCAACGTAAGGAAACACTACACTGATCACCAACGTAAGGAGACACTACACTGATCACCAACGTAAGGAGACACTACACTGACCACCAACATAAGGAAACACTACACTGGTCACCAACGTAAGGAAACACTACACTGATCACCAACGTAAGGAGACACTACACTGATCACCAACGTAAGGAGACACTACACTGATCACCAATGTAAGGAAACACTACACTGACCACCAACGTAAGGAGACACTACACTGACCACCAACGTAAGGAAACACTACACTGACCACCAACGTAAGGAGACACTACACTGATCACCAACGTAAGGAGACACTACACTGACCACCAACGTAAGGAGACACTACACTGATCACCAACGTAAGGAGACACTACACTGACCACCAACGTAAGGAGACACTACACTGACCACAAACGTAAGGAGACTACACCAAACCCCAACGTAAGGAGACACTACACTGACCACCAACGTAAGGAGACTCTACACTGATCACCAACGTAAGGAGACACTACACTGATCACCAACGTAAGGAAACACTACACTGATCACCAACGTAAGGAGACACTACACTGGTCACCAACGTAAGGAAACACTACACTGATCACCAACGTAAGGAAACACTACACTGATCACCAACGTAAGGAGACACTACACTGATCACCAACGTAAGGAGACACTACACTGACCACCAACATAAGGTAACACTACACTGACCACCAACGTAAGGAGACTCTACACTGATCACCAACGTAAGGAGACACTACACTGATCACCAACGTAAGGAGACACTACACTGATCACCAACGTAAGGAGACACTACACTGATCACCAACGTAAGGAGACACTACACTGATCACCAATGTAAGGAGACACTACACTGACCACCAACGTAAGGAGACACTACACTGACCACCAACGTAAGGGGACACTACACTGATCACCAACGTAAGGAGACACTACACTGACCACCAACGTAAGGAGACACTACACTGACCACCAACGTAAGGAGACACTACACTGACCACCAACGTAAGGAGACACTACACTGATCACCAACGTAAGGAAACACTACACTGACCACCAACGTAAGGAGACACTACACTGACCACAAACGTAAGGAGACACTACACTGACCACAAACGTAAGGAGACACTACACTGACCACAAACGTAAGGAGACACTACACTGACCACAAACGTAAGGAGACACTACACTGATCACCAACGTAAGGAAACACTACACTGACCACCAACGTAAGGAGACACTACACTGACCACCAACGTAAGGAAACACTACACTGACCACCAACGTAAGGAGACACTACACTGACCACCAACGTAAGGAGACACTACACTGATCACCAACGTAAGGAAACACTACACTGACCACCAACGTAAGGAGACACTACACTGACCACCAACGTAAGGAGACACTACACTGATCACCAACGTAAGGAGACACTACACTGACCACCAACATAAGGTAACACTACACTGACCACCAACGTAAGGAGACTCTACACTGATCACCAACGTAAGGAGACACTACACTGATCACCAACGTAAGGAGACACTACACTGACCACCAACGTAAGGAGACACTACACTGATCACCAACGTAAGGAGACACTACACTGACCACCAACGTAAGGAGACACTACACTGACCACCAACGTAAGGGGACACTACACTGATCACCAACGTAAGGAGACACTACACTGACCACCAACGTAAGGAGACACTACACTGATCACCAACGTAAGGAGACACTACACTGACCACCAACGTAAGGAGACACTACACTGACCACCAACGTAAGGGGACACTACACTGACCACCAACGTAAGGAGACACTACACTGACCACCAACGTAAGGGGACACTACACTGATCACCAACGTAAGGAGACACTACACTGACCACCAACGTAAGGAGACACTACACTAGACCACCAACGTAAGGAGACACTACACTGACCACCAATGTAAGGGGACACTACACTGATCACCAACGTAAGGAGACACTACACTGACCACCAACGTAAGGAGACACTACACTGACCACCAACGTAAGGGGACACTACACTGACCACCAACGTAAGGAGACACTACACTGACCACCAACGTAAGGAGACACTACACTGATCACCAACGTAAGGAAACACTACACTGACCACCAACGTAAGGAGACACTACACTGACCACAAACGTAAGGAGACACTACACTGACCACAAACGTAAGGAGACACTACACTGACCACAAACGTAAGGAGACACTACACTGACCACAAACGTAAGGAGACACTACACTGACCACAAACGTAAGGAGACACTACACTGACCACAAACGTAAGGAGACACTACACTGACCACAAACGTAAGGAGCACTACACTGACCACAAACGTAAGGAGACACTACACTGACCACCAACGTAAGGAGACACTACACTGACCACCAACGTAAGGAGACACTACACTGACCACAAACGTAAGGAGACACTACACTGATCACCAACGTAAGGAGACACTACACTGATCACCAACGTAAGGAAACACTACACTGGTCACCAACGTAAGGAAACACTACACTGATCACCAACGTAAGGAGACACTACACTGATCACCAACGTAAGGAAACACTACACTGACCACCAACGTAAGGAGACACTACACTGACCACCAACGTAAGGAAACACTACACTGACCACCAACGTAAGGAGACACTACACTGACCACCAACGTAAGGGGACACTACACTGATCACCAACGTAAGGAGACACTACACTGACCACCAACGTAAGGAAACACTACACTGACCACCAACGTAAGGAGACACTACACTGACCACCAACGTAAGGGGACACTACACTGATCACCAACGTAAGGAGACACTACACTGACCACCAACGTAAGGAGACACTACACTGACCACCAACGTAAGGGGACACTACACTGACCACCAACGTAAGGAGACACTACACTGATCACCAACGTAAGGAGACACTACACTGACCACCAACGTAAGGAGACACTACACTGCCCACCAACGTAAGAAGACACTACACTGACCACCAACGTAAGGAGACACTACACTGACTACAAACGTAAGGAGACTACACCAAACCCCAATGTAAGGAGACACGACACTGACCACCAACGTAAGGAGACACTACACTGACCACCAACGTAAGGGGACACTACACTGATCACCAACGTAAGGAGACACTACACTGACCACCAACGTAAGGAGACACTACACTGACCACAAACGTAAGGAGACTACACCAAACCCCAACGTAAGGAGACACTACACTGATCACCAACGTAAGGAGACACTACACTGATCACCAACGTAAGGAAACACTACACTGACCACCAACGTAAGGAGACACTACACTGACCACCAACGTAAGGAAACACTACACTGACCACCAACGTAAGGAGACACTACACTGACCACCAACGTAAGGAGACACTACACTGATCACCAACGTAAGGAAACACTACACTGACCACCAACGTAAGGAGACACTACACTGACCACCAACGTAAGGAGACACTACACTGATCACCAACGTAAGGAGACACTACACTGACCACCAACATAAGGTAACACTACACTGACCACCAACGTAAGGAGACTCTACACTGATCACCAACGTAAGGAGACACTACACTGATCACCAACGTAAGGAGACACTACACTGACCACCAACGTAAGGAGACACTACACTGATCACCAACGTAAGGAGACACTACACTGACCACCAACATAAGGAGACACTACACTGACCACCAACGTAAGGGGACACTACACTGATCACCAACGTAAGGAGACACTACACTGACCACCAACGTAAGGAGACACTACACTGACCACCAACGTAAGGGGACACTACACTGATCACCAACGTAAGGAGACACTACACTGACCACCAACGTAAGGAGACACTACACTGACCACCAACGTAAGGAGACACTACACTGACCACCAACGTAAGGGGACACTACACTGATCACCAACGTAAGGAGACACTACACTGACCACCAACGTAAGGAGACACTACACTGACCACCAACGTAAGGGGACACTACACTGACCACCAACGTAAGGAGACACTACACTGACCACCAACGTAAGGAGACACTACACTGATCACCAACGTAAGGAAACACTACACTGACCACCAACGTAAGGAGACACTACACTGACCACAAACGTAAGGAGACACTACACTGACCACAAACGTAAGGAGACACTACACTGACCACAAACGTAAGGAGACACTACACTGACCACAAACGTAAGGAGACACTACACTGACCACAAACGTAAGGAGACACTACACTGACCACAAACGTAAGGAGACACTACACTGACCACCAACATAAGGAAACACTACACTGATCACCAACGTAAGGAGACACTACACTGACCACCAACATAAGGTAACACTACACTGAACACCAACGTAAGGAGACTCTACACTGATCACCAACGTAAGGAGACACTACACTGATCACCAACGTAAGGAGACACTACACTGACCACCAACATAAGGTAACACTACACTGACCACCAACGTAAGGAGACACTACACTGATCACCAACGTAAGGAGACACTACACTGACCACCAACGTTAGGAGACACTACACTGACCACCAACGTAAGGGGACACTACACTGATCACCAACGTAAGGAGACACTACACTGACCACCAACGTAAGGAGACACTACACTGACCACCAACGTAAGGGGACACTACACTGATCACCAACGTAAGGAGGCACTACACTGACCACCAACGTAAGGAGACACTACACTGACCACCAACGTAAGGAGACACTACACTGACCACCAACGTAAGGGGACACTACACTGATCACCAACGTAAGGAGACACTACACTGACCACCAACGTAAGGAGACACTACACTGACCACCAACGTAAGGGGACACTACACTGACCACCAACGTAAGGAGACACTACACTGATCACCAACGTAAGGAGACACTACACTGACCACCAACGTAAGGAGACACTACACTGACCACCAACGTAAGGAGACACTACACTGACCACCAACGTAAGGAGACACTACACTGATTACAAACGTAAGGAGACTACACCAAACCCCAATGTAAGGAGACACTACACTGACCACCAACGTAAGGAGACACTACACTGACCACCAACGTAAGGGGACACTACACTGATCACCAACGTAAGGAGACACTACACTGACCACCAACGTAAGGAGACACTACACTGACCACAAACGTAAGGAGACTACACCAAACCCCAACGTAAGAAGACACTACACTGATCACCAACGTAAGGAGACACTACACTGACCACCAACGTAAGGAGACACTACACTGACCACCAACGTAAGGGGACACTACACTGACCACCAACGTAAGGAGACACTACACTGATCACCAACGTAAGGAGACACTACACTGATCACCAACGTAAGGAAACACTACACTGATCACCAACGTAAGGAGAAACTACACTGATCACCAACGTAAGGAAACACTACACTGATCACCAACGTAAGGAGACACTACACTGACCACCAACGTAAGGAAACACTACACTGACCACCAACGTAAGGAGACACTACACTGACCACCAACGTAAGGAGACACTACACTGATCACCAACGTAAGGAAACACTACACTGACCACCAACGTAAGGACACACTACACTGACCACCAACGTAAGGAGACACTACACTGATCACCAACGTAAGGAGACACTACACTGATCACCAACGTAAGGAAACACTACACTGATCACCAACGTAAGGAGAAACTACACTGATCACCAACGTAAGGAAACACTACACTGATCACCAACGTAAGGAGACACTACACTGACCACCAACATAAGGAAACACTACACTGATCACCAACGTAAGGAGACACTACACTGACCACCAACATAAGGTAACACTACACTGACCACCAACGTAAGGAGACTCTACACTGATCACCAGCGTAAGGAGACACTACACTGATCACCAACGTAAGGAGACACTACACTGATCACCAACGTAAGGAGACACTACACTGATCACCAACGTAAGGAGACACTACACTGATCACCAACGTAAGGAGACACTACACTGACCACCAACGTAAGGAGACACTACACTGACCACCAACGTAAGGGGACACTACACTGATCACCAACGTAAGGAGACACTACACTGACCACCAACGTAAGGAGACACTACACTGACCACCAACGTAAGGAGACACTACACTGACCACCAACGTAAGGAGACACTACACTGATCACCAACGTAAGGAAACACTACACTGACCACCAACGTAAGGAGACACTACACTGACCACAAACGTAAGGAGACACTACACTGACCACAAACGTAAGGAGACACTACACTGATCACCAACGTAAGGAGACACTACACTGATCACCAACGTAAGGAAACACTACACTGGTCACCAACGTAAGGAAACACTACACTGATCACCAACGTAAGGAGACACTACACTGATCACCAACGTAAGGAAACACTACACTGACCACCAACGTAAGGAGACACTACACTGACCACCAACGTAAGGAAACACTACACTGACCACCAACGTAAGGAGACACTACACTGACCACCAACGTAAGGAGACACTACACTGATCACCAACGTAAGGAAACACTACACTGACCACCAACGTAAGGAGACACTACACTGATCACCAACGTAAGGGGACACTACACTGATCACCAACGTAAGGAGACACTACACTGACCACCAACGTAAGGAGACACTACACTGATCACCAACGTAAGGAGACACTACACTGATCACCAACGTAAGGAGAAACTACACTGATCACCAACGTAAGGAGAAACTACACTGATCACCAACGTAAGGAGAAACTACACTGATCACCAACGTAAGGAAACACTACACTGATCACCAACGTAAGGAAACACTACACTGATCACCAACGTAAGGAGACACTACACTGACCACCAACATAAGGAAACACTACACTGATCACCAACGTAAGGAGACACTACACTGACCACCAACATAAGGTAACACTACACTGACCACCAACGTAAGGAGACACTACACTGATCACCAACGTAAGGAGACACTACACTGACCACCAACGTAAGGAGACACTACACTGATCACCAACGTAAGGAGACACTACACTGACCACCAACGTTAGGAGACACTACACTGACCACCAACGTAAGGGGACACTACACTGATCACCAACGTAAGGAGACACTACACTGACCACCAACGTAAGGAGACACTACACTGACCACCAACGTAAGGGGACACTACACTGATCACCAACGTAAGGAGACACTACACTGACCACCAACGTAAGGAGACACTACACTGACCACCAACGTAAGGAGACACTACACTGACCACCAACGTAAGGGGACACTACACTGATCACCAACGTAAGGAGACACTACACTGACCACCAACGTAAGGAGACACTACACTGACCACCAACGTAAGGGGACACTACACTGACCACCAACGTAAGGAGACACTACACTGATCACCAACGTAAGGAGACACTACACTGACCACCAACGTAAGGAGACACTACACTGACCACCAACGTAAGGAGACACTACACTGACCACCAACGTAAGGAGACACTACACTGATTACAAACGTAAGGAGACTACACCAAACCCCAATGTAAGGAGACACTACACTGACCACCAACGTAAGGAGACACTACACTGACCACCAACGTAAGGGGACACTACACTGATCACCAACGTAAGGAGACACTACACTGACCACCAATGTAAGGAGACACTACACTGACCACAAACGTAAGGAGACTACACCAAACCCCAACGTAAGGAGACACTACACTGATCACCAACGTAAGGAGACACTACACTGACCACCAACGTAAGGAGACACTACACTGACCACCAACGTAAGGGGACACTACACTGACCACCAACGTAAGGAGACACTACACTGATCACCAACGTAAGGAGACACTACACTGATCACCAACGTAAGGAAACACTACACTGATCACCAACGTAAGGAGAAACTACACTGATCACCAACGTAAGGAAACACTACACTGATCACCAACGTAAGGAGACACTACACTGACCACCAACGTAAGGAGACACTACACTGACCACCAACGTAAGGGGACACTACACTGACCACCAACATAAGGTAACACTACCCTGACCACCAACGTAAGGAGACTCTACACTGATCACCAACGTAAGGAGACACTACACTGATCACCAACGTAAGGAGACACTACACTGATCACCAACGTAAGGAGACACTACACTGATCACCAACGTAAGGAGACACTACACTGATCACCAACGTAAGGAGACACTACACTGATCACCAACGTAAGGGGACACTACACTGACCACCAACGTAAGGAGACACTACACTGACCACCAACGTAAGGGGACACTACACTGATCACCAACGTAAGGAGACACTACACTGACCACCAACGTAAGGAGACACTACACTGACCACCAACGTAAGGAGACACTACACTGACCACCAACGTAAGGAGACACTACACTGATCACCAACGTAAGGAAACACTACACTGACCACCAACGTAAGGAGACACTACACTGACCACAAACGTAAGGAGACACTACACTGACCACAAACGTAAGGAGACACTACACTGATCACCAACGTAAGGAGACACTACACTGATCACCAACGTAAGGAAACACTACACTGGTCACCAACGTAAGGAAACACTACACTGACCACCAACGTAAGGAAACACTACACTGACCACCAACGTAAGGAGACACTACACTGACCACCAACGTAAGGAGACACTACACTGATCACCAACGTAAGGAAACACTACACTGACCACCAACGTAAGGAGACACTACACTGACCACCAACGTAAGGAGACACTACACTGATCACCAACGTAAGGAGACACTACACTGATCACCAACGTAAGGAAACACTACACTGACCACCAACATAAGGAAACACTACACTGATCACCAACGTAAGGAGACATTACACTGACCACCAACATAAGGTAACACTACACTGACCACCAACGTAAGGAGACTCTACACTGATCACCAACGTAAGGAGACACTACACTGATCACCAACGTAAGGAGACACTACACTGACCACCAACGTAAGGAGACACTACACTGATCACCAACGTAAGGAGACACTACACTGACCACCAACGTAAGGAGACACTACACTGACCACCAACGTAAGGGGACACTACACTGATCACCAACGTAAGGAGACACTACACTGACCACCAACGTAAGGAGACACTACACTGACCACCAACGTAAGGGGACACTACACTGATCACCAACGTAAGGAGACACTACACTGACCACCAACGTAAGGAGACACTACACTGACCACCAACGTAAGGGGACACTACACTGACCACCAACGTAAGGAGACACTACACTGATCACCAACGTAAGGAGACACTACACTGACCACCAACGTAAGGAGACACTACACTGACCACCAACGTAAGGAGACACTACACTGACCACCAACGTAAGGAGACACTACACTGATTACAAACGTAAGGAGACTACACCAAACCCCAATGTAAGGAGACACTACACTGACCACCAACGTAAGGAGACACTACACTGACCACCAACGTAAGGGGACACTACACTGATCACCAACGTAAGGAGACACTACACTTGACCACCAACGTAAGGAGACACTACACTGACCACAAACGTAAGGAGACTACACCAAACCCCAACGTAAGGAGACACTACACTGATCACCAACGTAAGGAGACACTACACTGACCACCAACGTAAGGAGACACTACACTGACCACCAACGTAAGGGGACACTACACTGATCACCAACGTAAGGAAACACTACACTGGTCACCAACGTAAGGAAACACTACACTGACCACCAACGTAAGGAGACACTACACTGACCACCAACGTAAGGTAACACTACACTGACCACCAACGTAAGGAGACTCTACACTGATCACCAACGTAAGGAGACACTACACTGATCGCCAACGTAAGGAAACACTACACTGATCACCAACGTAAGGAGAAACTACACTGATCACCAACGTAAGGAGACACTACACTGACCACCAACATAAGGAAACACTACACTGACCACCAACGTAAGGAGACACTACACTGACCACCAACGTAAGGTAACACTACACTGACCACCAACGTAAGGAGACTCTACACTGATCACCAACGTAAGGAGACACTACACTGATCACCAACGTAAGGAGACACTACACTGACCACCAACGTAAGGTAACACTACACTGACCACCAACGTAAGGAGACTCTACACTGATCACCAACGTAAGGAAACACTACACTGATTACAAACGTAAGGAGACTACACCAAACCCCAATGTAAGGAGACACTACACTGACCACCATTGTAAGGAGACACTACACTGACCACCAACGTAAGGGGACACTACACTGATCACCAACATAAGGAGACACTACACTGACCACCAACGTAAGGAGACACTACACTGACCACAAACGTAAGGAGACTACACCAAACCCCAACGTAAGGAGACACTACACTGATCACCAACGTAAGGAGACACTACACTGACCACCAACGTAAGGAGACACTACACTGACCACCAACGTAAGGGGACACTACACTGATCACCAACGTAAGGAAACACTACACTGGTCGCCAACGTAAGGAAACACTACACTGATCACCAACGTAAGGAGACACTACACTGACCACCAACGTAAGGAGACACTACACTGATCACCAATGTAAGGAGACACTACACTGATCGCCAACGTAAGGAAACACTACACTGACCACCAACGTAAGGAGACACTACACTGATCACCAACGTAAGGAGACACTACACTGACCACCAACATAAGGAAACACTACACTGACCACCAACGTAAGGAGACTCTACACTGATCACCAACGTAAGGAGACACTACACTGACCACCAACGTAAGGTAACACTACACTGACCACCAACGTAAGGAGACTCTACACTGATCACCAACGTAAGGAGACACTACACTGATCACCAACGTAAGGAGACACTACACTGATCACCAACGTAAGGAGACACTACACTGACCACCAACGTAAGGAGACACTACACTGACCACCAATGTAAGGGGACACTACACTGATCACCAACGTAAGGAGACACTACACTGACCACCAACGTAAGGAGACACTACACTGACCACCAACGTAAGGAGACACTACACTGACCACCAACGTAAGGAGACACTACACTGATCACCAACGTAAGGAAACACTACACTGACCACCAACGTAAGGAGACACTACACTGACCACAAACGTAAGGAGACACTACACTGACCACAAACGTAAGGAGACACTACACTGACCACAAACGTAAGGAGACACTACACTGACCACAAACGTAAGGAGACACTACACTGGTCACCAACGTAAGGAGACACTACACTGATCACCAACGTAAGGAAACACTACACTGGTCACCAACGTAAGGAAACACTACACTGATCACCAACGTAAGGAGACACTACACTGATCACCAACGTAAGGAAACACTACACTGACCACCAACGTAAGGAGACACTACACTGACCACAAACGTAAGGAAACACTACACTGACCACCAACGTAAGGAGACACTACACTGACCGCCAACGTAAGGAAACACTACACTGACCACCAACGTAAGGAGACACTACACTGACCACCAACGTAAGGAGACACTACACTGACCACCAACGTAAGGAGAAACTACACTGATCACCAACGTAAGGAAACACTACACTGATCACCAACGTAAGGAGACACTACACTGACCACCAACGTAAGGAGACACTACACTGACCACCAACGTAAGGAGACACTACACTGATCACCAACGTAAGGAGACACTACACTGATCACCAACGTAAGGAAACACTACACTGATCACCAACGTAAGGAGAAACTACACTGATCACCAACGTAAGGAAACACTACACTGATCACCAACGTAAGGAGACACTACACTGACCACCAACATAAGGAAACACTACACTGATCACCAACGTAAGGAGACACTACACTGACCACCAACATAAGGTAACACTACACTGACCACCAACGTAAGGAGACTCTACACTGATCACCAACGTAAGGAGACACTACACTGATCACCAACGTAAGGAGACACTACACTGACCACCAACGTAAGGAGACACTACACTGATCACCAACGTAAGGAGACACTACACTGACCACCAACGTAAGGAGACACTACACTGACCACCAACGTAAGGGGACACTACACTGATCACCAACGTAAGGAGACACTACACTGACCACCAACGTAAGGAGACACTACACTGACCACCAACGTAAGGGGACACTACACTGATCACCAACGTAAGGAGACACTACACTGACCACCAACGTAAGGAGACACTACACTGACCACCAACGTAAGGAGACACTACACTGACCACCAACGTAAGGGGACACTACACTGATCACCAACGTAAGGAGACACTACACTGACCACCAACGTAAGGAGACACTACACTGACCACCAACGTAAGGGGACACTACACTGACCACCAACGTAAGGAGACACTACACTGATCACCAACGTAAGGAGACACTACACTGACCACCAACGTAAGGAGACACTACACTGACCACCAACGTAAGGAGACACTACACTGACCACCAACGTAAGGAGACACTACACTGATTACAAACGTAAGGAGACTACACCAAACCCCAATGTAAGGAGACACTACACTGACCACCAACGTAAGGAGACGCTACACTGACCACCAACGTAAGGGGACACTACACTGATCACCAACGTAAGGAGACACTACACTGACCACCAACGTAAGGAGACACTACACTGACCACAAACGTAAGGAGACTACACCAAACCCCAACGTAAGGAGACACTACACTGATCACCAACGTAAGGAGACACTACACTGACCACCAACGTAAGGAGACACTACACTGACCACCAACGTAAGGGGACACTACACTGACCACCAACGTAAGGAGACACTACACTGATCACCAACGTAAGGAGACACTACACTGATCACCAACGTAAGGAAACACTACACTGATCACCAACGTAAGGAGACACTACACTGATCACCAACGTAAGGAAACACTACACTGATCACCAACGTAAGGAGAAACTACACTGATCACCAACGTAAGGAAACACTACACTGATCACCAACGTAAGGAGACACTACACTGACCACCAACGTAAGGAGACACTACACTGACCACCAACGTAAGGGGACACTAAACTGACCACCAACATAAGGTAACACTACACTGACCACCAACGTAAGGAGACTCTACACTGATCACCAACGTAAGGAGACACTACACTGATCACCAACGTAAGGAAACACTACACTGACCACCAACGTAAGGAGACTCTACACTGATCACCAACGTAAGGAGACACTACACTGATCACCAACATAAGGTAACACTACACTGACCACCAACGTAAGGAGACTCTACACTGATCACCAATGTAAGGAGACACTACACTGATCACCAACGTAAGGAGACACTACACTGATCACCAACGTAAGGAGACACTACACTGATCACCAACGTAAGGAGACACTACACTGACCACCAACGTAAGGAGACACTACACTGACCACCAACGTAAGGGGACACTACACTGATCACCAACGTAAGGAGACACTACACTGACCACCAACGTAAGGAGACACTACACTGACCACCAACGTAAGGAGACACTACACTGACCACCAACGTAAGGAGACACTACACTGATCACCAACGTAAGGAAACACTACACTGACCACCAACGTAAGGAGACACTACACTGACCACAAACGTAAGGAGACACTACACTGACCACAAACGTAAGGAGACACTACACTGACCACAAACGTAAGGAGACACTACACTGACCACAAACGTAAGGAGACACTACACTGATCACCAACGTAAGGAGACACTACACTGATCACCAACGTAAGGAAACACTACACTGGTCACCAACGTAAGGAAACACTACACTGATCACCAACGTAAGGAGACACTACACTGATCACCAACGTAAGGAAACACTACACTGACCACCAACGTAAGGAGACACTACACTGACCACCAACGTAAGGAAACACTACACTGACCACCAACGTAAGGAGACACTACACTGACCACCAACATAAGGTAACACTACACTGACCACCAACGTAAGGAGACTCTACACTGATCACCAACGTAAGGAGACACTACACTGATCACCAACGTAAGGAGACACTACACTGACCACCAACATAAGGTAACACTACACTGACCACCAACGTAAGGAGACTCTACACTGATCACCAACGTAAGGAGACACTACACTGATCACCAACGTAAGGAGACACTACACTGACCACCAACGTAAGGAGACACTACACTGATCACCAACGTAAGGAGACACTACACTGACCACCAACGTAAGGAGACACTACACTGACCACCAACGTAAGGGGACACTACACTGATCACCAACGTAAGGAGACACTACACTGACCACCAACGTAAGGAGACACTACACTGACCACCAACGTAAGGGGACACTACACTGATCACCAACGTAAGGAGACACTACACTGACCACCAACGTAAGGAGACACTACACTGACCACCAACGTAAGGGGACACTACACTGACCACCAACGTAAGGAGACACTACACTGATCACCAACGTAAGGAGACACTACACTGACCACCAACGTAAGGAGACACTACACTGACCACCAACGTAAGGAGACACTACACTGACCACCAACGTAAGGAGACACTACACTGATCACCAACGTAAGGAGACACTACACTGATCACCAACGTAAGGAAACACTACACTGATCACCAACGTAAGGAGAAACTACACTGATCACCAACGTAAGGAAACACTACACTGATCACCAACGTAAGGAGACACTACACTGACCACCAACGTAAGGAAACACTACACTGATCACCAACGTAAGGAGACACTACACTGACCACCAACATAAGGTAACACTACACTGACCACCAACGTAAGGAGACTCTACACTGATCACCAACGTAAGGAGACACTACACTGATCACCAACGTAAGGAGACACTACACTGATCACCAACGTAAGGAAACACTACACTGATCACCAACGTAAGGGGACACTACACTGATCACCAACGTAAGGAGACACTACACTGACCACCAACGTAAGGAGACACTACACTGATCACCAACGTAAGGAGACACTACACTGACCACCAACGTAAGGAGACACTACACTGACCACCAACGTAAGGGGACACTACACTGATCACCAACGTAAGGAGACACTACACTGACCACCAACGTAAGGAGACACTACACTGACCACCAACGTAAGGGGACACTACACTGATCACCAACGTAAGGAGACACTACACTGACCACCAACGTAAGGAGACACTACACTGACCACCAACGTAAGGGGACACTACACTGACCACCAACGTAAGGAGACACTACACTGACCACCAACGTAAGGAGACACTACACTGACCACCAACGTAAGGAGACACTACACTGATTACAAACGTAAGGAGACTACACCAAACCCCAATGTAAGGAGACACTACACTGACCACCAACGTAAGGAGACACTACACTGACCACCAACGTAAGGGGACACTACACTGATCACCAACGTAAGGAGACACTACACTGACCACCAACGTAAGGAGACACTACACTGACCACAAACGTAAGGAGACTACACCAAACCCCAACGTAAGGAGACACTACACTGATCACCAACGTAAGGAGACACTACACTGACCACCAACGTAAGGAGACACTACACTGACCACCAACGTAAGGGGACACTACACTGATCACCAACGTAAGGAGACACTACACTGACGACCAACGTAAGGAGACACTACACTGATCACCAACGTAAGGAAACACTACACTGACCACCAACGTAAGGAAACACTACACTGGTCACCAACGTAAGGAAACACTACACTGATCACCAACGTAAGGAGACACTACACTGATCACCAACGTAAGGAAACACTACACTGACCACCAACGTAAGGAGACACTACACTGACCACCAACGTAAGGAAACACTACACTGACCACCAACGTAAGGAGACACTACACTGACCACCAACGTAAGGAGACACTACACTGATCACCAACGTAAGGAAACACTACACTGACCACCAACGTAAGGAGACACTACACTGACCACCAACGTAAGGAGACACTACACTGATCACCAATGTAAGGAGACACTACACTGATCGCCAACATAAGGAAACACTACACTGATCACCAACGTAAGGAGAAACTACACTGATCACCAACGTAAGGAGACACTACACTGACCACCAACATAAGGAAACACTACACTGACCACCAACGTAAGGAGACACTACACTGACCACCAACGTAAGGAGACTCTACACTGATCACCAACGTAAGGAGACACTACACTGACCACCAACGTAAGGTAACACTACACTGACCACCAACGTAAGGAGACTCTACACTGATCACCAACGTAAGGAGACACTACACTGATCACCAACGTAAGGAGACACTACACTGATCACCAACGTAAGGAGACACTACACTGATCACCAACGTAAGGAGACACTACACTGACCACCAACGTAAGGAGACACTACACTGACCACCAACGTAAGGAGACACTACACTGATCACCAACGTAAGGAGACACTACACTGACCACCAACGTAAGGAGACACTACACTGACCACAAACGTAAGGAGACACTACACTGACCACAAACGTAAGGAGACACTACACTGACCACAAACGTAAGGAGACACTACACTGACCACAAACGTAAGGAGACACTACACTGATCACCAACGTAAGGAGACACTACACTGATCACCAACGTAAGGAAACACTACACTGGTCACCAACGTAAGGAAACACTACACTGATCACCAACGTAAGGAGACACTACACTGATCACCAACGTAAGGAAACACTACACTGACCACCAACGTAAGGAGACACTACACTGACCACAAACGTAAGGAAACACTACACTGACCACCAACGTAAGGAGACACTACACTGACCACCAACGTAAGGAAACACTACACTGACCACCAACGTAAGGAGACACTACACTGACCACCAACGTAAGGAGACACTACACTGATCACCAACGTAAGGAAACACTACACTGACCACCAACGTAAGGAGACACTACACTGACCACCAACGTAAGGAGACACTACACTGATCACCAACGTAAGGAGACACTACACTGACCACCAACATAAGGTAACACTACACTGACCACCAACGTAAGGAGACTCTACACTGATCACCAACGTAAGGAGACACTACACTGATCACCAACGTAAGGAGACACTACACTGACCACCAACGTAAGGAGACACTACACTGATCACCAACGTAAGGAGACACTACACTGACCACCAACGTAAGGAGACACTACACTGACCACCAACGTAAGGGGACACTACACTGATCACCAAGGTAAGGAGACACTACACTGACCACCAACGTAAGGAGACACTACACTGACCACCAACGTAAGGGGACACTACACTGATCACCAACGTAAGGAGACACTACACTGATCACCAACGTAAGGAGACACTACACTGACCACCAACGTAAGGAGACACTACACTGACCACCAACGTAAGGGGACACTACACTGACCACCAACGTAAGGAGACACTACACTGATCACCAACGTAAGGAGACACTACACTGACCACCAACGTAAGGAGACACTACACTGACCACCAACGTAAGGAGACACTACACTGACTACAAACGTAAGGAGACTACACCAAACCCCAATGTAAGGAGACACGACACTGACCACCAACGTAAGGAGACACTACACTGACCACCAACGTAAGGGGACACTACACTGATCACCAACGTAAGGAGACACTACACTGACCACCAACGTAAGGAGACACTACACTGACCACAAACGTAAGGAGACTACACCAAACCCCAACGTAAGGAGACACTACACTGATCACCAACGTAAGGAGACACTACACTGATCACCAACGTAAGGAAACACTACACTGACCACCAACGTAAGGAGACACTACACTGACCACCAACGTAAGGAGACACTACACTGATCACCAACGTAAGGAAACACTACACTGACCACCAACGTAAGGAGACACTACACTGACCACCAACGTAAGGAGACACTACACTGATCACCAACGTAAGGAGACACTACACTGATCACCAACGTAAGGAGACACTACACTGACCACCAACGTAAGGAGACACTACACTGACCACCAACGTAAGGGGACACTACACTGATCACCAACGTAAGGAGACACTACACTGACCACCAACGTAAGGAGACACTACACTGACCACCAACGTAAGGAGACACTACACTGACCACCAACGTAAGGAGACACTACACTGATCACCAACGTAAGGAAACACTACACTGACCACCAACGTAAGGAGACACTACACTGACCACAAACGTAAGGAGACACTACACTGACCACAAACGTAAGGAGACACTACACTGACCACAAACGTAAGGAGACACTACACTGACCACAAACGTAAGGAGACACTACACTGATCACCAACGTAAGGAGACACTACACTGATCACCAACGTAAGGAAACACTACACTGACCACCAACGTAAGGAGACACTACACTGATCACCAACGTAAGGAAACACTACACTGATCACCAACGTAAGGAGACACTACACTGATCACCAACGTAAGGAAACACTACACTGACCACCAACGTAAGGAGACACTACACTGACCACAAACGTAAGGAGACACTACACTGACCACAAACGTAAGGAAACACTACACTGACCACCAACGTAAGGAGACACTACACTGACCGCCAACGTAAGGAAACACTACACTGACCACCAACGTAAGGAGACACTACACTGACCACCAACGTAAGGAGACACTACACTGACCACCAACGTAAGGAGAAACTACACTGATCACCAACGTAAGGAAACACTACACTGATCACCAACGTAAGGAGACACTACACTGACCACCAACGTAAGGAGACACTACACTGACCACCAACGTAAGGAGACACTACACTGATCACCAACGTAAGGAGACACTACACTGATCACCAACGTAAGGAAACACTACACTGATCACCAACGTAAGGAGAAACTACACTGATCACCAACGTAAGGAAACACTACACTGATCACCAACGTAAGGAGACACTACACTGACCACCAACATAAGGAAACACTACACTGATCACCAACGTAAGGAGACACTACACTGACCACCAACATAAGGTAACACTACACTGACCACCAACGTAAGGAGACTCTACACTGATCACCAACGTAAGGAGACACTACACTGATCACCAACGTAAGGAGACACTACACTGACCACCAACGTAAGGAGACACTACACTAATCACCAACGTAAGGAGACACTACACTGACCACCAACGTAAGGAGACACTACACTGACCACCAACGTAAGGGGACACTACACTGATCACCAACGTAAGGAGACACTACACTGACCACCAACGTAAGGAGACACTACACTGACCACCAACGTAAGGGGACACTACACTGATCACCAACGTAAGGAGACACTACACTGACCACCAACGTAAGGAGACACTACACTGACCACCAACGTAAGGAGACACTACACTGACCACCAACGTAAGGGGACACTACACTGATCACCAACGTAAGGAGACACTACACTGACCACCAACGTAAGGAGACACTACACTGACCACCAACGTAAGGGGACACTACACTGACCACCAACGTAAGGAGACACTACACTGATCACCAACGTAAGGAGACACTACACTGACCACCAACGTAAGGAGACACTACACTGACCACCAACGTAAGGAGACACTACACTGATTACAAACGTAAGGAGACTACACCAAACCCCAATGTAAGGAGACACTACACTGACCACCAACGTAAGGAGACGCTACACTGACCACCAACGTAAGGGGACACTACACTGATCACCAACGTAAGGAGACACTACACTGACCACCAACGTAAGGAGACACTACACTGACCACAAACGTAAGGAGACTACACCAAACCCCAACGTAAGGAGACACTACACTGATCACCAACGTAAGGAGACACTACACTGACCACCAACGTAAGGAGACACTACACTGACCACCAACGTAAGGGGACACTACACTGACCACCAACGTAAGGAGACACTACACTGATCACCAACGTAAGGAGACACTACACTGATCACCAACGTAAGGAAACACTACACTGATCACCAACGTAAGGAGACACTACACTGATCACCAACGTAAGGAAACACTACACTGATCACCAACGTACGGAGAAACTACACTGATCACCAACGTAAGGAAACACTACACTGATCACCAACGTAAGGAGACACTACACTGACCACCAACGTAAGGAGACACTACACTGACCACCAACGTAAGGGGACACTAAACTGACCACCAACATAAGGTAACACTACACTGACCACCAACGTAAGGAGACTCTACACTGATCACCAACGTAAGGAGACACTACACTGATCACCAACGTAAGGAAACACTACACTGACCACCAACGTAAGGAGACTCTACACTGATCACCAACGTAAGGAGACACTACACTGATCACCAACATAAGGTAACACTACACTGACCACCAACGTAAGGAGACTCTACACTGATCACCAATGTAAGGAGACACTACACTGATCACCAACGTAAGGAGACACTACACTGATCACCAACGTAAGGAGACACTACACTGATCACCAACGTAAGGAGACACTACACTGACCACCAACGTAAGGAGACACTACACTGACCACCAACGTAAGGGGACACTACACTGATCACCAACGTAAGGAGACACTACACTGACCACCAACGTAAGGAGACACTACACTGACCACCAACGTAAGGAGACACTACACTGACCACCAACGTAAGGAGACACTACACTGATCACCAACGTAAGGAAACACTACACTGACCACCAACGTAAGGAGACACTACACTGACCACAAACGTAAGGAGACACTACACTGACCACAAACGTAAGGAGACACTACACTGACCACAAACGTAAGGAGACACTACACTGATCACCAACGTAAGGAGACACTACACTGATCACCAACGTAAGGAAACACTACACTGGTCACCAACGTAAGGAAACACTACACTGATCACCAACGTAAGGAGACACTACACTGATCACCAACGTAAGGAAACACTACACTGACCACCAACTTAAGGAGACACTACACTGATCACCAACGTAAGGAAACACTACACTGACCACCAACGTAAGGAGACACTACACTGACCACCAACATAAGGTAACACTACACTGACCACCAACGTAAGGAGACTCTACACTGATCACCAACGTAAGGAGACACTACACTGATCACCAACGTAAGGAGACACTACACTGACCACCAACATAAGGTAACACTACACTGACCACCAACGTAAGGAGACTCTACACTGATCACCAACGTAAGGAGACACTACACTGATCACCAACGTAAGGAGACACTACACTGACCACCAACGTAAGGAGACACTACACTGATCACCAACGTAAGGAGACACTACACTGACCACCAACGTAAGGAGACACTACACTGACCACCAACGTAAGGGGACACTACACTGATCACCAACGTAAGGAGACACTACACTGACCACCAACGTAAGGAGACACTACACTGACCACCAACGTAAGGGGACACTACACTGATCACCAACGTAAGGAGACACTACACTGACCACCAACGTAAGGAGACACTACACTGACCACCAACGTAAGGGGACACTACACTGACCACCAACGTAAGGAGACACTACACTGATCACCAACGTAAGGAGACACTACACTGACCACCAACGTAAGGAGACACTACACTGACCACCAACGTAAGGAGACACTACACTGACCACCAACGTAAGGAGACACTACACTGACCACCAACGTAAGGGGACACTACACTGATCACCAACGTAAGGAGACACTACACTGACCACCAACGTAAGGAGACACTACACTGACCACCAACGTAAGGAGACACTACACTGACCACCAACGTAAGGAGACACTACACTGACCACCAACGTAAGGAGACACTACACTGACCACCAACGTAAGGGGACACTACACTGATCACCAACGTAAGGAGACACTACACTGACCACCAACGTAAGGAGACACTACACTGACCACCAACGTAAGGAGACACTACACTGACCACCAACGTAAGGAGACACTACACTGATCACCAACGTAAGGAAACACTACACTGACCACCAACGTAAGGAGACACTACACTGACCACAAACGTAAGGAGACACTACACTGACCACAAACGTAAGGAGACACTACACTGACCACAAACGTAAGGAGACACTACACTGACCACAAACGTAAGGAGACACTACACTGATCACCAACGTAAGGAGACACTACACTGATCACCAACGTAAGGAAACACTACACTGACCACCAACGTAAGGAGACACTACACTGATCACCAACGTAAGGAAACACTACACTGATCACCAACGTAAGGAGACACTACACTGATCACCAACGTAAGGAAACACTACACTGACCACCAACGTAAGGAGACACTACACTGACCACAAACGTAAGGAGACACTACACTGACCACAAACGTAAGGAAACACTACACTGACCACCAACGTAAGGAGACACTACACTGACCGCCAACGTAAGGAAACACTACACTGACCACCAACGTAAGGAGACACTACACTGACCACCAACGTAAGGAGACACTACACTGACCACCAACGTAAGGAGAAACTACACTGATCACCAACGTAAGGAAACACTACACTGATCACCAACGTAAGGAGACACTACACTGACCACCAACGTAAGGAGACACTACACTGACCACCAACGTAAGGAGACACTACACTGATCACCAACGTAAGGAGACACTACACTGATCACCAACGTAAGGAAACACTACACTGATCACCAACGTAAGGAGAAACTACACTGATCACCAACGTAAGGAAACACTACACTGATCACCAACGTAAGGAGACACTACACTGACCACCAACATAAGGAAACACTACACTGATCACCAACGTAAGGAGACACTACACTGACCACCAACATAAGGTGACACTACACTGACCACCAACGTAAGGAGACTCTACACTGATCACCAACGTAAGGAGACACTACACTGATCACCAACGTAAGGAGACACTACACTGACCACCAACGTAAGGAGACACTACACTAATCACCAACGTAAGGAGACACTACACTGACCACCAACGTAAGGAGACACTACACTGACCACCAACGTAAGGGGACACTACACTGATCACCAACGTAAGGAGACACTACACTGACCACCAACGTAAGGAGACACTACACTGACCACCAACGTAAGGGGACACTACACTGATCACCAACGTAAGGAGACACTACACTGACCACCAACGTAAGGAGACACTACACTGACCACCAACGTAAGGAGACACTACACTGACCACCAACGTAAGGGGACACTACACTGATCACCAACGTAAGGAGACACTACACTGACCACCAACGTAAGGAGACACTACACTGACCACCAACGTAAGGGGACACTACACTGACCACCAACGTAAGGAGACACTACACTGATCACCAACGTAAGGAGACACTACACTGACCACCAACGTAAGGAGACACTACACTGACCACCAACGTAAGGAGACACTACACTGATTACAAACGTAAGGAGACTACACCAAACCCCAATGTAAGGAGACACTACACTGACCACCAACGTAAGGAGACGCTACACTGACCACCAACGTAAGGGGACACTACACTGATCACCAACGTAAGGAGACACTACACTGACCACCAACGTAAGGAGACACTACACTGACCACAAACGTAAGGAGACTACACCAAACCCCAACGTAAGGAGACACTACACTGATCACCAACGTAAGGAGACACTACACTGACCACCAACGTAAGGAGACACTACACTGACCACCAACGTAAGGGACACTACACTGACCACCAACGTAAGGAGACACTACACTGATCACCAACGTAAGGAGACACTACACTGATCACCAACGTAAGGAAACACTACACTGATCACCAACGTAAGGAGACACTACACTGATCACCAACGTAAGGAAACACTACACTGATCACCAACGTACGGAGAAACTACACTGATCACCAACGTAAGGAAACACTACACTGATCAACAACGTAAGGAGACACTACACTGACCACCAACGTAAGGAGACACTACACTGACCACCAACGTAAGGGGACACTAAACTGACCACCAACATAAGGTAACACTACACTGACCACCAACGTAAGGAGACTCTACACTGATCACCAACGTAAGGAGACACTACACTGATCACCAACGTAAGGAAACACTACACTGACCACCAACGTAAGGAGACTCTACACTGATCACCAACGTAAGGAGACACTACACTGATCACCAACATAAGGTAACACTACACTGACCACCAACGTAAGGAGACACTACACTGACCACAAACGTAAGGAGACACTACACTGACCACAAACGTAAGGAAACACTACACTGACCACCAACGTAAGGAGACACTACACTGACCGCCAACGTAAGGAAACACTACACTGACCACCAACGTAAGGAGACACTACACTGACCACCAACGTAAGGAGACACTACACTGACCACCAACGTAAGGAGAAACTACACTGATCACCAACGTAAGGAAACACTACACTGATCACCAACGTAAGGAGACACTACACTGACCACCAACGTAAGGAGACACTACACTGACCACCAACGTAAGGAGACACTACACTGATCACCAACGTAAGGAGACACTACACTGATCACCAACGTAAGGAAACACTACACTGATCACCAACGTAAGGAGAAACTACACTGATCACCAACGTAAGGAAACACTACACTGATCACCAACGTAAGGAGACACTACACTGACCACCAACATAAGGAAACACTACACTGATCACCAACGTAAGGAGACACTACACTGACCACCAACATAAGGTAACACTACACTGACCACCAACGTAAGGAGACTCTACACTGATCACCAACGTAAGGAGACACTACACTGATCACCAACGTAAGGAGACACTACACTGACCACCAACGTAAGGAGACACTACACTAATCACCAACGTAAGGAGACACTACACTGACCACCAACGTAAGGAGACACTACACTGACCACCAACGTAAGGGGACACTACACTGATCACCAACGTAAGGAGACACTACACTGACCACCAACGTAAGGAGACACTACACTGACCACCAACGTAAGGGGACACTACACTGATCACCAACGTAAGGAGACACTACACTGACCACCAACGTAAGGAGACACTACACTGACCACCAACGTAAGGAGACACTACACTGACCACCAACGTAAGGGACACTACACTGATCACCAACGTAAGGAGACACTACACTGACCACCAACGTAAGGAGACACTACACTGACCACCAACGTAAGGGGACACTACACTGACCACCAACGTAAGGAGACACTACACTGATCACCAACGTAAGGAGACACTACACTGACCACCAACGTAAGGAGACACTACACTGACCACCAACGTAAGGAGACACTACACTGATTACAAACGTAAGGAGACTACACCAAACCCCAATGTAAGGAGACACTACACTGACCACCAACGTAAGGAGACGCTACACTGACCACCAACGTAAGGGGACACTACACTGATCACCAACGTAAGGAGACACTACACTGACCACCAACGTAAGGAGACACTACACTGACCACAAACGTAAGGAGACTACACCAAACCCCAACGTAAGGAGACACTACACTGATCACCAACGTAAGGAGACACTACACTGACCACCAACGTAAGGAGACACTACACTGACCACCAACGTAAGGGGACACTACACTGACCACCAACGTAAGGAGACACTACACTGATCACCAACGTAAGGAGACACTACACTGATCACCAACGTAAGGAAACACTACACTGATCACCAACGTAAGGAGACACTACACTGATCACCAACGTAAGGAAACACTACACTGATCACCAACGTACGGAGAAACTACACTGATCACCAACGTAAGGAAACACTACACTGATCACCAACGTAAGGAGACACTACACTGACCACCAACGTAAGGAGACACTACACTGACCACCAACGTAAGGGGACACTAAACTGACCACCAACATAAGGTAACACTACACTGACCACCAACGTAAGGAGACTCTACACTGATCACCAACGTAAGGAGACACTACACTGATCACCAACGTAAGGAAACACTACACTGACCACCAACGTAAGGAGACTCTACACTGATCACCAACGTAAGGAGACACTACACTGATCACCAACATAAGGTAACACTACACTGACCACCAACGTAAGGAGACTCTACACTGATCACCAATGTAAGGAGACACTACACTGATCACCAACGTAAGGAAGACACTACACTGATCACCAACGTAAGGAGACACTACACTGATCACCAACGTAAGGAGACACTACACTGACCACCAACGTAAGGAGACACTACACTGACCACCAACGTAAGGGGACACTACACTGATCACCAACGTAAGGAGACACTACACTGACCACCAACGTAAGGAGACACTACACTGACCACCAACGTAAGGAGACACTACACTGACCACCAACGTAAGGAGACACTACACTGATCACCAACGTAAGGAAACACTACACTGACCACCAACGTAAGGAGACACTACACTGACCACAAACGTAAGGAGACACTACACTGACCACAAACGTAAGGAGACACTACACTGACCACAAACGTAAGGAGACACTACACTGCTCACCAACGTAAGGAGACACTACACTGATCACCAACGTAAGGAAACACTACACTGGTCACCAACGTAAGGAAACACTACACTGATCACCAACGTAAGGAGACACTACACTGATCACCAACGTAAGGAAACACTACACTGACCACCAACTTAAGGAGACACTACACTGACCACCAACGTAAGGAAACACTACACTGACCACCAACGTAAGGAGACACTACACTGACCACCAACATAAGGTAACACTACACTGACCACCAACGTAAGGAGACTCTACACTGATCACCAACGTAAGGAGACACTACACTGATCACCAACGTAAGGAGACACTACCACTGACCACCAACATAAGGTAACACTACACTGACCACCAACGTAAGGAGACTCTACACTGATCACCAACGTAAGGAGACACTACACTGATCACCAACGTAAGGAGACACTACACTGACCACCAACGTAAGGAGACACTACACTGATCACCAACGTAAGGAGACACTACACTGACCACCAACGTAAGGAGACACTACACTGACCACCAACGTAAGGGGACACTACACTGATCACCAACGTAAGGAGACACTACACTGACCACCAACGTAAGGAGACACTACACTGACCACCAACGTAAGGGACACTACACTGATCACCAACGTAAGGAGACACTACACTGACCACCAACGTAAGGAGACACTACACTGACCACCAACGTAAGGGACACTACACTGACCACCAACGTAAGGAGACACTACACTGATCACCAACGTAAGGAGACACTACACTGACCACCAACGTAAGGAGACACTACACTGACCACCAACGTAAGGAGACACTACACTGACCACCAACGTAAGGAGACACTACACTGATCACCAACGTAAGGAGACACTACACTGATCACCAACGTAAGGAAACACTACACTGATCACCAACGTAAGGAGAAACTACACTGATCACCAACGTAAGGAAACACTACACTGATCACCAACGTAAGGAGACACTACACTGACCACCAACGTAAGGAAACACTACACTGATCACCAACGTAAGGAGACACTACACTGACCACCAACATAAGGTAACACTACACTGACCATCAACGTAAGGAGACTCTACACTGATCACCAACGTAAGGAGACACTACACTGATCACCAACGTAAGGAGAACTCTACACTGACCACAACGTAAGGAGACACTACACTGATCACCAACGTAAGGAGACACTACACTGACCACCAACGTAAGGAGACACTACACTGACCACCACGTAAGGGGACACTACACTGATCACCAACGTAAGGAGACACTACACTGACCACCAACGTAAGGAGACACTACACTGACCACCAACGTAAGGGGACACTACACTGATCACCAACGTAAGGAGACACTACACTGACCACCAACGAGAGGAGACACTACACTGACCACCAACGTAAGGGGACACTACACTGACCACCAACGTAAGGAGACACTACACTGATCACCAACGTAAGGAGACACTACACTGACCACCAACGTAAGGAGACACTACACTGACCACCAACGTAAGGAGACACTACACTGACCACCAACGTAAGGAGACACTACACTGATTACAAACGTAAGGAGACTACACCAAACCCCAATGTAAGGAGACACTACACTGACCACCAACGTAAGGAGACACTACACTGACCACCAACGTAAGGGGACACTACACTGATCACCAACGTAAGGAGACACTACACTGACCACCAACGTAAGGAGACACTACACTGACCACAAACGTAAGGAGACTACACCAAACCCCAACGTAAGGAGACACTACACTGATCACCAACGTAAGGAGACACTACACTGACCACCAACGTAAGGAGACACTACACTGACCACCAACGTAAGGGGACACTACACTGACCACCAACGTAAGGAGACACTACACTGACCACCAACGTAAGGAGACACTACACTGATCACCAACGTAAGGAAACACTACACTGACCACCAACGTAAGGAAACACTACACTGGTCACCAACGTAAGGAAACACTACACTGATCACCAACGTAAGGAGACACTACACTGATCACCAACGTAAGGAAACACTACACTGACCACCAACGTAAGGAGACACTACACTGACCACCAACGTAAGGAACACTACACTGACCACCAACGTAAGGAGACACTACACTGACCACCAACGTAAGGAGACACTACACTGATCACCAACGTAAGGAAACACTACACTGACCACCAACGTAAGGAGACACTACACTGACCACCAACGTAAGGAGACACTACACTGATCACCAATGTAAGGAGACACTACACTGATCGCCAACATAAGGAAACACTACACTGATCACCAACGTAAGGAGAAACTACACTGATCACCAACGTAAGGAGACACTACACTGATCACCAACGCAAGGGACACTACACTGACCACCAACATAAGGAAACACTACACTGACCACCAACGTAAGGAGACACTACACTGACCACCAACGTAAGGAGACTCCTACACTGGTCACCAACGTAAGGAGACACTACACTGACCCACCAACGTAAGGTAACACTACACTGACCACCAACGTAAGGAGACTCTACACTGATCACCAACGTAAGGAGACACTACACTGATCACCAACGTAAGGAGACACTACACTGATCACCAACGTAAGGAGACACTACACTGATCACCAACGTAAGGAGACACTACACTGACCACCAACGTAAGGAGACACTACACTGACCACCAACGTAAGGAGACACTACACTGATCACCAACGTAAGGAGACACTACACTGACCACCAACGTAAGGAGACACTACACTGACCACAAACGTAAGGAGACACTACACTGACCACAAACGTAAGGAGACACTACACTGACCACAAACGTAAGGAGACACTACACTGACCACAAACGTAAGGAGACACTACACTGATCACCAACGTAAGGAGACACTACACTGATCACCAACGTAAGGAAACACTACACTGGTCACCAACGTAAGGAAACACTACACTGATCACCAACGTAAGGAGACACTACACTGATCACCAACGTAAGGAAACACTACACTGACCACCAACGTAAGGAGACACTACACTGACCACAAACGTAAGGAAACACTACACTGACCACCAACGTAAGGAGACACTACACTGACCACCAACGTAAGGAAACACTACACTGACCACCAACGTAAGGAGACACTACACTGACCACCAACGTAAGGAGACACTACACTGATCACCAACGTAAGGAAACACTACACTGACCACCAACGTAAGGAGACACTACACTGACCACCAACGTAAGGAGACACTACACTGATCACCAACGTAAGGAGACACTACACTGACCACCAACATAAGGTAACACTACACTGACCACCAACGTAAGGAGACTCTACACTGATCACCAACGTAAGGAGACACTACACTGATCACCAACGTAAGGAGACACTACACTGACCACCAACGTAAGGAGACACTACACTGATCACCAACGTAAGGAGACACTACACTGACCACCAACGTAAGGAGACACTACACTGACCACCAACGTAAGGGGACACTACACTGATCACCAAGGTAAGGAGACACTACACTGACCACCAACGTAAGGAGACACTACACTGACCACCAACGTAAGGGGACACTACACTGATCACCAACGTAAGGAGACACTACACTGACCACCAACGTAAGGAGACACTACACTGACCACCAACGTAAGGAGACACTACACTGACCACCAACGTAAGGGGACACTACACTGATCACCAACGTAAGGAGACACTACACTGACCACCAACGTAAGGAGACACTACACTGACCACCAACGTAAGGGGACACTACACTGACCACCAACGTAAGGAGACACTACACTGATCACCAACGTAAGGAGACACTACACTGACCACCAACGTAAGGAGACACTACACTGACCACCAACGTAAGGAGACACTACACTGACCACCAACGTAAGGAGACACTACACTGACTACAAACGTAAGGAGACTACACCAAACCCCAATGTAAGGAGACACGACACTGACCACCAACGTAAGGAGACACTACACTGACCACCAACGTAAGGGGACACTACACTGATCACCAACGTAAGGAGACACTACACTGACCACCAACGTAAGGAGACACTACACTGACCACAAACGTAAGGAGACTACACCAAACCCCAACGTAAGGAGACACTACACTGATCACCAACGTAAGGAGACACTACACTGATCACCAACGTAAGGAAACACTACACTGACCACCAACGTAAGGAGACACTACACTGACCACCAACGTAAGGAAACACTACACTAACCACCAACGTAAGGAGACACTACACTGACCACCAACGTAAGGAGACACTACACTGATCACCAACGTAAGGAAACACTACACTGACCACCAACGTAAGGAGACACTACACTGACCACCAACGTAAGGAGACACTACACTGATCACCAACGTAAGGAGACACTACACTGACCACCAACATAAGGTAACACTACACTGACCACCAACGTAAGGAGACTCTACACTGATCACCAACGTAAGGAGACACTACACTGATCACCAACGTAAGGAGACACTACACTGACCACCAACGTAAGGAGACACTACATTGATCACCAACGTAAGGAGAAACTACACTGACCACCAACGTAAGGAGACACTACACTGACCACCAACGTAAGGGGACACTACACTGATCACCAACGTAAGGAGACACTACACTGACCACCAACGTAAGGAGACACTACACTGACCACCAACGTAAGGGGACACTACACTGATCACCAACGTAAGGAGACACTACACTGACCACCAACGTAAGGAGACACTACACTGACCACCAACGTAAGGAGACACTACACTGACCACCAACGTAAGGGGACACTACACTGATCACCAACGTAAGGAGACACTACACTGACCACCAACGTAAGGAGACACTACACTGACCACCAACGTAAGGGGACACTACACTGACCACCAACGTAAGGAGACACTACACTGACCACCAATGTAAGGAGACACTACACTGATCACCAACGTAAGGAAACACTACACTGACCACCAACGTAAGGAGACACTACACTGACCACAAACGTAAGGAGACACTACACTGGCCACAAACGTAAGGAGACACTACACTGACCACAAACGTAAGGAGACACTACACTGACCACAAACGTAAGGAGACACTACACTGACCACAAACGTAAGGAGACACTACACTGACCACAAACGTAAGGAGACACTACACTGACCACAAACGTAAGGAGACACTACACTGACCACAAACGTAAGGAGACACTACACTGACCACAAACGTAAGGAGACACTACACTGACCACAAACGTAAGGAGACACTACACTGACCACAAACGTAAGGAGACACTACACTGGTCACCAACGTAAGGAGACACTACACTGATCACCAACGTAAGGAAACACTACACTGATCACCAACGTAAGGAGACACTACACTGGTCACCAACGTAAGGAAACACTACACTGATCACCAACGTAAGGAGACACTACACTGACCACAAACGTAAGGAGACACTACACTGACCACCAACGTAAGGAGACACTACACTGACCACCAACGTAAGGAGACACTACACTGATCACCAACGTAAGGAAACACTACACTGACCACCAACGTAAGGAGACACTACACTGACCACCAACGTAAGGAAACACTACACTGACCACCAACGTAAGGAGACACTACACTGACCACCAACGTAAGGAGACACTACACTGATCACCAACGTAAGGAAACACTACACTGACCACCAACGTAAGGAGACACTACACTGACCACCAACGTAAGGAGACACTACACTGATCACCAACGTAAGGAGACACTACACTGATCACCAACGTAAGGAAACACTACACTGATCACCAACGTAAGGAGAAACTACACTGATCACCAACGTAAGGAAACACTACACTGATCACCAACGTAAGGAGACACTACACTGACCACCAACATAAGGAAACACTACACTGATCACCAACGTAAGGAGACACTACACTGACCACCAACATAAGGTAACACTACACTGACCACCAACGTAAGGAGACTCTACACTGATCACCAACGTAAGGAGACACTACACTGATCACCAACGTAAGGAGACACTACACTGATCACCAACGTAAGGAGACACTACACTGACCACCAACGTAAGGAGACACTACACTGACCACCAACGTAAGGGGACACTACACTGATCACCAACGTAAGGAGACACTACACTGACCACCAACGTAAGGAGACACTACACTGACCACCAACGTAAGGAGACACTACACTGACCACCAACGTAAGGAGACACTACACTGATCACCAACGTAAGGAAACACTACACTGACCACCAACGTAAGGAGACACTACACTGACCACAAACGTAAGGAGACACTACACTGACCACAAACGTAAGGAGACACTACACTGATCACCAACGTAAGGAGACACTACACTGATCACCAACGTAAGGAAACACTACACTGGTCACCAACGTAAGGAGACACTACACTGATCACCAACGTAAGGAAACACTACACTGGTCACCAACGTAAGGAAACACTACACTGATCACCAACGTAAGGAGACACTACACTGATCACCAATGTAAGGAAACACTACACTGACCACCAACGTAAGGAGACACTACACTGACCACCAACGTAAGGAAACACTACACTGACCACCAACGTAAGGAGACACTACACTGACCACCAACGTAAGGAGACACTACACTGATCACCAACGTAAGGAAACACTACACTGACCACCAACGTAAGGAGACACTACACTGACCACCAACGTAAGGAGACACTACACTGATCACCAACGTAAGGAGACACTACACTGATCACCAACGTAAGGAAACACTACACTGATCACCAACGTAAGGAGAAACTACACTGATCACCAACGTAAGGAAACACTACACTGATCACCAACGTAAGGAGACACTACACTGACCACCAACATAAGGAAACACTACACTGACCACCAACGTAAGGAGACACTACACTGATCACCAACGTAAGGAGACACTACACTGACCACCAACATAAGGTAACACTACACTGACCACCAACGTAAGGAGACTCTACACTGATCACCAACGTAAGGAGACACTACACTGATCACCAACGTAAGGAGACACTACACTGACCACCAACGTAAGGAGACACTACACTGATCACCAACGTAAGGAGACACTACACTGACCACCAACGTAAGGAGACACTACACTGACCACCAACGTAAGGGGACACTACACTGATCACCAACGTAAGGAGACACTACACTGACCACCAACACTACACTGACCACCAACGTAAGGGGACACTACACTGATCACCAACGTAAGGGGACACTACACTGATCACCAACGTAAGGAGACACTACACTGACCACCAACGTAAGGAGACACTACACTGACCACCAACGTAAGGGGACACTACACTGACCACCAACGTAAGGAGACACTACACTGATCACCAACGTAAGGAGACACTACACTGACCACCAACGTAAGGAGACACTACACTGACCACCAACGTAAGGAGACACTACACTGACCACCAACGTAAGGAGACACTACACTGATTACAAACGTAAGGAGACTACACCAAACCCCAATGTAAGGAGACACTACACTGACCACCAACGTAAGGAGACACTACACTGACCACCAACGTAAGGGGACACTACACTGATCACCAACGTAAGGAGACACTACACTGACCACCAACGTAAGGAGACACTACACTGACCACAAACGTAAGGAGACTACACCAAACCCCAACGTAAGGAGACACTACACTGATCACCAACGTAAGGAGACACTACACTGACCACCAACGTAAGGAGACACTACACTGACCACCAACGTAAGGGGACACTACACTGACCACCAACGTAAGGAAACACTACACTGACCACCAACGTAAGGAGACACTACACTGACCACCAACGTAAGGAGACACTACACTGATCACCAACGTAAGGAAACACTACACTGACCACCAACGTAAGGAGACACTACACTGATCACCAACGTAAGGAGACACTACACTGACCACCAACGTAAGGAGACACTACACTGATCACCAACGTAAGGAAACACTACACTGACCACCAACGTAAGGAGACACTACACTGACCACCAACGTAAGGAGACACTACACTGATCACCAACGTAAGGAGACACTACACTGACCACCAACATAAGGTAACACTACACTGACCACCAACGTAAGGAGACTCTACACTGATCACCAACGTAAGGAGACACTACACTGATCACCAACGTAAGGAGACACTACACTGACCACCAACGTAAGGAGACACTACACTGATCACCAACGTAAGGAGACACTACACTGACCACCAACGTAAGGAGACACTACACTGACCACCAACGTAAGGGGACACTACACTGATCACCAAGGTAAGGAGACACTACACTGACCACCAACGTAAGGAGACACTACACTGACCACCAACGTAAGGGGACACTACACTGATCACCAACGTAAGGAGACACTACACTGATCACCAACGTAAGGAGACACTACACTGACCACCAACGTAAGGAGACACTACACTGACCACCAACGTAAGGGGACACTACACTGACCACCAACGTAAGGAGACACTACACTGATCACCAACGTAAGGAGACACTACACTGACCACCAACGTAAGGAGACACTACACTGACCACCAACGTAAGGAGACACTACACTGACTACAAACGTAAGGAGACTACACCAAACCCCAATGTAAGGAGACACGACACTGACCACCAACGTAAGGAGACACTACACTGACCACCAACGTAAGGGGACACTACACTGATCACCAACGTAAGGAGACACTACACTGACCACCAACGTAAGGAGACACTACACTGACCACAAACGTAAGGAGACTACACCAAACCCCAACGTAAGGAGACACTACACTGATCACCAACGTAAGGAGACACTACACTGATCACCAACGTAAGGAAACACTACACTGACCACCAACGTAAGGAGACACTACACTGACCACCAACGTAAGGAGACACTACACTGATCACCAACGTAAGGAAACACTACACTGACCACCAACGTAAGGAGACACTACACTGACCACCAACGTAAGGAGACACTACACTGATCACCAACGTAAGGAGACACTACACTGATCACCAACGTAAGGAGACACTACACTGACCACCAACGTAAGGAGACACTACACTGACCACCAACGTAAGGGGACACTACACTGATCACCAACGTAAGGAGACACTACACTGACCACCAACGTAAGGAGACACTACACTGACCACCAACGTAAGGAGACACTACACTGACCACCAACGTAAGGAGACACTACACTGATCACCAACGTAAGGAAACACTACACTGACCACCAACGTAAGGAGACACTACACTGACCACAAACGTAAGGAGACACTACACTGACCACAAACGTAAGGAGACACTACACTGACCACAAACGTAAGGAGACACTACATTGACCACAAACGTAAGGAGACACTACACTGATCACCAACGTAAGGAGACACTACACTGATCACCAACGTAAGGAAACACTACACTGACCACCAACGTAAGGAGACACTACACTGATCACCAACGTAAGGAAACACTACACTGATCACCAACGTAAGGAGACACTACACTGATCACCAACGTAAGGAAACACTACACTGACCACCAACGTAAGGAGACACTACACTGACCACAAACGTAAGGAGACACTACACTGACCACAAACGTAAGGAAACACTACACTGACCACCAACGTAAGGAGACACTACACTGACCGCCAACGTAAGGAAACACTACACTGACCACCAACGTAAGGAGACACTACACTGACCACCAACGTAAGGAGACACTACACTGACCACCAACGTAAGGAGAAACTACACTGATCACCAACGTAAGGAAACACTACACTGATCACCAACGTAAGGAGACACTACACTGACCACCAACGTAAGGAGACACTACACTGACCACCAACGTAAGGAGACACTACACTGATCACCAACGTAAGGAGACACTACACTGATCACCAACGTAAGGAAACACTACACTGATCACCAACGTAAGGAGAAACTACACTGATCACCAACGTAAGGAAACACTACACTGATCACCAACGTAAGGAGACACTACACTGACCACCAACATAAGGAAACACTACACTGATCACCAACGTAAGGAGACACTACACTGACCACCAACATAAGGTAACACTACACTGACCACCAACGTAAGGAGACTCTACACTGATCACCAACGTAAGGAGACACTACACTGATCACCAACGTAAGGAGACACTACACTGACCACCAACGTAAGGAGACACTACACTAATCACCAACGTAAGGAGACACTACACTGACCACCAACGTAAGGAGACACTACACTGACCACCAACGTAAGGGGACACTACACTGATCACCAACGTAAGGAGACACTACACTGACCACCAACGTAAGGAGACACTACACTGACCACCAACGTAAGGGGACACTACACTGATCACCAACGTAAGGAGACACTACACTGACCACCAACGTAAGGAGACACTACACTGACCACCAACGTAAGGAGACACTACACTGACCACCAACGTAAGGGGACACTACACTGATCACCAACGTAAGGAGACACTACACTGACCACCAACGTAAGGAGACACTACACTGACCACCAACGTAAGGGGACACTACACTGACCACCAACGTAAGGAGACACTACACTGATCACCAACGTAAGGAGACACTACACTGACCACCAACGTAAGGAGACACTACACTGACCACCAACGTAAGGAGACACTACACTGACCACCAACGTAAGGAGACACTACACTGATTACAAACGTAAGGAGACTACACCAAACCCCAATGTAAGGAGACACTACACTGACCACCAACGTAAGGAGACGCTACACTGACCACCAACGTAAGGGGACACTACACTGATCACCAACGTAAGGAGACACTACACTGACCACCAACGTAAGGAGACACTACACTGACCACAAACGTAAGGAGACTACACCAAACCCCAACGTAAGGAGACACTACACTGATCACCAACGTAAGGAGACACTACACTGACCACCAACGTAAGGAGACACTACACTGACCACCAACGTAAGGGGACACTACACTGACCACCAACGTAAGGAGACACTACACTGATCACCAACGTAAGGAGACACTACACTGATCACCAACGTAAGGAAACACTACACTGATCACCAACGTAAGGAGACACTACACTGATCACCAACGTAAGGAAACACTACACTGATCACCAACGTACGGAGAAACTACACTGATCACCAACGTAAGGAAACACTACACTGATCACCAACGTAAGGAGACACTACACTGACCACCAACGTAAGGAGACACTACACTGACCACCAACGTAAGGGGACACTAAACTGACCACCAACATAAGGTAACACTACACTGACCACCAACGTAAGGAGACTCTACACTGATCACCAACGTAAGGAGACACTACACTGATCACCAACGTAAGGAAACACTACACTGACCACCAACGTAAGGAGACTCTACACTGATCACCAACGTAAGGAGACACTACACTGATCACCAACATAAGGTAACACTACACTGACCACCAACGTAAGGAGACTCTACACTGATCACCAATGTAAGGAGACACTACACTGATCACCAACGTAAGGAGACACTACACTGATCACCAACGTAAGGAGACACTACACTGATCACCAACGTAAGGAGACACTACACTGACCACCAACGTAAGGAGACACTACACTGACCACCAACGTAAGGGGACACTACACTGATCACCAACGTAAGGAGACACTACACTGACCACCAACGTAAGGAGACACTACACTGACCACCAACGTAAGGAGACACTACACTGACCACCAACGTAAGGAGACACTACACTGACTACAAACGTAAGGAGACTACACCAAACCCCAATGTAAGGAGACACGACACTGACCACCAACGTAAGGAGACACTACACTGACCACCAACGTAAGGGGACACTACACTGATCACCAACGTAAGGAGACACTACACTGACCACCAACGTAAGGAGACACTACACTGACCACAAACGTAAGGAGACTACACCAAACCCCAACGTAAGGAGACACTACACTGATCACCAACGTAAGGAGACACTACACTGATCACCAACGTAAGGAAACACTACACTGACCACCAACGTAAGGAGACACTACACTGACCACCAACGTAAGGAGACACTACACTGATCACCAACGTAAGGAAACACTACACTGACCACCAACGTAAGGAGACACTACACTGACCACCAACGTAAGGAGACACTACACTGATCACCAACGTAAGGAGACACTACACTGATCACCAACGTAAGGAGACACTACACTGACCACCAACGTAAGGAGACACTACACTGACCACCAACGTAAGGGGACACTACACTGATCACCAACGTAAGGAGACACTACACTGACCACCAACGTAAGGAGACACTACACTGACCACCAACGTAAGGAGACACTACACTGACCACCAACGTAAGGAGACACTACACTGATCACCAACGTAAGGAAACACTACACTGACCACCAACGTAAGGAGACACTACACTGACCACAAACGTAAGGAGACACTACACTGACCACAAACGTAAGGAGACACTACACTGACCACAAACGTAAGGAGACACTACATTGACCACAAACGTAAGGAGACACTACACTGATCACCAACGTAAGGAGACACTACACTGATCACCAACGTAAGGAAACACTACACTGACCACCAACGTAAGGAGACACTACACTGATCACCAACGTAAGGAAACACTACACTGATCACCAACGTAAGGAGACACTACACTGATCACCAACGTAAGGAAACACTACACTGACCACCAACGTAAGGAGACACTACACTGACCACAAACGTAAGGAGACACTACACTGACCACAAACGTAAGGAAACACTACACTGACCACCAACGTAAGGAGACACTACACTGACCGCCAACGTAAGGAAACACTACACTGACCACCAACGTAAGGAGACACTACACTGACCACCAACGTAAGGAGACACTACACTGACCACCAACGTAAGGAGAAACTACACTGATCACCAACGTAAGGAAACACTACACTGATCACCAACGTAAGGAGACACTACACTGACCACCAACGTAAGGAGACACTACACTGACCACCAACGTAAGGAGACACTACACTGATCACCAACGTAAGGAGACACTACACTGATCACCAACGTAAGGAAACACTACACTGATCACCAACGTAAGGAGAAACTACACTGATCACCAACGTAAGGAAACACTACACTGATCACCAACGTAAGGAGACACTACACTGACCACCAACATAAGGAAACACTACACTGATCACCAACGTAAGGAGACACTACACTGACCACCAACATAAGGTAACACTACACTGACCACCAACGTAAGGAGACTCTACACTGATCACCAACGTAAGGAGACACTACACTGATCACCAACGTAAGGAGACACTACACTGACCACCAACGTAAGGAGACACTACACTAATCACCAACGTAAGGAGACACTACACTGACCACCAACGTAAGGAGACACTACACTGACCACCAACGTAAGGGGACACTACACTGATCACCAACGTAAGGAGACACTACACTGACCACCAACGTAAGGAGACACTACACTGACCACCAACGTAAGGGGACACTACACTGATCACCAACGTAAGGAGACACTACACTGACCACCAACGTAAGGAGACACTACACTGACCACCAACGTAAGGAGACACTACACTGACCACCAACGTAAGGGGACACTACACTGATCACCAACGTAAGGAGACACTACACTGACCACCAACGTAAGGAGACACTACACTGACCACCAACGTAAGGGGACACTACACTGACCACCAACGTAAGGAGACACTACACTGATCACCAACGTAAGGAGACACTACACTGACCACCAACGTAAGGAGACACTACACTGACCACCAACGTAAGGAGACACTACACTGACCACCAACGTAAGGAGACACTACACTGATTACAAACGTAAGGAGACTACACCAAACCCCAATGTAAGGAGACACTACACTGACCACCAACGTAAGGAGACGCTACACTGACCACCAACGTAAGGGGACACTACACTGATCACCAACGTAAGGAGACACTACACTGACCACCAACGTAAGGAGACACTACACTGACCACAAACGTAAGGAGACTACACCAAACCCCAACGTAAGGAGACACTACACTGATCACCAACGTAAGGAGACACTACACTGACCACCAACGTAAGGAGACACTACACTGACCACCAACGTAAGGGGACACTACACTGACCACCAACGTAAGGAGACACTACACTGATCACCAACGTAAGGAGACACTACACTGATCACCAACGTAAGGAAACACTACACTGATCACCAACGTAAGGAGACACTACACTGATCACCAACGTAAGGAAACACTACACTGATCACCAACGTACGGAGAAACTACACTGATCACCAACGTAAGGAAACACTACACTGATCACCAACGTAAGGAGACACTACACTGACCACCAACGTAAGGAGACACTACACTGACCACCAACGTAAGGGGACACTAAACTGACCACCAACATAAGGTAACACTACACTGACCACCAACGTAAGGAGACTCTACACTGATCACCAACGTAAGGAGACACTACACTGATCACCAACGTAAGGAAACACTACACTGACCACCAACGTAAGGAGACTCTACACTGATCACCAACGTAAGGAGACACTACACTGATCACCAACATAAGGTAACACTACACTGACCACCAACGTAAGGAGACTCTACACTGATCACCAATGTAAGGAGACACTACACTGATCACCAACGTAAGGAGACACTACACTGATCACCAACGTAAGGAGACACTACACTGATCACCAACGTAAGGAGACACTACACTGACCACCAACGTAAGGAGACACTACACTGACCACCAACGTAAGGGGACACTACACTGATCACCAACGTAAGGAGACACTACACTGACCACCAACGTAAGGAGACACTACACTGACCACCAACGTAAGGAGACACTACACTGACCACCAACGTAAGGAGACACTACACTGATCACCAACGTAAGGAAACACTACACTGACCACCAACGTAAGGAGACACTACACTGACCACAAACGTAAGGAGACACTACACTGACCACAAACGTAAGGAGACACTACACTGACCACAAACGTAAGGAGACACTACACTGACCACAAACGTAAGGAGACACTACACTGATCACCAACGTAAGGAGACACTACACTGATCACCAACGTAAGGAAACACTACACTGGTCACCAACGTAAGGAAACACTACACTGATCACCAACGTAAGGAGACACTACACTGATCACCAACGTAAGGAAACACTACACTGACCACCAACTTAAGGAGACACTACACTGACCACAAACGTAAGGAAACACTACACTGACCACCAACGTAAGGAGACACTACACTGACCACCAACATAAGGTAACACTACACTGACCACCAACGTAAGGAGACTCTACACTGATCACCAACGTAAGGAGACACTACACTGATCACCAACGTAAGGAGACACTACACTGACCACCAACATAAGGTAACACTACACTGACCACCAACGTAAGGAGACTCTACACTGATCACCAACGTAAGGAGACACTACACTGATCACCAACGTAAGGAGACACTACACTGACCACCAACGTAAGGAGACACTACACTGATCACCAACGTAAGGAGACACTACACTGACCACCAACGTAAGGAGACACTACACTGACCACCAACGTAAGGGGACACTACACTGATCACCAACGTAAGGAGACACTACACTGACCACCAACGTAAGGAGACACTACACTGACCACCAACGTAAGGGGACACTACACTGATCACCAACGTAAGGAGACACTACACTGACCACCAACGTAAGGAGACACTACACTGACCACCAACGTAAGGGGACACTACACTGACCACCAACGTAAGGAGACACTACACTGATCACCAACGTAAGGAGACACTACACTGACCACCAAAGTAAGGAGACACTACACTGACCACCAACGTAAGGAGACACTACACTGACCACCAACGTAAGGAGACACTACACTGATCACCAACGTAAGGAGACACTACACTGACCACAAACGTAAGGAAACACTACACTGACCACCAACGTAAGGAGACACTACACTGACCACCAACGTAAGGAAACACTACACTGACCACCAACGTAAGGAGACACTACACTGACCACCAACGTAAGGAGACACTACACTGATCACCAACGTAAGGAAACACTACACTGACCACCAACGTAAGGAGACACTACACTGACCACCAACGTAAGGAGACACTACACTGATCACCAACGTAAGGAGACACTACACTGACCACCAACATAAGGTAACACTACACTGACCACCAACGTAAGGAGACTCTACACTGATCACCAACGTAAGGAGACACTACACTGATCACCAACGTAAGGAGACACTACACTGACCACCAACGTAAGGAGACACTACACTGATCACCAACGTAAGGAGACACTACACTGACCACCAACGTAAGGAGACACTACACTGACCACCAACGTAAGGGGACACTACACTGATCACCAAGGTAAGGAGACACTACACTGACCACCAACGTAAGGAGACACTACACTGACCACCAACGTAAGGGGACACTACACTGATCACCAACGTAAGGAGACACTACACTGACCACCAACGTAAGGAGACACTACACTGACCACCAACGTAAGGAGACACTACACTGACCACCAACGTAAGGAGACACTACACTGATCACCAACGTAAGGAAACACTACACTGACCACCAACGTAAGGAGACACTACACTGACCACCAACGTAAGGAGACACTACACTGATCACCAATGTAAGGAGACACTACACTGATCGCCAACATAAGGAAACACTACACTGATCACCAACGTAAGGAGAAACTACACTGATCACCAACGTAAGGAGACACTACACTGATCACCAACGTAAGGGGACACTACACTGACCACCAACATAAGGAAACACTACACTGACCACCAACGTAAGGAGACACTACACTGACCACCAACGTAAGGAGACTCTACACTGGTCACCAACGTAAGGAGACACTACACTGACCACCAACGTAAGGAGACACTACACTGACCACCAACGTAAGAAGACACTACACTGATCACCAACGTAAGGAGACACTACACTGACCACCAACGTAAGGAGACACTACACTGACCACCAACGTAAGGAGACACTACACTGATCACCAACGTAAGGAGACACTACACTGATCACCAACGTAAGGAGACACTACACTGACCACCAACGTAAGGAGACACTACATTGATCACCAACGTAAGGAGAAACTACACTGACCACCAACGTAAGGAGACACTACACTGACCACCAACGTAAGGGGACACTACACTGATCACCAACGTAAGGAGACACTACACTGACCACCAACGTAAGGAGACACTACACTGACCACCAACGTAAGGGGACACTACACTGATCACCAACGTAAGGAGACACTACACTGACCACCAACGTAAGGAGACACTACACTGACCACCAACGTAAGGAGACACTACACTGACCACCAACGTAAGGGGACACTACACTGATCACCAACGTAAGGAGACACTACACTGACCACCAACGTAAGGAGACACTACACTGACCACCAACGTAAGGGGACACTACACTGACCACCAACGTAAGGAGACACTACACTGACCACCAATGTAAGGAGACACTACACTGATCACCAACGTAAGGAAACACTACACTGACCACCAACGTAAGGAGACACTACACTGACCACAAACGTAAGGAGACACTACACTGGCCACAAACGTAAGGAGACACTACACTGACCACAAACGTAAGGAGACACTACACTGACCACAAACGTAAGGAGACACTACACTGACCACAAACGTAAGGAGACACTACACTGACCACAAACGTAAGGAGACACTACACTGACCACAAACGTAAGGAGACACTACACTGACCACAAACGTAAGGAGACACTACACTGACCACAAACGTAAGGAGACACTACACTGACCACAAACGTAAGGAGACACTACACTGACCACAAACGTAAGGAGACACTACACTGGTCACCAACGTAAGGAGACACTACACTGATCACCAACGTAAGGAAACACTACACTGATCACCAACGTAAGGAGACACTACACTGGTCACCAACGTAAGGAAACACTACACTGATCACCAACGTAAGGAGACACTACACTGACCACAAACGTAAGGAGACACTACACTGACCACCAACGTAAGGAGACACTACACTGACCACCAACGTAAGGAGACACTACACTGACCACCAACGTAAGGAGACACTACACTGACCACCAACGTAAGGAGACACTACACTGATCACCAACGTAAGGAAACACTACACTGACCACCAACGTAAGGAGACACTACACTGACCACAAACGTAAGGAGACACTACACTGACCACAAACGTAAGGAGACACTACACTGACCACAAACGTAAGGAGACACTACACTGACCACAAACGTAAGGAGACACTACACTGATCACCAACGTAAGGAGACACTACACTGATCACCAACGTAAGGAGACACTACACTGATCACCAACGTAAGGAAACACTACACTGACCACCAACGTAAGGAGACACTACACTGACCACAAACGTAAGGAAACACTACACTGACCACCAACGTAAGGAGACACTACACTGACCACCAACGTAAGGAAACACTACACTGACCACCAACGTAAGGAGACACTACACTGACCACCAACGTAAGGAGACACTACACTGATCACCAACGTAAGGAAACACTACACTGACCACCAACGTAAGGAGACACTACACTGACCACCAACGTAAGGAGACACTACACTGATCACCAACGTAAGGAGACACTACACTGACCACCAACGTAAGGAGACACTACACTGACCACCAACGTAAGGGGACACTACACTGATCACCAACGTAAGGAGACACTACACTGACCACCAACGTAAGGAGACACTACACTGACCACCAACGTAAGGAGACACTACACTGACCACCAACGTAAGGAGACACTACACTGATCACCAACGTAAGGAAACACTACACTGACCACCAACGTAAGGAGACACTACACTGACCACAAACGTAAGGAGACACTACACTGACCACAAACGTAAGGAGACACTACACTGATCACCAACGTAAGGAGACACTACACTGATCACCAACGTAAGGAAACACTACACTGGTCACCAACGTAAGGAGACACTACACTGATCACCAACGTAAGGAAACACTACACTGGTCACCAACGTAAGGAAACACTACACTGATCACCAACGTAAGGAGACACTACACTGATCACCAACGTAAGGAAACACTACACTGACCACCAACGTAAGGAGACACTACACTGACCACCAACGTAAGGAAACACTACACTGACCACCAACGTAAGGAGACACTACACTGACCACCAACGTAAGGAGACACTACACTGATCACCAACGTAAGGAAACACTACACTGACCACCAACGTAAGGAGACACTACACTGACCACCAACGTAAGGAGACACTACACTGATCACCAACGTAAGGAGACACTACACTGATCACCAACGTAAGGAAACACTACACTGATCACCAACGTAAGGAGAAACTACACTGATCACCAACGTAAGGAAACACTACACTGATCACCAACGTAAGGAGACACTACACTGACCACCAACATAAGGAAACACTACACTGACCACCAACGTAAGGAGACACTACACTGATCACCAACGTAAGGAGACACTACACTGACCACCAACATAAGGTAACACTACACTGACCACCAACGTAAGGAGACTCTACACTGATCACCAACGTAAGGAGACACTACACTGATCACCAACGTAAGGAGACACTACACTGACCACCAACGTAAGGAGACACTACACTGATCACCAACGTAAGGAGACACTACACTGACCACCAACGTAAGGAGACACTACACTGACCACCAACGTAAGGGGACACTACACTGATCACCAACGTAAGGAGACACTACACTGACCACCAACACTACACTGACCACCAACGTAAGGGGACACTACACTGATCACCAACGTAAGGGGACACTACACTGATCACCAACGTAAGGAGACACTACACTGACCACCAACGTAAGGAGACACTACACTGACCACCAACGTAAGGGGACACTACACTGACCACCAACGTAAGGAGACACTACACTGATCACCAACGTAAGGAGACACTACACTGACCACCAACGTAAGGAGACACTACACTGACCACCAACGTAAGGAGACACTACACTGACCACCAACGTAAGGAGACACTACACTGATTACAAACGTAAGGAGACTACACCAAACCCCAATGTAAGGAGACACTACACTGACCACCAACGTAAGGAGACACTACACTGACCACCAACGTAAGGGGACACTACACTGATCACCAACGTAAGGAGACACTACACTGACCACCAACGTAAGGAGACACTACACTGACCACAAACGTAAGGAGACTACACCAAACCCCAACGTAAGGAGACACTACACTGATCACCAACGTAAGGAGACACTACACTGACCACCAACGTAAGGAGACACTACACTGACCACCAACGTAAGGGGACACTACACTGATCACCAACGTAAGGAAACACTACACTGGTCACCAACGTAAGGAAACACTACACTGATCACCAACGTAAGGAGACACTACACTGATCACCAACGTAAGGAAACACTACACTGACCACCAACGTAAGGAGACACTACACTGACCACCAACGTAAGGAAACACTACACTGACCACCAACGTAAGGAGACACTACACTGACCACCAACGTAAGGAGACACTACACTGATCACCAACATAAGGAAACACTACACTGACCACCAACGTAAGGAGACACTACACTGACCACCAACGTAAGGAGACACTACACTGATCACCAATGTAAGGAGACACTACACTGATCGCCAACGTAAGGAAACACTACACTGATCACCAACGTAAGGAGAAACTACACTGATCACCAACGTAAGGAGACACTACACTGACCACCAACATAAGGAAACACTACACTGACCACCAACGTAAGGAGACTCTACACTGATCACCAACGTAAGGAGACACTACACTGATCACCAACGTAAGGAGACACTACACTGACCACCAACGTAAGGAGACACTACACTGATCACCAACGTAAGGAGACACTACACTGACCACCAACGTAAGGTAACACTACACTGACCACCAACGTAAGGAGACACTACACTGATCACCAACGTAAGGAGACACTACACTGATCACCAACGTAAGGAGACACTACACTGACCACCAACGTAAGGAGACACTACACTGACCACCAACGTAAGGGGACACTACACTGATCACCAACGTAAGGAGACACTACACTGACCACCAACGTAAGGAGACACTACACTGACCACCAACGTAAGGAGACACTACACTGACCACCAACGTAAGGAGACACTACACTGATCACCAACGTAAGGAAACACTACACTGACCACCAACGTAAGGAGACACTACACTGACCACAAACGTAAGGAGACACTACACTGACCACAAACGTAAGGAGACACTACACTGACCACAAACGTAAGGAGACACTACACTGACCACAAACGTAAGGAGACACTACACTGATCACCAACGTAAGGAGACACTACACTGATCACCAACGTAAGGAGACACTACACTGATCACCAACGTAAGGAAACACTACACTGACCACCAACGTAAGGAGACACTACACTGACCACAAACGTAAGGAAACACTACACTGACCACCAACGTAAGGAGACACTACACTGACCACCAACGTAAGGAAACACTACACTGACCACCAACGTAAGGAGACACTACACTGACCACCAACGTAAGGAGACACTACACTGATCACCAACGTAAGGAAACACTACACTGACCACCAACGTAAGGAGACACTACACTGACCACCAACGTAAGGAGACACTACACTGATCACCAACGTAAGGAGACACTACACTGACCACCAACATAAGGTAACACTACACTGACCACCAACGTAAGGAGACTCTACACTGATCACCAACGTAAGGAGACACTACACTGATCACCAACGTAAGGAGACACTACACTGACCACCAACGTAAGGAGACACTACACTGATCACCAACGTAAGGAGACACTACACTGACCACCAACGTAAGGAGACACTACACTGACCACCAACGTAAGGGGACACTACACTGATCACCAACGTAAGGAGACACTACACTGACCACCAACGTAAGGAGACACTACACTGACCACCAACGTAAGGGGACACTACACTGATCACCAACGTAAGGAGACACTACACTGACCACCAACGTAAGGAGACACTACACTGACCACCAACGTAAGGAGACACTACACTGACCACCAACGTAAGGGGACACTACACTGATCACCAACGTAAGGAGACACTACACTGACCACCAACGTAAGGAGACACTACACTGACCACCAACGTAAGGGGACACTACACTGACCACCAACGTAAGGAGACACTACACTGATCACCAACGTAAGGAGACACTACACTGACCACCAACGTAAGGAGACACTACACTGACCACCAACGTAAGGAGACACTACACTGACCACCAACGTAAGGAGACACTACACTGATCACCAACGTAAGGAGACACTACACTGATCACCAACGTAAGGAAACACTACACTGATCACCAACGTAAGGAGAAACTACACTGATCACCAACGTAAGGAAACACTACACTGATCACCAACGTAAGGAGACACTACACTGACCACCAACGTAAGGAAACACTACACTGATCACCAACGTAAGGAGACACTACACTGACCACCAACATAAGGTAACACTACACTGACCACCAACGTAAGGAGACTCTACACTGATCACCAACGTAAGGAGACACTACACTGATCACCAACGTAAGGAGACACTACACTGACCACCAACGTAAGGAGACACTACACTGATCACCAACGTAAGGAGACACTACACTGACCACCAACGTAAGGAGACACTACACTGACCACCAACGTAAGGGGACACTACACTGATCACCAACGTAAGGAGACACTACACTGACCACCAACGTAAGGAGACACTACACTGACCACCAATGTAAGGGGACACTACACTGATCACCAACGTAAGGAGACACTACACTGACCACCAACGTAAGGAGACACTACACTGACCACCAACGTAAGGGGACACTACACTGACCACCAACGTAAGGAGACACTACACTGATCACCAACGTAAGGAGACACTACACTGACCACCAACGTAAGGAGACACTACACTGACCACCAACGTAAGGAGACACTACACTGACCACCAACGTAAGGAGACACTACACTGATTACAAACGTAAGGAGACTACACCAAACCCCAATGTAAGGAGACACTACACTGACCACCAACGTAAGGAGACACTACACTGACCACCAACGTAAGGGGACACTACACTGATCACCAACGTAAGGAGACACTACACTGACCACCAACGTAAGGAGACACTACACTGACCACAAACGTAAGGAGACTACACCAAACCCCAACGTAAGGAGACACTACACTGATCACCAACGTAAGGAGACACTACACTGACCACCAACGTAAGGAGACACTACACTGACCACCAACGTAAGGGGACACTACACTGACCACCAACGTAAGGAGACACTACACTGACCACCAACGTAAGGAGACACTACACTGATCACCAACGTAAGGAAACACTACACTGACCACCAACGTAAGGAAACACTACACTGGTCACCAACGTAAGGAAACACTACACTGATCACCAACGTAAGGAGACACTACACTGATCACCAACGTAAGGAAACACTACACTGACCACCAACGTAAGGAGACACTACACTGACCACCAACGTAAGGAAACACTACACTGACCACCAACGTAAGGAGACACTACACTGACCACCAACGTAAGGAGACACTACACTGATCACCAACGTAAGGAAACACTACACTGACCACCAACGTAAGGAGACACTACACTGACCACCAACGTAAGGAGACACTACACTGATCACCAATGTAAGGAGACACTACACTGATCGCCAACATAAGGAAACACTACACTGATCACCAACGTAAGGAGAAACTACACTGATCACCAACGTAAGGAGACACTACACTGACCACCAACATAAGGAAACACTACACTGACCACCAACGTAAGGAGACACTACACTGACCACCAACGTAAGGAGACTCTACACTGACCACCAACGTAAGGAGACTCTACACTGATCACCAACGTAAGGAGACACTACACTGACCACCAACGTAAGGTAACACTACACTGACCACCAACGTAAGGAGACTCTACACTGATCACCAACGTAAGGAGACACTACACTGATCACCAACGTAAGGAGACACTACACTGATCACCAACGTAAGGAGACACTACACTGATCACCAACGTAAGGAGACACTACACTGACCACCAACGTAAGGAGACACTACACTGACCACCAACGTAAGGAGACACTACACTGATCACCAACGTAAGGAGACACTACACTGACCACCAACGTAAGGAGACACTACACTGACCACAAACGTAAGGAGACACTACACTGACCACAAACGTAAGGAGACACTACACTGACCACAAACGTAAGGAGACACTACACTGATCACCAACGTAAGGAGACACTACACTGATCACCAACGTAAGGAAACACTACACTGGTCACCAACGTAAGGAAACACTACACTGATCACCAACGTAAGGAGACACTACACTGATCACCAACGTAAGGAAACACTACACTGACCACCAACGTAAGGAGACACTACACTGACCACAAACGTAAGGAAACACTACACTGACCACCAACGTAAGGAGACACTACACTGACCACCAACGTAAGGAAACACTACACTGACCACCAACGTAAGGAGACACTACACTGACCACCAACGTAAGGAGACACTACACTGATCACCAACGTAAGGAAACACTACACTGACCACCAACGTAAGGAGACACTACACTGACCACCAACGTAAGGAGACACTACACTGATCACCAACGTAAGGAGACACTACACTGACCACCAACATAAGGTAACACTACACTGACCACCAACGTAAGGAGACTCTACACTGATCACCAACGTAAGGAGACACTACACTGATCACCAACGTAAGGAGACACTACACTGACCACCAACGTAAGGAGACACTACACTGATCACCAACGTAAGGAGACACTACACTGACCACCAACGTAAGGAGACACTACACTGACCACCAACGTAAGGGGACACTACACTGATCACCAAGGTAAGGAGACACTACACTGACCACCAACGTAAGGAGACACTACACTGACCACCAACGTAAGGGGACACTACACTGATCACCAACGTAAGGAGACACTACACTGACCACCAACGTAAGGAGACACTACACTGACCACCAACGTAAGGGGACACTACACTGATCACCAACGTAAGGAGACACTACACTGACCACCAACGTAAGGAGACACTACACTGACCACCAACGTAAGGGGACACTACACTGACCACCAACGTAAGGAGACACTACACTGATCACCAACGTAAGGAGACACTACACTGACCACCAACGTAAGGAGACACTACACTGACCACCAACGTAAGGAGACACTACACTGACCACCAACGTAAGGAGACACTACACTGACTACAAACGTAAGGAGACTACACCAAACCCCAATGTAAGGAGACACGACACTGACCACCAACGTAAGGAGACACTACACTGACCACCAACGTAAGGGGACACTACACTGATCACCAACGTAAGGAGACACTACACTGACCACCAACGTAAGGAGACACTACACTGACCACAAACGTAAGGAGACTACACCAAACCCCAACGTAAGGAGACACTACACTGATCACCAACGTAAGGAGACACTACACTGATCACCAACGTAAGGAAACACTACACTGACCACCAACGTAAGGAGACACTACACTGACCACCAACGTAAGGAAACACTACACTGACCACCAACGTAAGGAGACACTACACTGACCACCAACGTAAGGAGACACTACACTGATCACCAACGTAAGGAAACACTACACTGACCACCAACGTAAGGAGACACTACACTGACCACCAACGTAAGGAGACACTACACTGATCACCAACGTAAGGAGACACTACACTGACCACCAACATAAGGTAACACTACACTGACCACCAACGTAAGGAGACTCTACACTGATCACCAACGTAAGGAGACACTACACTGATCACCAACGTAAGGAGACACTACACTGACCACCAACGTAAGGAGACACTACACTGATCACCAACGTAAGGAGACACTACACTGACCACCAACGTAAGGAGACACTACACTGACCACCAACGTAAGGGGACACTACACTGATCAGCAACGTAAGGAGACACTACACTGACCACCAACGTAAGGAGACACTACACTGACCACCAACTTAAGGGGACACTACACTGATCACCAACGTAAGGAGACACTACACTGACCACCAACGTAAGGAGACACTACACTGACCACCAACGTAAGGAGACACTACACTGACCACCAACGTAAGGGGACACTACACTGATCACCAACGTAAGGAGACACTACACTGACCACCAACGTAAGGAGACACTACACTGACCACCAATGTAAGGGGACACTACACTGACCACCAACGTAAGGAGACACTACACTGACCACCAACGTAAGGAGACACTACACTGATCACCAACGTAAGGAAACACTACACTGACCACCAACGTAAGGAGACACTACACTGACCACAAACGTAAGGAGACACTACACTGACCACAAACGTAAGGAGACACTACACTGACCACAAACGTAAGGAGACACTACACTGACCACAAACGTAAGGAGACACTACACTGACCACAAACGTAAGGAGACACTACACTGACCACAAACGTAAGGAGACACTACACTGGTCACCAACGTAAGGAGACACTACACTGATCACCAACGTAAGGAAACACTACACTGATCACCAACGTAAGGAGACACTACACTGGTCACCAACGTAAGGAAACACTACACTGATCACCAACGTAAGGAGACACTACACTGACCACAAACGTAAGGAGACACTACACTGACCACCAACGTAAGGAGACACTACACTGACCACCAACGTAAGGAGACACTACACTGATCACCAACGTAAGGAAACACTACACTGACCACCAACGTAAGGAAACACTACACTGACCACCAACGTAAGGAGACACTACACTGACCACCAACGTAAGGAGACACTACACTGATCACCAACGTAAGGAAACACTACACTGACCACCAACGTAAGGAGACACTACACTGACCACCAACGTAAGGAGACACTACACTGATCACCAACGTAAGGAGACACTACACTGATCACCAACGTAAGGAAACACTACACTGATCACCAACGTAAGGAGAAACTACACTGATCACCAACGTAAGGAAACACTACACTGATCACCAACGTAAGGAGACACTACACTGACCACCAACATAAGGAAACACTACACTGATCACCAACGTAAGGAGACACTACACTGACCACCAACATAAGGTAACACTACACTGACCACCAACGTAAGGAGACTCTACACTGATCACCAACGTAAGGAGACACTACACTGATCACCAACGTAAGGAGACACTACACTGATCACCAACGTAAGGAGACACTACACTGATCACCAACGTAAGGAGACACTACACTGATCACCAACGTAAGGAGACACTACACTGACCACCAACGTAAGGAGACACTACACTGACCACCAACGTAAGGGGACACTACACTGATCACCAACGTAAGGAGACACTACACTGACCACCAACGTAAGGAGACACTACACTGACCACCAACGTAAGGAGACACTACACTGACCACCAACGTAAGGAGACACTACACTGATCACCAACGTAAGGAAACACTACACTGACCACCAACGTAAGGAGACACTACACTGACCACAAACGTAAGGAGACACTACACTGACCACAAACGTAAGGAGACACTACACTGATCACCAACGTAAGGAGACACTACACTGATCACCAACGTAAGGAAACACTACACTGGTCACCAACGTAAGGAGACACTACACTGATCACCAACGTAAGGAAACACTACACTGGTCACCAACGTAAGGAAACACTACACTGATCACCAACGTAAGGAGACACTACACTGATCACCAACGTAAGGAAACACTACACTGACCACCAACGTAAGGAGACACTACACTGACCACCAACGTAAGGAAACACTACACTGACCACCAACGTAAGGAGACACTACACTGACCACCAACGTAAGGAGACACTACACTGATCACCAACGTAAGGAAACACTACACTGACCACCAACGTAAGGAGACACTACACTGACCACCACCTAAGGAGACACTACACTGATCACCAACGTAAGGAGACACTACACTGATCACCAACGTAAGGAAACACTACACTGATCACCAACGTAAGGAGAAACTACACTGATCACCAACGTAAGGAAACACTACACTGATCACCAACGTAAGGAGACACTACACTGACCACCAACATAAGGAAACACTACACTGACCACCAACGTAAGGAGACACTACACTGATCACCAACGTAAGGAGACACTACACTGACCACCAACATAAGGTAACACTACACTGACCACCAACGTAAGGAGACTCTACACTGATCACCAACGTAAGGAGACACTACACTGATCACCAACGTAAGGAGACACTACACTGACCACCAACGTAAGGAGACACTACACTGATCACCAACGTAAGGAGACACTACACTGACCACCAACGTAAGGAGACACTACACTGACCACCAATGTAAGGGGACACTACACTGATCACCAACGTAAGGAGACACTACACTGACCACCAACACTACACTGACCACCAACGTAAGGGGACACTACACTGATCACCAACGTAAGGGGACACTACACTGATCACCAACGTAAGGAGACACTACACTGACCACCAACGTAAGGAGACACTACACTGACCACCAACGTAAGGGGACACTACACTGACCACCAACGTAAGGAGACACTACACTGATCACCAACGTAAGGAGACACTACACTGACCACCAACGTAAGGAGACACTACACTGACCACCAACGTAAGGAGACACTACACTGACCACCAACGTAAGGAGAGACTACACTGATTACAAACGTAAGGAGACTACACCAAACCCCAATGTAAGGAGACACTACACTGACCACCAACGTAAGGAGACACTACACTGACCACCAACGTAAGGGGACACTACACTGATCACCAACGTAAGGAGACACTACACTGACCACCAACGTAAGGAGACACTACACTGACCACAAACGTAAGGAGACTACACCAAACCCCAACGTAAGGAGACACTACACTGATCACCAACGTAAGGAGACACTACACTGACCACCAACGTAAGGAGACACTACACTGACCACCAACGTAAGGGGACACTACACTGATCACCAACGTAAGGAAACACTACACTGGTCACCAACGTAAGGAAACACTACACTGATCACCAACGTAAGGAGACACTACACTGATCACCAACGTAAGGAAACACTACACTGACCACCAACGTAAGGAGACACTACACTGACCACCAACGTAAGGAAACACTACACTGACCACCAACGTAAGGAGACACTACACTGACCACCAACGTAAGGAGACACTACACTGATCACCAACGTAAGGAAACACTACACTGACCACCAACGTAAGGAGACACTACACTGACCACCAACGTAAGGAGACACTACACTGATCACCAATGTAAGGAGACACTACACTGATCGCCAACGTAAGGAAACACTACACTGATCACCAACGTAAGGAGAAACTACACTGATCACCAACGTAAGGAGACACTACACTGACCACCAACATAAGGAAACACTACACTGACCACCAACGTAAGGAGACTCTACACTGATCACCAACGTAAGGAGACACTACACTGATCACCAACGTAAGGAGACACTACACTGATCACCAACGTAAGGAGACACTACACTGACCACCAACGTAAGGTAACACTACACTGACCACCAACGTAAGGAGACACTACACTGATCACCAACGTAAGGAGACACTACACTGATCACCAACGTAAGGAGACACTACACTGACCACCAACGTAAGGGGACACTACACTGATCACCAACGTAAGGAGACACTACACTGACCACCAACGTAAGGAGACACTACACTGACCACCAACGTAAGGAGACACTACACTGACCACCAACGTAAGGAGACACTACACTGATCACCAACGTAAGGAAACACTACACTGACCACCAACGTAAGGAGACACTACACTGACCACAAACGTAAGGAGACACTACACTGACCACAAACGTAAGGAGACACTACACTGACCACAAACGTAAGGAGACACTACACTGACCACAAACGTAAGGAGACACTACACTGATCACCAACTTAAGGAGACACTACACTGATCACCAACGTAAGGAAACACTACACTGGTCACCAACGTAAGGAAACACTACACTGATCACCAACGTAAGGAGACACTACACTGATCACCAACGTAAGGAAACACTACACTGACCACCAACGTAAGGAGACACTACACTGACCACAAACGTAAGGAAACACTACACTGACCACCAAAGTAAGGAGACACTACACTGACCACCAACGTAAGGAAACACTACACTGACCACCAACGTAAGGAGACACTACACTGACCACCAACGTAAGGAGACACTACACTGATCACCAACGTAAGGAAACACTACACTGACCACCAACGTAAGGAGACACTACACTGACCACCAACGTAAGGAGACACTACACTGATCACCAACGTAAGGAGACACTACACTGACCACCAACATAAGGTAACACTACACTGACCACCAACGTAAGGAGACTCTACACTGATCACCAACGTAAGGAGACACTACACTGATCACCAACGTAAGGAGACACTACACTGACCACCAACGTAAGGAGACACTACACTGATCACCAACGTAAGGAGACACTACACTGACCACCAACGTAAGGAGACACTACACTGACCACCAACGTAAGGGGACACTACACTGATCACCAACGTAAGGAGACACTACACTGACCACCAACGTAAGGAGACACTACACTGACCACCAACGTAAGGGGACACTACACTGATCACCAACGTAAGGAGACACTACACTGACCACCAACGTAAGGAGACACTACACTGACCACCAACGTAAGGAGACACTACACTGACCACCAACGTAAGGGGACACTACACTGATCACCAACGTAAGGAGACACTACACTGATCACCAACGTAAGGAGACACTACACTGACCACCAACGTAAGGAGACACTACACTGACCACCAACGTAAGGAGACACTACACTGACCACCAACGTAAGGAGACACTACACTGACTACAAACGTAAGGAGACTACACCAAACCCCAATGTAAGGAGACACGACACTGACCACCAACGTAAGGAGACACTACACTGACCACCAACGTAAGGGGACACTACACTGATCACCAACGTAAGGAGACACTACACTGACCACCAACGTAAGGAGACACTACACTGACCACAAACGTAAGGAGACTACACCAAACCCCAACGTAAGGAGACACTACACTGATCACCAACGTAAGGAGACACTACACTGACCACCAACGTAAGGAGACACTACACTGACCACCAACGTAAGGGGACACTACACTGATCACCAACGTAAGGAAACACTACACTGGTCACCAACGTAAGGAAACACTACACTGATTACCAACGTAAGGAGACACTACACTGATCACCAACGTAAGGAAACACTACACTGACCACCAACGTAAGGAGACACTACACTGACCACCAACGTAAGGAAACACTACACTGACCACCAACGTAAGGAGACACTACACTGACCACCAACGTAAGGAGACACTACACTGACCACCAACGTAAGGAAACACTACACTGATCACCAACGTAAGGAGACACTACACTGATCACCAACGTAAGGAAACACTACACTGACCACCAACGTAAGGAGACACTACACTGACCACCAACGTAAGGAGACACTACACTGATCACCAACGTAAGGAGACACTACACTGACCACCAACGTAAGGAGACACTACACTGATCACCAAAGTAAGGAGACACTACACTGATCACCAACGTAAGGAAACACTACACTGACCACCAACGTAAGGAGACACTACACTGACCACCGACGTAAGGGGACACTACACTGATCACCAACGTAAGGAGAAACTACACTGACCACCAACGTAAGGAGACACTACACTGATCACCAACGTAAGGGGACACTACACTGATCACCAACGTAAGGAGACACTACACTGATCACCAACGTAAGGAAACACTACACTGACCACCAACGTAAGGAGACACTACACTGACCACCAACGTAAGGAGACACTACACTGATCACCAACGTAAGGAGACACTACACTGACCACCTACGTAAGGAGACACTACACTGATCACCAAAGTAAGGAGACACTACACTGATCACCAACGTAAGGAAACACTACACTGACCACCAACGTAAGGAGACACTACACTGACCACCAACGTAAGGGGACACTACACTGATCACCAACGTAAGGAGAAACTACACTGACCACCAACGTAAGGAGACACTACACTGATCACCAACGTAAGGAAACACTACACTGATCACCAACGTAAGGAGAAACTACACTGACCACCAACGTAAGGGGACACTACACTGATCACCAACGTAAGGAGAAACTACACTGACCACCAACGTAAGGAGACACTACACTGATCACCAAAGTAAGGAGACACTACACTGATCACCAACGTAAGGAAACACTACACTGATCACCAACGTAAGGAGACACTACACTGACCACCAACGTAAGGAGACACTACACTGACCACCAACATCAGGAAACACTACACTGACCACCAACGTAAGGAGACTCTACACTGATCACCAACGTAAGGAGACACTACGCTGATCACCAACGTAAGGAGACACTACACTGACCACCAACGTAAGGAGACACTACACTGACCACCAACGTAAGGGGACACTACACTGATCACCAACGTAAGGAGACACTACACTGACCACCAACGTAAGGAGACACTACACTGACCACCAACGTAAGGAGACACTACACTGACCACCAACATAAGGAGACACTACACTGACTACAAACGTAAGGAGACTACACCAAACCCCAACGTAAGGAGACACTACACTGACCACCAACGTAAGGAGACACTACACTGACCACCAACGTAAGGGGACACTACACTGATCACCAACGTAAGGAGACACTACACTGACCACCAACGTAAGGAGACACTACACTGACCACAAACGTAAGGAGACTACACCAAACCCCAACGTAAGGAGACACTACACTGATCACCAATGTAAGGAGACACTACACTGATCACCAACGTAAGGGGACACTACACTGATCACCAATGTAAGGAGACACTACACTGACCGCCAATGTAAGGAGACACTACACTGACCACCAACGTAAGGAGACACTACACTGACCACCAACGTAAGGAGAGACTACACCAACCCTCAACGTAAGGAGACACTACACTGACCGCCAATGTAAGGAGACACTACACTGACCGCCAACGTAAGGAGACACTACACTGACCACCAACATAAGGAAACACTACACTGACCACCAACGTAAGGAGATACTACACTGACCACCAACATAAGGAAACACTACACTGATCACCAACGTAAGGAGACGCTACACTGACCACCAACATAAGGAAACACTACACTGACCACCAACGTAAGGAGACTCTACACTGATCACCAACGTAAGGAAACACTACACTGACCACCAATGTAAGGAAACACTACACTGACCACCAACGTAAGGAGAGACTACACCAACCCTCAACGTAAGGAGACACTACACCGACCACCAATGTAAGGAGAGACTACACTGATCACCAATGTAAGGAGACACTACACTGACCGCCAATGTAAGGAGACACTACACTGATCACCAATGTAAGGAGACACTACACTGACCACCAACATAAGGAAACACTACACTGACCACCAACGTAAGGAGACACTACACTGATCACCAACGTAAGGAGACACTACACTGACCACCAACATAAGGAAACACTACACTGACCACCAACGTAAGGAGACTCTACACTGATCACCAACGTAAGGAGACACTACACTGACCACCAATGTAAGGAAACACTACACTGATCACCAACGTAAGGAGACACTACACTGACCACCAACGTAAGGAGACACTACACTGATCACCAACGTAAGGAGACACTACACTGATCACCAACGTAAGGAGACACTACACTGATCACCAACGTAAGGAGACACTACACTGATCACCAACGTAAGGAGACACTACACTGACCACCAACGTAAGGAGACACTACACTGACCACCAACGTAAGGGGACACTACACTGATCACCAACGTAAGGAGACACTACACTGACCACCAACGTAAGGAGACACTACACTGACCACCAACGTAAGGAGACACTACACTGACCACCAACGTAAGGAGACACTACACTGACTACAAACGTAAGGAGACTACACCAAACCCCAACGTAAGGAGACACTACACTGACCACCAACGTAAGGGGACACTACACTGATCACCAATGTAAGGAGACACTACACTGACCACCAACATAAGGAAACACTACACTGACCACCAACGTAAGGAGACACTACACTGACCACCAATATAAGGAAACACTACACTGATCACCAACGTAAGGAGACACTACACTGACCACCAACATAAGGAAACACTACACTGACCACCAACGTAAGGAGACTCTACACTGATCACCAACGTAAGGAAACACTACACTGACCACCAATGTAAGGAAACACTACACTGATCACCAACGTAAGGAGACACTACACTGATCACCAACGTAAGGAGACACTACACTGATCACCAACGTAAGGAGACACTACACTGACCACCAACGTAAGGAGACACTACACTGACTACAAACGTAAGGAGACACTACACTGACTACAAACGTAAGGAGACTACACCAAACCCCAACGTAAGGAGACACTACACTGACCACCAACGTAAGGAGACACTACACTGACCACCAACGTAAGGGGACACTACACTGATCACCAACGTAAGGAAACACTACACTGACCACCAACGTAAGGAGACACTACACTGATCACCAACGTAAGGAGACACTACACTGACCACAAACGTAAGGAGACTACACCAAACCCCAACGTAAGGAGACACTACACTGACCACCAACGTAAGGAGACACTACACTGACTACAAACGTAAGGAGACTACACCAAACCCCAACGTATGGACACACTACACTGACCACCAACGTAAGGAGACACTACACTGACCACCAACGTAAGGGGACACTACACTGACCACCAACGTAAGGGGACACTACACTGATCACCAATGTAAGGAGACACTACACTGATCACCAACGTAAGGGGACACTACACTGATCACCAATGTAAGGAGACACTACACTGACCGCCAATGTAAGGAGACACTACACTGACCACCAACGTAAGGAGAGACTACACCAACCCTCAACGTAAGGAGACACTACACCGACCACCAATGTAAGGAGAGACTACACTGATCACCAATGTAAGGAGACACTACACTGACCGCCAATGTAAGGAGACACTACACTGACCACCAATGTAAGGAGACACTACACTGACCACCAACGTAAGGAGACACTACACTGACCACCAACGTAAGGAGACACTACACTGACCACCAACATAAGGGGACACTACACTGACCACCAACGTAAGGAGAAACTACACTGACCACCAACATAAGGGGACACTACACTGACCACCAATGTAAGGAGACACTACACTGACTGCCAAAACATATAATTCCGCCCCCCAAAAGACCTCATGTACTTGAATGGACACCAGTGGATATAATGGGAATCTTTATGAGTGTTGCCGCTCTTTGAGAAATGTGTGACGAATTGCTCCGGTGAAAATGGGGACTTACGATTTGGCTAAAAGCATTTAGAGCACATTCATTTTTGGCACAGGGGTCCTTCCCCAGACAATGATTGGTGCAGGAGGGTCCTAGGGGTGGAGTTTGTCCTGTTCAGCAGAGGAGATCGGCACCTGGAAGACAGCACTGGATAAGGAACCCAACTTTCTGTGATGATAAAGAGGGACCCTTTGCATCACAAGTTGGACAATCCAAGGAGTGCTCCCCAAATAATCCCTATAGTCACCAAGCCACTAACATCCTCCAGGACATACTGTAGCAAAAGCCAAGGTCAAAGTGCACCCGGGGCCTCCAAGGTCATACATTCCTATCATTTTCTATGGGCATACCTCCCAACTTTTTGAGATGGAAACAAGGGACACCTATTAGCGGAAGTATGCAGGTATAGGACACACACCCTGCCACGCCCCCTTAAAGGAAAATTATACAAAAATGTATTAGAAAAACCCACAAGTGTTTTTTTTTTTACCACTACTATTCCTTTATATTGATATAGTAAGACACCATCGCCTTGGTGTATATGGCAATAATATAGAGCTGCTGCTGTCCAAGTATGTCCCCACTGTGGGGCAAGGTGATAATACAATAGGGTATAGACAGCGCCTGCTACTCCTAGTTGCTAATATATTCTATGGCTATACTCTTTTGAATTCTATAACCTTGGATGATGAATGTGACTATATACAGTTGGTTGTGCTCATAAGTTTACATACCCTGGCAGAATTTCTGATTTCTTGCCCATTTTTCAGAGAATATGAATGATAACACAAAAACTTTTCTTTTGCTCATGGTTAGTGTTTGGCTGAAGCCATTTATTATCGGTCAACTGTGTTTACTCTTTTTAAATCAAAATGGCAACAGAAACTACCCAAATGACCCTGATCAAAAGTTTACACACCCTGGTGATTTTGGCCTGATAACATGCACACAAGTTGAAAGGGGTTTGAATGGCTATTAAAGGTAACCATCCTCACCTGTGATCGGTTTGCTTGTAATTAGTGTGTGTGTATAAAAGGTCAATGCATTTCTGGACTCCTGACAGACCCTTGCATCTTTCATCCAGTGCTGCACTGACGTGTCTGGATTCTGAGTCCTGGGGAAAGCAAAACAATTGTCAAAGGATCTGCAGGAAAAGGTAATTGAACTGTATAAAACAGGAAAGGCATATAAAAAGATATCCAAGGGATTGAGAATGCCAATTAGCAGTGTTCAAACTCTAATCAAGAAGTGGAAAATGAGGGGTTCTGTTGATACCAAACCACGGTCAGGTAGACCAACTAAAGTTTCAGCCACAACTGCCAGCAAAATTGTTCGGGATGCAAAGAAAAACCCACAAATAACTTCAGGTGAAATACAAGACTCTCTGAAAACATGTGGTGTGGCTGTTTCAAGATGCACAATAAGGAGGCACTTGAAGAAAGATGGGCTGCATGGCCGAGTCACCAGAAGAAATCCATTACTATGCAAATGCCACAAAGTATCACGTTTACAATTCACCAAACAGCACAGAGACAAGCCTCAAACCTTCTGGCACAAAGTCTTTTGAAGTGATGAGACCAAATTTGAGCTTTTTGGCCACAACCATAAACACTACATTTGGAGAGGAGTCAACAAGGCCTATGATGAAAGGTCCACCATCCCTACTGTGAAACACGGAGGTGGATCGCTGATGTTTTGGGGATGTGTGAGCTACAAAGGAACTGATGGCAAAATTGATGGCAAGATGAATGTAGTATGTTATCAAAAAATACTGGAGGAACATTTGCATTCATCAGCCAGGAAGCTGCGCATGGGACGTACTTGGACATTCCAACATGACAATGATCCAAAACACAGGGCCAAGTCCACCTGTCATTGGCTACAGCTGAATAAAGTGAAGGTTCTGGTGTGTCCATCTCAGTCTCCTGACCTCAATATCATTGAGCCACTCTGGGGAGATCTCAAACGTGCCGTTCATGCAAAATAGCCCAAGAATTTAAAGGAACTGGAGGATTTTTGCCAAGAGGAATGGGCAGCTTTACAATCTGAGAAGATAAAGAGCCTCATCCACAAATACCACAAAAGACTTCAAGCTGTCATTGATGTTAAAGGGGGCAATACATGGTATTAAGAACTGGGGTATGTAAACTTTTGATCAGGGTCATTTGGGTTGCTTCTGTTGTGATTAGGATTTAAAAAGAGTAAACACAGTTGATTGATAATAAATGGCTTCAGCCAAACAGATCCACACTCACCAGATGAGTTGGACTCCTCTGCCTTATAGCAAAAAGAGTCTACCGTGCCTGTAGGTCATTTAATGGGGACCAATCCCAATTTGACACCCTCTAGTTTCCTTTGGTGTCTCCTCTATAATGGATGTCCTCCAAAGCTGGCTCCGAGGCTCCAGGGATAGACAGTATGCAGCGGGCAGTGTATGGAAAGAAAAGAACTCCTCATAGAGTAATATCCTCAGGTTTATTTAAGACAGCTTACAAAATAATTAAAAACTGTCAGTATAACAGAACTGGCGTCACTGTAAGACCATCGGCCCAGCTTGTGTGGAGACGTGGTTACTGTTCAGCACATATCGTGCGTTCCACTATCCTCGCCCAAAGTGACGTTTGAGAGAGACAGCCTGACGCGTTTCGTCATAAAGATGCAATGTTATCAAAAGCAGCTAGCCCTCGTGTGTCCCAGTCCCTTTATTAGGCTTGTCACATCATTGTTACACCCCTCCCATCCCTTTCACTGGATATAGGGGTAGAGCACCAGGGAGTACATCCCACTTGATGATTGTGCCTTTTATTTCATGTTACCTTAGCCCACGGGTAGGCAACCTTGGGCCCTCCAGCTGTTGCAGAACTACAAGTCCCATCATGCCTCTGGGAGTAAATGTAACTGCCAGCCTTGCAATGCCTCATGGGAAATGTAGTTCCACAACAGCTGGAGAGCCCCAGGTTGCCTACCCCTGCCTTAGCCTATATCCATGATTTGTCTCCTAACGGCCTAAGTGAGGACATCTTGTGCCCAGATTAGCTTATCACACCCTTATTAGTTGTTTGTGCTGTTATGTGATCTGTGTGAGTGATGATTGCTTGTCTCAGTTATTGAAAATGACAAATATATTATTAAATAAATTCAATGCGCTTATGACACTAAAAGTGAGTGATATATGTGCTGCTCCTTAAAATAATAATAATATATCAACCATCAGGTGAAAAGATCAATAAATGCAAAAACACGAGAGTGAATGGCAACAGCATTTGGTGAGTGCTTTTCTTAAGGGGGTAGAACCCCTATTCATCACTGGTGCAGGATTTCGTGGTGCAATATTCACATTGTTTTACACTTTTCAAAAAAATGACAGTTTTTTTTACACGTGTGGAATTGAAATATATTTTCACAATTGATTTATGGACATTCACATATTTTGGACATCATTTGATTTTTGAATTTTGGTTTAATTATCTTGAGCGCTACTGTGGAAATAATATTAAATAGGTGACAATTGTGAAAATAAATGAAAATGCTGAAAAACTGCTTGCGAGAATTACATTTGAGGTTAAAAATAATTTTAAAAAAAGAAATAAAAAAAAAAACCACAAAAATAATAAAAAAGAAATTAAATAAATAAAAAAAATAAAAAATAAACCAAAAAATAAATATAAATATATATATATATATATATATATATATATATATATAGATAGATAGATAGATAGATAGATAGATAGATAGATAGATAGATAGATAGATAGATATAGATATCTATATCTATATATAGATATATCTATTTATATCTATATATATATATATATATATCTATATATCTATCTATATATATATATATATCTATATATTACAGTTGGGCCAATGGTCTTACAGTGATGCCAGTTCTGTCATACTAACATTTTTTAATTTTAATTATTTTGTAAGCTGTTTTAAATAAACCTGAGTTCTTTTCTATACAATGCCCGCTGCACACTGTCTATCCCTGGAGCCCCGGAGCCAGCTTTGGAGGACATCCATTATAGAGGAGACACCAGAGGAAACGAGAGGATGTCACATTGGGATTGGTCCCCACCAAATGACCTAGAGGCACGGTAGACTCTATTTTTCAATAAGGCAGAGGAGTCCAACTCATCTGGTGAGTGTGGATCTTTACACTACCCCCCCTGGAGGTGGGCACATTGGCACCGAGGGGACACGGAGCACTACAGCACTTTCTGCACTAAGAAAAGACTCTGTTTTGCACCAAATATCACTATATGCACTTTAAACTATTGTCACTTTATTATATTGATGTTCTATCACTTTAACTCATATTGTATTTGGTTTGCGCGGTATAAGCGTGCAATGCATTCATGTTATTGTTATACAGTCACATTTATCATCATCCAAGGTTATAGAATTCAAAAGAGTATAGCCATAGAACATATTAGCAACCAGGAGGAGCAGGCGCTGTCTATAACCTATTGTATTATTCCTTTATATCGGCTTGTGAAATTTACAAATGCAGTAACTTAGAAACTGGATGAAAGTTTTGCACCGGGAAACACTTTTTAAAAGATAAAAAGCGCATTTTATACACAAGCATATAGCTAAGACCAAAATGAGGGACAAATGAGGAGGAAAGAGGGACAGGGGGACTTTGTTCCAAATCAGGGAGAGTCCCTCAAAATCCGGGACATTTGGGAGCTATGTATGGGCACACTGCTGGGGTCCTGGAAAAGTTATATGTGACTGGCTCAGTGTTCTCTGTACAGCACTGCAGTATAAGTCAGAGCTATATAGATGTATAATAATAATAATAGTGTGTGACTGTGGAGGGGACATTAGAGTGTAAGCTCCTCTGGTACAGAGACTGATGTGACTGGCTCACTGTTCTCTGTACAGCACTGAGGTATATGTCAGAGCTGCACTGTATTGTCAAAAGTATTGTGACGCCTGCCTTTACACGCACATGAACTTTAATGACATCCCAGTCTTAGTCCGTAGGGTTCAATATTGAGTTGGCTCCGCCCTTTGCAGCTATAACAGCTTCAACTCTTCTGGGAAGGCCGTCCACAAGGTTTAGGAGTGTGTCTATGGGGAGGTTTGACCATTCTTCCAGAAGAGCATTTGTGAGGCCAGGCACTGATGCTGGACAAGAAGGCCTGGCTCGCAGTCTCTAATTTATCCTAAAGGCATTCTATGGGGTTGAGGTCAGGACTCTGTGCAGGCCAGTCAGGTTCCTCCACGCCAAACTCGCTCATCCATGTGTTTATGGACGTTGCTTTGTGCACTGGTGGGCAGTCATGTTGGAACAGGAAGGGGCCATCCCCAAACTGTTCCCACAAAGTTGGGAGCATGAAATTGTCCAAAATGTCTTGGTATGCTGATGCCTTAAGAGTTCCCTTCACTGGAACTAAGGGGCCAAGCCCAACCCCTGAAAAACACCCCCACACCATAATCCCCCCCTCCCCCACACCATAATCCCCCCTCCACCAAATGATTGGGACTAGTGCACAAAGCAAGGTCCATAAAGACATGGATGTGTGAGTTTGGGGTGCAGGGTGTGGCCTGCACAGAGTTCTGACCTGAACCCGATAGAACACCTCTGGGATGAATTAGAATGGAGACTGAGAGCCAGGCCTTCTCGTCCAACATCAGTGACTGACCTCACAAATGCGCTCTCTGGAAGAATGGTCAAACATTCCCATAGACACACTCCTAAACCTTGTAGACAGATTGGGGTTAATTGAAATACTTGTACCAACAATGGCAAAACGCACACTGGTCGGGTTATTGCTATTCTATGCCCGGAAAAACATTGCCATACATTGGAAGAAGCCCACTCCCCCCTTCATTGACACAATGGAAAAGTCTGGTTAATGATAACCTTCCTTTATATAAAGACACATACTTCAATAGAGGGTGCCCGATGAAGTACGATAGAGTCTGGGGTACATGGTTAGATGATGTGGAAACAGCTGGTTGAGTCTTCAAATAATATGATGGGGGCTGCGGGGGGGGGGGGGGGGAGTAGTGAGATTTTATTGGCTACGATTGGGTGAGAGGACTTGACGTCTCAAGTGACCTCTAAATAGATACAAGAAGAAGCGAGCCATAGGTTAACTCATCACAAGATAAATAACACAAATTATAATATCTTGTCATGTGATGTGTAGGATACTTTGTATAGGCCCCACAGTGTTTTGTTTTTTTTCTTTAAGTTTTTAAGTTGTATATGTATTGTTTGTCTTGAAAATGCAATAAAAAAAAATGCATAAAACCTTGTGGACGGCCTTCCCAGAAGAGTTGAAGCTGTTATAGCTGCAAAGGGGCGGAGCCAACTCAATATTGAACCCTCCGGACTAAGACTGGGATGTCATTAAAGTTCATGTGCGTGTAAAGGCAGGCGTCCCAATACTTTTGGTAATATCGTGTATGTTATTATTAGTAAAAAATACCATTGCTATAGTACCTGTATATCCTCGCTGTGCAAAAGAAGTCTTGTGGAATATGATGAAAACTTAGATTATAATAATAATAGTAATTATTATAATAGCAATATTGCTGTGTTTCCCATGAATGCCCCTAATTTATACAAAGATGTTGGCACTATCTATTCCAATATATATATATATAAAATAATAATAATAATGTATTAGGAAGAAGCTCCAGCCTCTGTGTCTTTATATAGGGTCCTGTATAACACTCACCGCCTTTCTCCTCTCTGCACACCGGTGATAGGAGATCCAGAAACCCGGCAGATGTATATAAAGATGTCCGCTGACCCAGGTGACCTCCCCCCCCTAGATTAATTATGTTTCAGAAGAAATTATAACACACTCCCGGGAATTTAACAGTCCCATAAGATTAAACCGTCCAGCTGAAATCATACTCTACAATGGGAGGGCTAACTATCCCAATGGGGACAGGAATTACAACTTATGGCTTTCAGTCGCCCACCCCCCCCCCCCCCCCCCAGAAGTTGAACGTGTTTTAGCTGGATGTTCCGAGGAAAAAAAAAGAGTGTAAAGCAAAATAATACAAAATAAAAAGGAAGTGTAAAACCACAATAATGAAAATAAAAAGGCAGTGTAAAACCACAATAAATAAATATAAAAAGGCAATGTAAAAACACAATAAATAAAAATAAAAAGGCGATGTAAAAACACAATAAATAAAAATAAAAAGGCAGTGTAAAACCACAATGAATAAATATAAAAAGGCAATGTAAAAACACAATAAATAAAAATAAAAAGGCAGTGTAAAACCACAGTAAATAAATATAAAAAGGCAATGTAAAACCACAATATATAAATATAAAAAGGCAATGTAAAAAGACAATAAATAAAAATAAAAAGGCAGTGTAAAACCACAATTAATAAATATAAAAAGGCAATGTAAAAACACAATAAATAAAAATAAAAAGGCGATGTAAAAACACAATAAATAAAAATAAAAAGGCAGTGTAAAACCACAATGAATAAATATAAAAAGGCAATGTAAAAACACAATAAATAAAAATAAAAAGGCAGTGTAAAACCACAGTAAATAAATATAAAAAGGCAATGTAAAACCACAATATATAAATATAAAAAGGCAATGTAAAAAGACAATAAATAAAAATAAAAAGGCAGTGTAAAACCACAATTAATAAATATAAAAAGGCAATGTAAAAACACAATAAATAAAAATAAAAAGGCAATGTAAAAACACAATAAATAAAAATAAAAAGGCAGTGTAAAACCACAGTAAATAAATATAAAAAGGCAATGTAAAACCACAATAATAAAAATAAAAAGGCAATGTAAAACCACAATAAAAAAGCAGTGTAAAACCACAATAAAAAATAAAAAGGCAGTGTAAAACGATAGGTTTAGGCTTTATAACCACTTTAAAGCGGAACTTCACTCTCTCAATCAACATTGACTATTTTTAATCCTCATGTTGCTAGCATTAGTAAATAGATGTGTATCATAGTTACCGTATTTATCGGCGTATAACACGCACTTTTTTCCCCTTAAAATCAGGGGGAAATCGTGGGTGCGTGTTATACGCCGATCCCCGCTGTCTGTAAAAAAAAAGAAAAAGAAAAAAAGAGCGAGCGCCGCCGAAAAAGACTGAGCGCCGCCGAAAAAGACTGAGCCGCTCGCAGTCACGCCGCCCCACCTTCCTGCTGTTTCAGAGAGGATGAGAGGAGCGAACGCTGCCGAAAAAGACCGAGCCGAGTGTACTGTGTACTCGGCTCCGCTCGCAGTCCCGCCCAGGTCCAATGATGGACATAACTGAGGTCCAATGGCGGGACTGCGAGCGGAGACGAGCCGAGTACACAGTACACTCGGCTCGGTCTTTTTCGGCAGCGCTCGCTCCTCTCATCCTCTCTGAAACAGCAGGGAGGCGGGGTGGTGTGACAACCCGAGTACACAGGCTATCTCGGCGGCAAATTTAAACAATTAAATGTTGCAAACAGCACACGACACTGGGCAAGGCGACACTGGACAAGGCTGCACTGGGCAAGGCTGCACTGGGCAAGGCTGCACTGGGGCAAGGCTGCACTGAGCAAGGCTGCACTGAGCAAGGCTGCACTGGGCAAGGCTGCACTGAGCAAGGCTGCACTGAGCAAGGCTGCACTGGGCAAGGCTGCACTGAGCAAGGCTGCACTGGGCAAGGCTGCACTGGGGCAAGGCTGCACTGGGGCAAGGCTGCACTGAGCAAGGCTGCACTGAGCAAGGCTGCACTGAGCAAGGCTGCACTGGGCAAGGCTGCACTGAGCAAGGCTGCACTGGACAAGGCTGCACTGGGCAAGGCTGCACTGGGACAAGGCTGCACTGGGCAAGGCTGCACTGGGCAAGGCTGCACTGGGCAAGGCTGCACTGGACAAGGCTGCACTGGACAAGGCTGCACTGGGCAAGGCTGCACTGGGCAAGGCTGCACTGGGACAAGGCTGCACTGGGCAAGGCTGCACTGGGCAAGGCTGCACTGGGGCAAGGCTGCACTGGGGCAAGGCTGCACTGAGCAAGGCTGCACTGGGCAAGGCTGCACTGAGCAAGGCTGCACTGGGCAAGGCTGCACTGGGGCAAGGCTGCACTGGGCAAGGCTGCACTGGGCAAGGCTGCACTGGGCAAGGCTGCACTGGGGCAAGGCTGCACTGGGGCAAGGCTGCACTGAGCAAGGCTGCACTGAGCAAGGCTGCACTGAGCAAGGCTGCACTGGGCAAGGCTGCACTGGGGCAAGGCTGCACTGGGCAAGGCTGCACTGGGCAAGGCTGCACTGGGGCAAGGCTGCACTGAGCAAGGCTGCATATGACAATGGGTAAGGCTGCACTGGGCAAGGCTGCACTGAGCAAGGCTGCATATGACAATGGGTAAGGCTGCACTGGGCAAGGCTGCACTGGGCAAGGCTGCATATGACAATGGGTAAGGCTGCACTGGGCAAGGCTGCACTGAGCAAGGCTGCATATGACAATGGGTAAGGCTGCACTGGGCAAGGCTGCACTGGGCAAGGCTGCATATGACAATGGGTAAGGCTGCACTGGGCAAGGCTGCACTGGGCAAGGCTGCATATGACAATGGGTAAGGCTGCAAATGGATACTGTTCATTCTGCAATGATGGACAAGGCTGCAGATGAACACTGATAAGGCTGCATTGATGGGCATTTAAATGTAAGTTTTTTTTTTTCCTTAAACTTCCCTCCTAAAATTTTTTTCCTTAAAATGCCCTCCTAAACTTGGGGTGCGTGTTATATGCCGATAAATACGGTACTTGTTTTGAGCTATTTTTAAAACCTTTTTACTGTTACTTCCTGATTTCTTGCATAGGCAAATTATGTCATACATTCCAGGAGTTTTCAGGAGTTGAGGAGGGATTTTTTCAGCTAAGCACACCCTCATGCCTGATCTAAGGGCAGATGGATTCCAGGAGGTAAATCCTACATGAATCATCTGCCCTTACTCAAGATGGCCACAGCCAGAAATGCTAGAGAAGGGGGTGTTTTTCAAAGTGATTTCTCAGCAAAATAAAGCATAGAGACATGGATGGATTGAAGATTTTGCTTTAAATATTGAAATAATTTTGGGTTTGTGGTGCTCAGATGCAGTGTAGTTCATCTTTAACCACTTAAGGACCGAACCTCTTTCTGAGATTTGGTGTTTACAAGTTAAATCATTTTTTTTATAGAAAATTACTTAGAACCCCACCAACATTATACATATTTTTTTCTAACACCCCAGAGAATAAAATGGCGGTCATTGCAATTCTTTCTGTCACACCGTATTTGCGCACTTTTTTTGGAAAAAATACACTTTTTTGCATTAAAAAATAAGACAACAGCAAAGTTAGCCCTTTTTTTTTATATGGTGAAAGATAATGTTACGCCGAGTAAATTGATACCCAACATGTCACAGGACCTCTTTAATGTGAGATCTGGGGGGTCAAAAAGATCACATCTCATATTTACACTAAAATGCAATAAAAAAAAATGAAATGTCATTTAAACAAAAAAAAAAAGTCTCTTTAAAGTGGTGTTCCGGCTGTTTTTTTTTTCTAAAGTAAGCAGCTACAAACACCGTAGCTGCTGACTTTTAATAAGGACACCTACCTGTCCAGTGAGCCCGTGATGTCGCCCCCCCCCGAGGCCAATCCGTTCATCAGAACGGCCGCCGGCGCCTCCATCCTAACTAAGGGAAACCGGCAGCGGAGCCTTGCGGCTTCACTGCCCGTTTCCTACTGCGCATGTGCGAGTCGCGCGGCGCTTTGTGAATGGCCCCGTTGTTTCTTGGGACACACACAGTTCCCAGAAGACAATGGGGCCACTCGCTGAAGAGGAGGAAGCGCCGTGGAATAGGAAGAGGCAGATTAGGAAGACTGCATAGCAACAGGGGTTTCAGGTAAGTTAAAAAAAAAAAATGTATCCAATTTTTTTTTTTTTTTAAAGAATTTTAAAGCTATTTTTTATTTTAGGGTGGCCCTCCACTTTAAGAGCTATGGGCGGAAGTGACGTTTTGACATCGCTACCACCCTGCAATGGTATGGAGATGGGTGGGGAGGCCATCTTCCCCTCACTCATCTCCATACCACACAGGGAGAAGAACCCGATCGCCTCCGAAGGGGGTGCCCCTCTCCCGCCGCCGATAAAAGTGATATTGCGGCGAATCCACCACAGAGTTCACTTTTATCTGAAAGCGGACCGCCTGCTGAAGAAGAGGATACCGGGGTTATGGTAGCTAGCTGCTGCCATAACAACGATATCCCTCTTTAAAGTACCCCCGTATAACAGCGGCGGGCGGTCCGTAAGTGGTTAAAAAAACTAACACATAAATTGCATTTTTTTTTGTCTGATACTGTTTTGCAAAAGTGATTCTATTCTTTATGCATAGACAAAGAATGTATTAAAACCAAACCAAACCAAACCAAAAAACTTTTATCAATGACTATCATTTTAACTGTAAAAAAATCATTTTTGCAAGACGATATCACAAAAAATTATTAGCACAAGAACAAGTTGCCGCCTTTTCCTTCACGTTAATGGATTGCCGCCTTGTACTTCCTTGTACTTCCCCTGAATCTAGGATGGAAAAGGACTTGGGGGTCCTAGTAGATGATAGGCTCAGCAATGGCATGCAATGCCAAGCTGCTGCTAACAAAGCAAACAGAATATTGGCATTAAAAAGGGGATCAATTGCAGAGATAAAACGATAATTCTCCAGCTCTACAAGACTCTGGTCCGGCCGCACCTGGAGTATGCTGTCCAGTTCTGGGCACCAGTCCTCAGGAAGGATGTACTGGAAATGGAGTGAGTACAAAGAAGGGCAACAAAGCTAAGAAAGGGTCTGGAGGATCTTAGTTATGAGGAAAGGTTGCGAGCTCTGAACTTTTTCTCTCTGGAGAAGAGATGCTTGAGAGGGGATATGATTTCAATTTACAAATACCGTACTGGTGACCCCACAATAGGGATAAAACTTTTTTGCGGAAGGGAGTTTAACAAGACTCGTGGCCACTCATTAAGATTAGAAGAAAAGAGGTTTAACCTTAAACTACGTAGAGGGTTCCTTACTGTAATGCTGCGTACACACGATGGGACATTCCGACAACGAAATCCTGGGATTTTTTTCCGACGGATGTTGGCTCAAGCTTGTCTTGCATACACACAGTCGCAGAAATGTTGTCGGAAATTCCGATCGTCAAGAACGCGTGACATACAACACGTACGACGGTACTATAAAGAGAAAGTTCAATAGTCAGTGCGGCTCTCCTGCTTGATTCCGAGCATGCGTGGAATTTTGTGCATCGGAATTGTGTGCACACGATCGTAATATCCGACAACGGATTTTGTGTACGCCTACACACAGTTGGAAATTCCGACAAAAAGCTCTCATCGAACATTTGTTGTCGGAAAATCCGTTCATGTGTACGCAGCATAAGAGCGGCAAGGATGTGGAATTCCCTTCCACAGGCGGTGGTCTCAGTGGGGAGCATTGATAGTTTCAAGAAACTATTAGATAAGCACCTGAACGACCGCAACATACAGGGATATACAATGTAATACTGACATATAATCACACACACATAGGTTGGACTTGATGGACTTTTTTCACCCTCACCTACTATGTAACTATGAATGGATCACCACCTTGTGCTTCACATGAACAGATCACCGCCTTGTACTTCACATGAATGGATTGCCGCCTTGTACTTCACATGAACGGATTGCCACCTTGTACTTCACATGAATGGATTGCCACCTTGTACTTCACATGAACGGATTGCCGCCTTGTGCTTCACATGAACGGATTGCCGCCTTGTGCTTCACATGAACGGATTGCCGCCTTGTGCTTCACATGAACGGATTGCCGCCTTGTGCTTCACATGAACGGATTGCAGCCTTGTGCTTCACATGAACAGATTGCCGCCTTGTGCTTCACATGAACGGATTGCCGCCTTGTGCTTCACATGAACGGATTGCCGCCTTGTGCTTCACATGAACGGATTGCCACCTTGTACTTCACATGAACGGATTGCCGCCTTGTGCTTCACATGAACGGATTGCCGCCTTGTACTTCACATGAATGGATTGCCGCCTTGTACTTCACATGAATGGATTGCCACCTTGTACTTCACATGAACGGATTGCCGCCTTGTGCTTCACATGAACGGATTGCCGCCTTGTGCTTCACATGAACGGATTGCCGCCTTGTGCTTCACATGAACGGATTGCCGCCTTGTACTTCACATGAATGGATTGCCACCTTGTACTTCACATGAACGGATTGCCGCCTTGTGCTTCACATGAACGGATTGCCGCCTTGTGCTTCACATGAACGGATTGCCGCCTTGTGCTTCACATGAACGGATTGCCGCCTTGTGCTTCACATGAACGGATTGCCGCCTTGTGCTTCACATGAACGGATTGCCGCCTTGTACTTCACATGAATGGATTGCCACCTTGTACTTCACATGAACGGATTGCCGCCTTGTGCTTCACATGAACGGATTGCCGCCTTGTGCTTCACATGAACGGATTGCCGCCTTGTGCTTCACATGAACGGATTGCCGCCTTGTGCTTCACATGAACGGATTGCGGCCTTGTGCTTCACATGAACGGATTGCGGCCTTGTGCTTCACATGAACAGATTGCCGCCTTGTGCTTCACATGAACAGATTGCCGCCTTGTGCTTCACATGAACGGATTGCCGCCTTGTGCTTCACATGAACGGATTGCAGCCTTGTGCTTCACATGAACGGATTGCGGCCTTGTGCTTCACATGAACGGATTGCGGCCTTGTGCTTCACATGAACGGATTGCCACCTTGTGCTTCACATGAACGGATTGCAGCCTTGTGCTTCACATGAAGGGATTGCAGCCTTGTGCTTTACATGAATGAATCGCTGCCTTGTGCTTCACATGAACGGATTGCAGCCTTGTGCTTCACATGAACGGATTGCAGCCTTGTGCTTCACATGAACGGATTGCCGCCTTGTGCTTCACATGAACGGATTGCCGCCTTGTGCTTCACATGAACGGATTGCCGCCTTGTGCTTCACATGAACGGATTGCCACCTTGTGCTTCACATGAACGGATTGCCGCCTTGTGCTTCACATGAACGGATTGCCACCTTGTGCTTCACATGAACGGATCGCCGCCTTGTGCTTCACATGAAGGGATTGCAGCCTTGTGCTTCACATGAACGGATTGCAGCCTTGTGCTTCACATGAACGGATTGCAGCCTTGTGCTTCACATGAACGGATTGCCGCCTTGTGCTTCACATGAATGGATTGCCGCCTTGTGCTTCACATGAACGGATTGCCGCCTTGTGCTTCACATGAACGGATTGCCACCTTGTGCTTCACATGAACGGATTGCCGCCTTGTGCTTCACATGAACGGATTGCCGCCTTGTGCTTCACATGAACGGATTGCAGCCTTGTGCTTCACATGAACGGATTGCAGCCTTGTGCTTCACATGAACGGATTGCCGCCCTGTGCTTCACATGAACGGATTGCCGCCTTGTGCTTCACATGAACGGATTTCCACCTTGTGCTTCACATGAACGGATTGTGGCCTTGTGCTTCACGTGACCGGATTGCCGCCTTGTGCTTCACATGAACGGATTGCAGCCTTGTGCTTCACATGAACGGATTGCCACCTTGTGCTTCACATGAACGGATTGTGGCCTTGTGCTTCACGTGACCGGATTGCTGCCTTGTGCTTCACATGAACGGATTGCCGCCTTGTGCTTCACATGAACGGATTGCCACCTTGTGCTTCACATGAACAGATTGCAGCCTTGTGCTTCACATGAACGGATTGCCGCCTTGTGCTTCACATGAACGGATTGCGGCCTTGTGCTTCACATGAACGGATCGCCGCCTTGTGCTTCACATGAAGGGATTGCAGCCTTGTGCTTTATATGAATGAATCGCTGCCTTGTGCTTCACATGAACGGATTGCAGCCTTGTGCTTCACATGAACGGATTGCAGCCTTGTGTTTCACATGAACGGATTGCCGCCTTGTGCTTCACATGAACGGATTGCCGCCTTGTGCTTCACATGAACGGATTGCAGCCTTGTGCTTCACATGAATGGATTGCGGCCTTGTGCTTCACATGAACGGATTGCGGCCTTGTGCTTCACATGAACGGATTGCCACCTTGTGCTTCACATGAACGGATTGCAGCCTTGTGCTTCACATGAAGGGATTGCAGCCTTGTGCTTTACATGAATGAATCGCTGCTTTGTGCTTCACATGAACGGATTGCAGCCTTGTGCTTCACATGAACGGATTGCAGCCTTGTGCTTCACATGAACGGATTGCCGCCTTGTGCTTCACATGAACGGATTGCCGCCTTGTGCTTCACATGAACGGATTGCCGCCTTGTGCTTCACATGAACGGATTGCCGCCTTGTGCTTCACATGAACGGATTGCCACCTTGTGCTTCACATGAACGGATTGCCGCCTTGTGCTTCACATGAACGGATTGCCACCTTGTGCTTCACATGAACGGATCGCCGCCTTGTGCTTCACATGAAGGGATTGCAGCCTTGTGCTTTACATGAATGAATCGCTGCCTTGTGCTTCACATGAACGGATTGCAGCCTTGTGCTTCACATGAACGGATTGCAGCCTTGTGCTTCACATGAACGGATTGCCGCCTTGTGCTTCACATGAACGGATTGCCGCCTTGTGCTTCACATGAACGGATTGCCGCCTTGTGCTTCACATGAACGGATTGCCACCTTGTGCTTCACATGAACGGATTGCCGCCTTGTGCTTCACATGAACGGATTGCCACCTTGTGCTTCACATGAACGGATTGCAGCCTTGTGCTTCACATGAACGGATTGCAGCCTTGTGCTTCACATGAACGGATTGCCGCCTTGTGCTTCACATGAACGGATTGCCGCCTTGTGCTTCACATGAACGGATTGCCACCTTGTGCTTCACATGAACGGATTGTGGCCTTGTGCTTCACGTGACCGGATTGCCGCCTTGTGCTTCACATGAACGGATTGCAGCCTTGTGCTTCACATGAACGGATTGCCACCTTGTGCTTCACATGAACGGATTGTGGCCTTGTGCTTCACGTGACCGGATTGCCACCTTGTGCTTCACATGAATGGATTGCAGCCTTGTGCTTCACATGAACGGATTGCCACCTTGTGCTTCACATGAACGGATTGTGGCTTTGTGCTTCACGTGACCGGATTGCCGCCTTGTGCTCCACATGAACGGATTGCCGCCTTGTGCTTCACATGAACGGATTGCCACCTTGTGCTTCACATGAACGGATTGCCACCTTGTGCTTCACATGAACAGATTGCAGCCTTGTGCTTCACATGAACGGATTGCAGCCTTGTGCTTCACATGAACGGATTGCCGCCTTGTGCTTCACATAGACGGATTGCGGCCTTGTGCTTCACATGAACGGATCGCCGCCTTGTGCTTCACATGAAGGGATTGCAGCCTTGTGCTTTACATGAATGAATCGCTGCCTTGTGCTTCACATGAACGGATTGCAGCCTTGTGCTTCACATGAACGGATTGCAGCCTTGTGTTTCACATGAACGGATTGCCGCCTTGTGCTTCACATGAACGGATTGCCGCCTTGTGCTTCACATGAACGGATTGCCGCCTTGTGCTTCACATGAACGGATTGCCGCCTTGTGCTTCACATGAACGGATTGCCGCCTTGTGCTTCACATGAACGGATTGCCGCTTTGTGCTTCACATGAACGGATTGCCACCTTGTGCTTCACATGAACGGATCGCCGCCTTGTGCTTCACATGAAGGGATTGCAGCCTTGTGCTTTACATGAATGAATCGCTGCCTTGTGCTTCACATGAACGGATTGCAGCCTTGTGCTTCACATGAACGGATTGCAGCCTTGTGCTTCACATGAACGGATTGCCGCCTTGTGCTTCACATGAACGGATTGCCGCCTTGTGCTTCACATGAACGGATTGCCGCCTTGTGCTTCACATGAACGGATTGCCGCCTTGTGCTTCACATGAACGGATTGCCACCTTGTGCTTCACATGAACGGATTGCCGCCTTGTGCTTCACATGAACGGATTGCCACCTTGTGCTTCACATGAACGGATTGCAGCCTTGTGCTTCACATGAACGGATTGCAGCCTTGTGCTTCACATGAACGGATTGCCGCCTTGTGCTTCACATGAACGGATTGCCGCCTTGTGCTTCACATGAACGGATTGCCACCTTGTGCTTCACATGAACGGATTGTGGCCTTGTGCTTCACGTGACCGGATTGCCGCCTTGTGCTTCACATGAACGGATTGCAGCCTTGTGCTTCACATGAACGGATTGCCACCTTGTGCTTCACATGAACGGATTGCCGCCTTGTGCTTCACATGAACGGATTGCCACCTTGTGCTTCACATGAACGGATCGCCGCCTTGTGCTTCACATGAAGGGATTGCAGCCTTGTGCTTTACATGAATGAATCGCTGCCTTGTGCTTCACATGAACGGATTGCAGCCTTGTGCTTCACATGAACGGATTGCAGCCTTGTGCTTCACATGAACGGATTGCCGCCTTGTGCTTCACATGAATGGATTGCCGCCTTGTGCTTCACATGAACGGATTGCCGCCTTGTGCTTCACATGAACGGATTGCCACCTTGTGCTTCACATGAACGGATTGCCGCCTTGTGCTTCACATGAACGGATTGCCACCTTGTGCTTCACATGAACGGATTGCAGCCTTGTGCTTCACATGAACGGATTGCAGCCTTGTGCTTCACATGAACGGATTGCCGCCTTGTGCTTCACATGAACGGATTGCCGCCTTGTGCTTCACATGAACGGATTGCCACCTTGTGCTTCACATGAACGGATTGTGGCCTTGTGCTTCACGTGACCGGATTGCCGCCTTGTGCTTCACATGAACGGATTGCAGCCTTGTGCTTCACATGAACGGATTGCCACCTTGTGCTTCACATGAACGGATTGTGGCCTTGTGCTTCACGTGACCGGATTGCCGCCTTGTGCTTCACATGAACGGATTGCCGCCTTGTGCTTCACATGAACGGATTGCCACCTTGTGCTTCACATGAACAGATTGCAGCCTTGTGCTTCACATGAACGGATTGCAGCCTTGTGCTTCACATGAACGGATTGCCGCCTTGTGCTTCACATGAACGGATTGCGGCCTTGTGCTTCACATGAACGGATCGCCGCCTTGTGCTTCACATGAAGGGATTGCAGCCTTGTGCTTTACATGAACGGATTGCAGCCTTGTGTTTCACATGAACGGATTGCCGCCTTGTGCTTCACATGAACGGATTGCCGCCTTGTGCTTCACATGAACGGATTGCCGCCTTGTGCTTCACATGAACGGATTGCCGCCTTGTGCTTCACATGAACGGATTGCCGCCTTGTGCTTCACATGAACGGATTGCCGCCTTGTGCTTCACATGAACGGATTGCCGCCTTGTGCTTCACATGAACGGATTGCAGCCTTGTGCTTCACATGAAGGGATTGCAGCCTTGTGCTTTACATGAATGAATCGCTGCCTTGTGCTTCACATGAACGGATTGCAGCCTTGTGCTTCACATGAACGGATTGCAGCCTTGTGCTTCACATGAACGGATTGCCGCCTTGTGCTTCACATGAACGGATTGCCGCCTTGTGCTTCACATGAACGGATGGCCCTCTTGTGCTTCACATGAACGGATTGCCGCCTTGTGCTTCACATGAACGGATTGCCGCCTTGTGCTTCACAAGAACGGATTGCCGCCTTGTGCTTCACATGAACGGATTGCCGCCTTGTGCTTCACATGAACGGATCGCCACCTTGTGCTTCACATGAACGGATTGCAGCCTTGTGCTTCACATGAACGGATTGCCGCCTTGTGCTTCACATGAACGGATTGCCGCCTTGTGCTTCACATGAACGGATTGCCGCCTTGTGCTTCACGTGACCGGATTGCCGCCTTGTGCTTCACATGAACGGATTGCAGCCTTGTGCTTCACATGAACGGATTGCCACCTTGTGCTTCACATGAACGGATTGTGGCCTTGTGCTTCACGTGACCGGATTGCCACCTTGTGCTTCACATGAACGGATTGCAGCCTTGTACTTCACATGAACGGATTGTGGCCTTGTGCTTCACGTGACCGGATTGCCGCCTTGTGCTTCACATGAACAGATTGCCGCCTTGTGCTTCACATGAACGGATTGCCACCTTGTGCTTCACATGAACAGATTGCAGCCTTGTGCTTCACATGAACGGATTGCAGCCTTGTGCTTCACATGAACGGATTGCCGCCTTGTGCTTCACATGAACGGATTGCGGCCTTGTGCTTCACATGAACGGATCGCCGCCTTGTGCTTCACATGAAGGGATTGCAGCCTTGTGCTTTACATGAATGAATCGCTGCCTTGTGCTTCACATGAACGGATTGCAGCCTTGTGCTTCACATGAACGGATTGCAGCCTTGTGTTTTACATGAACGGATTGCCGCCTTGTGATTCACATGAACGGATTGCCGCCTTGTGCTTCACATGAACGGATTGCCGCCTTGTGCTTCACATGAACGGATTGCAGCCTTGTGCTTCACATGAACGGATTGCAGCCTTGTGCTTCACATAAACGGATTGCCACCTTGTGCTTCACATGAACGGATCGCCGTCTTGTGCTTCACATGAACGGATTGCCACCTTGTGCTTCACATGAACGGATTGCCGCCTTGTGCTTCACATGAACGGATTGCCGCCTTGTGCTTCACATGAACGGATTGCCACCTTGTGCTTCACATTAACGGATTGCAGCCTTGTGCTTCACATGAACGGATCGCCGCCTTATGCTTCACATGAACGGATTGCCGCCTTGTGCTTCACATGAACGGATTGCCGCCTTGTGCTTCACATGAACGGATTGCCGCCTTGTGCTTCACATGAACGGATTGCCACCTTGTGCTTCACATGAACGGATTGCAGCCTTGTGCTTCACATGAACGGATTGCAGCCTTGTGTTTTACATGAACGGATTGCCGCCTTGTGCTTCACATGAACGGATTGCCGCCTTGTGCTTCACATGAACGGATTGCCGCCTTGTGCTTCACATGAACGGATTGCAGCCTTGTGCTTCACATGAACGGATTGCAGCCTTGTGCTTCACATGAACGGATTGCCGCCTTGTGCTTCACATGAACGGATCGCCGTCTTGTGCTTCACATGAACGGATTGCCACCTTGTGCTTCACATGAACGGATTGCCGCCTTGTGCTTCACATGAACGGATCGCCGTCTTGTGCTTCACATGAACGGATTGCCACCTTGTGCTTCACATGAACGGATTGCCGCCTTGTGCTTCACATGAACGGATTGCCACCTTGTGCTTCACATGAACGGATTGCAGCCTTGTGCTTCACATGAACGGATCGCCGCCTTATGCTTCACATGAACGGATTGCCGCCTTGTGCTTCACATGAACGGATTGCCGCCTTGTGCTTCACATGAACGGATTGCCGCCTTGTGCTTCACATGAACGGATTGCCACCTTGTGCTTCACATGAACGGATTGCAGCCTTGTGCTTCACATGAACGGATTGCAGCCTTGTGTTTTACATGAACGGATTGCCGCCTTGTGCTTCACATGAACGGATTGCCGCCTTGTGCTTCACATGAACGGATTGCCGCCTTGTGCTTCACATGAACGGATTGCAGCCTTGTGCTTCACATGAACGGATTGCAGCCTTGTGCTTCACATGAACGGATCGCCGCCTTGTGCTTCACATGAACGGATCGCCGTCTTGTGCTTCACATGAACGGATTGCCACCTTGTGCTTCACATGAACGGATTGCCGCCTTGTGCTTCACATGAACGGATTGCCGCCTTGTGCTTCACATGAACGGATTGCCACCTTGTGCTTCACATGAACGGATTGCAGCCTTGTGCTTCACATGAACGGATCGCCGCCTTATGCTTCACGTGACCGGATTGCCGCCTTGTGCTTCACATGAACGGATTGCCGCCTTGTGCTTCACATGAACGGATTGCCACCTTGTGCTTCACATGAACAGATTGCAGCCTTGTGCTTCACATGAACGGATTGCAGCCTTGTGCTTCACATGAACGGTTTGCCGCCTTGTGCTTCACATGAACGGATTGCGGCCTTGTGCTTCACATGAACGGATCGCCGCCTTGTGCTTCACATGAAGGGATTGCAGCCTTGTGCTTTACATGAATGAATCGCTGCCTTGTGCTTCACATGAACAGATTGCAGCCTTGTGCTTCACATGAACGGATTGCAGCCTTGTGCTTCACATGAACGGATTGCCGCCTTGTGCTTCACATGAACGGATTGCCGCCTTGTGCTTCACATGAACGGATTGCCGCCTTGTGCTTCACATGAACGGATTGCCGCCTTGTGCTTCACATGAACGGATTGCAGCCTTGTGCTTCACATGAACGGATTGCAGCCTTGTGCTTCACATGAACGGATTGCCGCCTTGTGCTTCACATGAACGGATTGCCACCTTGTGCTTCACATGAACGGATTGTGGCCTTGTGCTTCACGTGACCGGATTGCCGCCTTGTGCTTCACATGAACGGATTGCCGCCTTGTGCTTCACATGAACGGATTGCCGCCTTGTGCTTCACATGAACGGATTGCCGCCTTGTGCTTCACATGAACGGATAGCCACCTTGTGCTTCACATGAACGGATTGCAGCCTTGTGCTTCACATGAACGGATCGCCGCCTTGTGCTTCACATGAACGGATTGCCGCCTTGTGCTTCACATGAACGGATTGCCGCCTTGTGCTTCACATGAACGGATTGCCGCCTTGTGCTTGAACGGGTTGTTTTCTTGTACTCTTTTGCCCTGTCCAGGTCAGAGCTCTGCTGTAAACGGGATGGCAAGAGGCTGATAACAATTTAATGTACAACATGGATCAAACATGTATTACACTGCTCACATTATAAAAATTCCAGGCTGCACATAGAATCTGCCATTATGAGGATTCTGCTGGAAATTGGATCGTTGAGATTGGATAATATTTTCTCCCCGAGGACATTTCCCAGTCCCATAGACTTCAGTTAGACAGTCTCCTGTCCTCTCCAACCTTGGAACAACCCTTTATAGAAGTCTAGAGGGCTGTAATGTGTGAGGGTGGCCAGGACAGCGGAGATTTGTGGTGCTAAATGTAAACAAACAGCGGAACCACAGCCATCGCATTGAGGTCGGGAGAAGGAGGCTAAAAAAATAATTACACGTAGTCTTTAAGCTTAACTCAAAGAATGCTGTATGCATACAATACCTGTGGGACTGCTGTGAAAACAGAAAATCTCTGTAGTAGTAACTACTAACAACTGTGATCACCGCGATCTTCTAGGTTCTGTGCCAATCAGCTGTCCTTCTGCGTGTACCTATAGGACCGCTTCCCCAGCTGTCTTATAGGTATACTTACATTGATCCAAGGGTGGTATAATGGTGCGCTTAGAGAACATGACAACAGGCAATGGAGACACACAGAGGAACCTTCTTCATTTATTGAAGACAATTAGAAAATATAAAAAATGCTCAGAACATTCCTGACTTCAGCATTAGAGGCAAGAAAGGGAAAGCAGACATATATATATATATATATATATATATATATATATATATATATATATATATACTTCCATATATACTTCCCATAGAGACTTCCATACTGGGCTGGAAAAACAGGACCCATATATACTATAGAGACTTCCATACTGAACTGGAAAAACGGAGCTCATATATACTTTCTATAGAGACTTCCATACTGGGCTGGAAAAACAGAGCCCATATACAGTATCTGACAAAAGTTAGTACACCCCTCACATTTTTGTAAATATTTTCTTCTCCCTTTTTTTGTGACAACACTGAGGAAATTACACTTTGCTACAATATAGTGAGTGTACAGCTTGTATAACAGTGTAAATTTGCCGCCCCCTCAAAATAACTCAACACACAGCCATTAATGTCTAAACCGCTGGCAACAAAAGTCAGTACACCCCTAAGTGAAAATGTCCAAATTGGGCCCAAAGTGTCAATATTTTGTGTGGCCACCATTATTTTCCAGCACTGCCTTAACTCTCTTGGGCATGGAGGTCACCAGAGCTTCACAGGTTGTCACTGGAGTCCTCTTCCCCTCCTCCATGACGACATCACGGAGCTGGTGGATGTCAGAGATCTTGCGCTCCTCCACCTTCTGTTTGAGGATGTCCCACAGATGATCAATAGGGTTTAGGTCTGGAGACATGCTTGGCCAGTCCATCACCTTTACCCTCAGCTTCTTTACCAAGGCAGTGGTCATCTTGGAGGTGTGTTTGGGGTCATTATCATGTTGGAATACTACCCTGCGGCCCAGTCTCTGAAGGGAGGGGATCATGCTCTGCTTCAGTATGTCACAGTACATGTTGGCATTCATGGTTCCCTCAATGATCTGTAGCTCCCCAGTGCCGGCAGCACTCATACAGCCCCAGACCATGACACTCCCACCACCATGCTTGACTGTAGACAAGACACACTTGTCTTTGTCCTCCTCACCTGGTTGCCGCCACACACGCTTGTCACCATCTGAACCAAATACGTTTATCTTGGTCTCATCAGACCACAGGACATGGTTCCAGGAATCCATGTCCTTAGTCTGCTTGTCTTCAGCAAACTGTTTGTGGACTTTCTTGTGCATCATGTTTAGAAGAGGCTTCCTTCTGGGACGACAGCCATGCAGACCAATTTGATGCAGTGTGCGGCGTATGGTCTGAGCACTGACAGGCTGACCCCCCATCCCTACAACCTCTGCAGCAATGCTGGCAGCACTCATATATTACACATCCCTACACCAGAAGTGGAAGAAGTAGCCATAGAGCCCCTTCCAGCCTTGCAATTGCGGCCTGTGCAGCCAAGTGGTAATGACCCCCGCTCATGAAAGGAATAAATAAAAGAGGAAGCAATTCAAATGTAAATATACCCAATTTTTATTGTGTGTTTATGAAAGTATAATTATGGACCTATACACATATTTTTTTCCTTTTTCCAACTATAAATACTCTGACTAAACCAAGAGTCCTTTGGTAAAATCAATTGGCCAGAAGTGAAGATCTAGTGATCCTCTCACCCGTTCGCTGGCACACTTTTGACCAGGAGATTCCAAGCCTGCCCACCACGGCAAGGTAGACTCTTCTAGGGCAGGACCTACACTAAACTACACTAAACTACCCTACTGGATGCTAGTCATCGTTTTTCTAACGGATATATGTTTGTAGTACGGCCTCATCCTATAATCTGTGTGTGCCATCTACTCTCTCCAAAGCATGGAGCGGTCAGTTTATGTACATCTGGACGTCCTCTGTTAGTGTAGGTCAGTGCATGCCAGTCATTGTATGGTGACCAGTGTGTGTCAGTAAATAAATGTTAGTCCTGTTTTTACCTGGGCACGTAGCCAAACTCATCTGCAATTCAGAGTTCATCTTGTCTTCGGTCAAAAAAATCTCAGTCCTCCCGATTTGAGGATGAAGGAATCGCATGCTCTGTCCATCTGTGCAGACATCTTCAGCCTAAAGATCTCCTCCTTCCTTTCAGGTGGAAATGATTTTGAAATCTCCGGGTTGTTATTTGGTTTAACCACTTACGGACCGCCCGCCGCAGTTTTACGTCGGCTGTGTGAAGAAGGATATCGTAGTTATGGCAGCAGCTAGCTGCCATAACCCCGGTATTCTCCTTTTCAGCGGGCGGTCCGCTACAAGATAAAAGTGGTCTCTGCTGCGGATTCGCCATGAGATCACTTTTATCGGTGGCGGGAGAGATCACATACACGTGATTTGCCTCCAGCGGGTGGGGGGTCCGATCGGCCCCCCCCGGTGCCCAAGGCGGTCCTGTTTTGTCCCCCGGCGATCGGAGGTAAGGGGGGGGCATCCTTTCGTGGCCCCCCCCCCTCGCGATCGCCGCCGGCCAATGGGAACATTCCTTTGCTGCTGTATGCTAAACAGCAGCAAAGGAAATGATGTCATCTCTCCTCGGCTCGGTATTTTCCGTTCCGGCGCCGAGAAGAGAAGACTGAAATGTGAGTGCACAACACTACACACACAGTAGAACATGCCAGGCACACAAAACACCCCGATCCCCCCCCCCCCTGTCACAAACTGACACCAAGCAGGTTTTTTTTTTTTTCCTGATTACTGCATTGGTGTCAGTTTGCGACAGTTACAGTGTTAGGACAGTTAGGGTTAGCCCCCTGTAGGTCTAGGGTACCCCCCTAACCCCCCTAATAAAGTTTTAACCCCTTGATCACCACCCCTCACCAGTGTCGCTAAGCGATCATTTTTCTGATCGCTGTATTAGTGTCGCTGGTGACGCTAGTTAGGGAAGTAAATATTTAGGTTCGCCGTCAGCATTTTATAGCGACAGGGACCCCCATATACTACCTAATAAATGTTTTAACCCCTTGATTGCCCCCTAGTTAACCCTTTCACCACTGATCACCGTATAACTGTTACGGGTGACGCTGGTTAGTTCGTTTATTTTTTATAGTGTCAGGGCACCTGCCGTTTATTACTGAATAAAGGTTTAGCCCCCTGATCGCCCGGCGGTGATATGCGTCGCCCCAGGCAGCGTCAGATTAGCGCCACTAGCGCTAACACCCACGCACGCAGCATACGCCTCCCTTAGTGGTATAGTATCTGTACGGATCTATATTGGATCCGATCAGATCTATACTGGCGTCCCCAGCAGTTTAGGGTTCCCAAAAACGCAGTGTTAGCGGGATCAGCCCAGATACCTGCTAGCACCTGCGTTTTGCCCCTCCGCCCGGCCCAGCCCCCCAAGTGCAGTATCGATCGATCACTGACACTTACAAAACACTAAATGCATAACTGCAGCGTTCGCAGAGTCAGGCCTGATCCCTGCGATCGCTAACAGTTTTTTTGGTAGCATTTTGGTGAACTGGCAAGCACCAGCCCCAAGCAGCGTCAGATTAGCGCCAGTACCGCTAACACCCACGCACGCAGCATACACCTCCCTTAGTGGTATAGTATCTGAACGGATCAATATCTGATCCGATCAGATCTGTACTAGCGTCCCCAGCAGTTTAGGGTTCCCAAAAACGCAGTGTTAGTGGGATCAGCCCAGATACCTGCTAGCACCTGCATTTTGCCCCTCCGCCCGGCCCAGCCCACTCAAGTGCAGTATCGATCGATCACTGTCACTTACAAAACACTAAACGCATAACTGCAGCGTTCGCAGAGTCAGGCCTGATCCCTGCGATCGCTAACAGTTTTTTTGGTAGCTTTTTATTGAACTGGCAAGCACCAGCGGCTTAGTACACCCCGGTCGTAGTCAAACCCGCACTGCAGTAACACTTGGTGACGTGGCGAGTCCCATAAGTGCAGTTCCAGCTGGTGAGGTGGCAAGCACAAGTAGTGTCCCGCTGCCACCAAAAGAAGACAAACACAGGCCCGTCGTGCCCATAATGCCCTTCCTACTTCATTCGCCAATCCTAATTGGGAACCCACCACTTCTGCAGCGCCCGTACTTCCCCCATTCACATCCCCAACCAAATGCAGTCGGCTGCATGAGAGGCATTTTCTTTATGTCCTCCCGAGTACCCCTACCCAACAAACCCCCCCAAAAAAGATGTTGTGTCTGCAGCAAGCGCGGATATAGACGTGACACCCGCTATTATTGTCCCTCCTGTCCTGACAATCCTGGTCTTTGCATTGGTGAATGTTTTGAACGCTACCATTCACTAATTGAGTATTAGCGTAGGGTACAGCATTGCACAGACTAGGACACACTTTCACAGGGTCTCCCAAGATGCCATCGCATTTTGCGAGACCCGAACCTGGAACCGGTTACAGTTATAAAAAGTTAGTTACAAAAAAAGTGTAAAAAAAAAATATATATATAAAAAAAAAAAAAAATAGTTGTCGTTTTATTGTTCTCTCTCTCTCTATTCTCTCTATTGTTCTGCTCTTTTTTACTGTATTCTATTCTGCAATGTTTTATTGTTATTATGTTTTATTATGTTTGCTTTTCAGGTATGCAATTTTTTATACTTTACCGTTTACTGTGTTTTATTGTTAACCATTTTTTTGTCTTCAGGTACGCCATTCACGACTTTGAGTGGTTATACCAGAATGATGCCTGCAGGTTTAGGTATCATCTTGGTATCATTCTTTTCAGCCAGGGGTCGGCTTTCATGTAAAAGCAATCCTAGTGGCAAATTAGCCTCTAGACTGCTTTTACAAGCCGTGGAAGGGAATGTCCCCCCCACCGTCTTCCGTGTTTTTCTCTGGCTCTCCTGTCTCAACAGGGAACCTGAGAATGCAGCCGGTGATTCAGCCAGCTGACCATAGAGCTGATCAGAGACCAGAGTGGCTCCAAACATCTCTATGGTCTAAGAAACCGGAAGCTACGAGCATTTTATGACTTAGATTTCACCGGATGTAAATAGCGCCATTGGGAAAGCATTTTATCACACCGATCTTGGTGTGGTCAGATGCTTTGATGGCAGAGTAGAGATCTAGGGTCTAATAGACCCCAATTTTTTCAAAAAAGAGTACCTGTCACTACCTATTGCTATCATAGGGGATATTTACATTCCCCGAGATAACAATAAAAATGATTAAAAAAAAAAAAATGAAAGGAACAGTTTAAAAATAAGATAAAAAAGCAAAAAAATAATAAAGGAAAAAAAAAAAAAAAATAACCCCCTGTCGCCCCCTGCTCTCGCGCTAAGGCGAACGCAAGCGGCGGTCTGTCGTCAAACATAAACAGCAATTGCACCATGCATGTGAGGTATCACCGCGAAGGTCAGATCGAGGGCAGTAATTTTTGCAGTAGACCTCCTCTGTAAATCTAAAGTGGTAACCTGTAAAGGCTTTTAAAAATGTATTTATTTTGTTGCCACTGCACGTTTGTGCGCAATTGTAAAGCATGTCATGTTTGGTATCCATGTACTCGGCCTAAGATCATCTTTATTATTTCATCAAACATTTGGGCAATATAGTGTATTAAAATTTAAAAAAGTGTGTTTTTTCCCCAAAAAATGCGTTTGAAAAATCGCTGCGCAAATACTGTGCGAAAAAAAAAATGAAACACCCACCATTTTAATCTGTAGGGCATTTGCTTTAAAAAAATATATAATGTTTGGGGGTTCAAAGTAATTTTCTTGCAAAAAAAAAAATAACTTTTTCATGTAAACAAAAAGTGTCAGAAAGGGCTTTGTCTTCAAGTGGTTAGAAGAGTGGGTGATGTGTGACATAAGCTTCTAAATGTTGTGCATAAAATGCCAGAACAGTTCAAACCCCCCCAAATGACCCCATTTTGGAAAGTAGACACCCCAAGCTATTTGCTGAGAGGCATGTCGAGTCCATGGAATATTTTATATTGTGACACAAGTTGCGGGAAAGAGACAAATTATTTTTTTTTTTTTTTGCACAAAGTTGTCACTAAATGATATATTGCTCACACAGTCCATGGGAAAATGTGAAATTACACCCCAAAATACATTCTGCTGCTTCTCCTGAGTACGGGGATACCACATGTGTGGGACTTTTTGGGAGCCTAGCCTCGTACGGGACCCTGAAAACCAATCACTGCCTTCAGGCTTTCTAAGGGCGTGATTTTTTGATTTCACTCTTCACTGCCTATCACAGTTTCGGAGGCCATGGAATGCCCAGGTGGCACAAAAACCCCCCCAAATGACCCCATTTTGGAAAGTAGACACCCAAAGCTATTTGCTGAGAGGTATAGTGAGTATTTTGCAGACCTCACTTTTTGTCACAAAGTTTTAAAAATTGAAAAAAGAAAAAAAAATGTTTTTTCTTGTCTTTCTTCATTTTCAAAAACAAATGAGAGCTGCAAAATACTCACCATGCCTCTCAGCAAATAGCTTGGGGTGTCTACTTTCCAAAATGGGTCATTTGGGGGGGTTTTGTGCCACCTGGGCATTCCATGGCCTCCGAAGCTGTGATAGGCAGTGAAGAGTGAAATCAAAAATTCACGCCCTTAGAAAGCCTGAAGGCGGTGATTGGTTTTCGGGGTCCCGTACGCGGCTAGGCTCCCAAAAAGTCCCACACATGTGGTATCCCCGTACTCAGGAGAAGCAACAGAATGTATTTTGGGGTGTAATTTCACATATTCCCATGGCATGTTTGAGCAATATATCATTTAGTGACAACTTTGTGCAAAAAAAAAAAAAATTGTCTCTTTCCCGCAACTTGTGTCACAATATAAAATATTCCATGGACTCGACATGCCTCTCAGCAAATAGCTTGGGGTGTCTACTTTCCAAAATGGGGTCATTTCGGGAGGTTTTGAACTGTCCTGGCATTTTATGCACAACATTTAGAAGCTTATGTCACACATCACCCACTCTTCTAACCACTTGAAGACAAAGCCCTTTCTGACACTTTTTGTTTACATGAAAATTTTTTTTTTTTTGCAAGAAAATTACTTTGAACCCCCAAACATTATATATTTTTTTAAAGCAAATGCCCTACAGATTAAAATGGTGGGTGTTTCATTTTTTTTTTCACACAGTATTTGCGCAGCGATTTTTCAAACGCATTTTTGGGGAAAAAACACACTTTTTTAGATTTTAATGCACTAAAACACACTATATTGCCCAAATGTTTGATGAAATAAAAAAGATGATCTTAGGCCGAGTACATGGATACCAAACATGCTTTAAAATTGCGCACAAATGTGCAGTGGCAACAAAATAAATACATTTTTAAGCCTTTAAAAGTAACCACTTTAGATTTACAGAGGAGTTCTACTGCTAAAATTACTGCCCTCGATCTGACCTTCGTGGTGATACCTCACATGCATGGTGCAATTGCTGTTTACATTTGACGCCAGACCGACGCTTGCGTTCGCCTTAGCGTGAGAGCAGGGGGGGACAGGGGTGCTTTTTTTTTTTTTTTCTTTATTATTTTTTTGCTTTTTTATCTTATTTTTAAACTGTTTCTTTCATTTTTTTTAAATCATTTTTATTGTTATCTCAGGGAATGTAAATATCCCCTATGATAGCAATAGGAAGTGACAGGTAATCTTTTTTGAAAAAATTGGGGTCTATTAGACCCTAGATCTCTCCTCTGCCCTCAAAGCATCTGACCACACCAAGATCGGTGTGATAAAATGCTTTCCCAATGGCGCTGTTTACATCCGGCGAAAAGTCATGAAAAGCTCGTAGCTTCCGGTTTCTTAGGCCATAGAGATGTTTGGAGCCACTCTGGTCTCTGATCAGCTCTATGGTCAGCTGGCTGAATCACCGGCTGCATTCTCAGGTTCCCTGTTGAGACAGGAGAGCCAGAGAAAAACACGGAAGACGGTGGGGGGGACATTCCCTCCCACTGTTGTAAAAGCAGTCTAGAGGTTAATTAGCCGCTAGGATTGCTTTTACATCAAAGCCGACCGCTGGCTGAAAGGAATGATACCAAGATGATACCTAAACCTGCAGGCATCATTCTGGTATAACCACTCAAATTCGTGAATGGCATACCCGAAGACAAAAAAAATGGTTAACAATAAAACACAATAAACGGTAAAGTATAAAAAATTGCATATCTGAAAAGCAAACATGATAAAACATAATAACAATAAAACATTGCAGAACAGAATACAGTAAAAAAGAGCAGAACAATAGAGAGAGAATAGAGAGAGAGAGAACAATAAAACAACAACAATTTTTTTATTTTATATATTTTTTTGTTTTTTTTACACTTTTTTTTGTAACTGTAACTTTTGTAACTGTAACCGGTTCCAGGTTTGGGTCTTTCAAAATGCGATGGCATCTTGGGAGACCCTGTGAAGGTGCGCCTAGTCTGTGCAATGCTGTACCCTACGCTAATACTCAACTAGTGAATGGTAGCGTTCAAAACATTCACCAATGCAAAGACCAGGATTGTCAATACAGGAGGGACAATAATAGCGGGTGTCACGCCTATATCCGCGCTTGCTGCAGACACAACATCTTTTTTTGGGGGGTTTGTTTGGTAGGGGTACTCGGGAGGACATAAAGAAAATGCCTCTCATGCAGCCGACTGCATTTGGTTGGGGATGTGAATGGTGGAAGTACGGGCGCTGCAGAAGCGGTGGGTTCCCAATTAGGATTGGCGAATGCAGCAGGAAGGGCATTATGGGCACGACGGGCCTGTGTTTGTCTTCTTCTTGGTGGCAGCGGGACACTACTTGTGCTTGCCACCTCACCAGCTTGAACTGCACTTATGAGACTCGCCACGTCACCAAGTGTTACTGCAGTGCTGGTTTGACTACGACCGGGGTGTACTAGGCCGCTGGCGCTTGCCAGTTCACCAAAACGCTACCAAAAAAACTGTTGGCGATCGCAGGGATCAGGCCTGACTCTGCGAACGCTGCAGTTATGCGTTTAGTGTTTTGTAAGTGACAGTGATCGATACTGCACTTGGGTGGGCTGGGCTGGGCCGGACGGATGGGCAAAACGCAGGTGCTAGCAGGTATCTGGGCTGATCCCGCTAACGCTGCATTTTTGGGAACCCTAAACTGCTGGGGACGCTAGTACAGATCTGATCGGATCAGATATTGATCCGTTCAGATACTATACCACTAAGGGAGGCGTATGCTGCGTGCGTGGGTGTTAGCGGTACTGGCGCTAACCTGACGCTGCCTGGGGCGACGCATATCACCGCCGGGCGATCAGGGGGCTAAAGATTTATTAGGTAATAAACGGCGGGTGCCCTGACACTATAAAAAATAAACGAACTAACCAGCATCACCCGTAACAGTTATACGGTGATCACTGGTGAAAGGGTTAACTAGGGGGCAATCAAGGGGTTAAAACCTTTATTAGGTAGTATATGGGGGTCCCTGACGCTATAAAACACTGACGGCGAACCTAAATATTTACCTCCCTAACTAGCGTCACCAGTGACACTAATACAGCGATCAGAAAAATGATATACTAACTGCTCTACCACATTAACTGTCACAAACTGACACCAATGCAGTAATCAGAAAAAAAAACTGCTTGGTGTCAGTGTGACGGGGGGGGGAGATCGAGGGGGGGGGGAGATAAAGTATGCCTGGCATGTTCTATTGTGATGCGTAGTGTTGTGCACTCACTCGGATGTGTTCTGTCCTTGGCGCCGGAACGGAAAATACCGAGCCGAGGAGAGATGACATCATTTCCTCTGCCTCTGTACTATACAGAGGCAGGGCAATGATCTCATTGGCTGGGAGCGATCACGAGGGGAGGGCCACGAATGGATGGCCTCCCCCTCATCTCTGAATGCTCCCAGTCAGAAGCCGACCACCTCGGGCACCAGGGGGGGGGATTGGACCCTCCTCCCGCGGGAAGGCAATCACATACCAGGTACGTGATTTTGCCTGCCCGTGCCATTCTGCCGCAGTATATCTGCGTTAGGCGGTCGGCAACTGGTTAATGCATAGGATGCGTTAAGGTGACAAAACATGAACCTTTATAACCACTTTAAACCGATGCAAGACACTTATTTTAATTCAATTTTTTTTTGTGGATATAACATGTGCTTAAGATCGACCTGAATTACTGTGTAAGGATTATAGGGATAATGTTGTGTAGAGGGCAAAAACAGAAAAAGTAATTATTCATGTGCATACTTGGGAAGAGACTAATTTGCAGATATTATTGATTACACCCGGGATGAATATAGGAATTCTAGAAACCAAGTACTGATTTTATAACAACGGGCAGGATATATAATGGTAAAAATAAATGTGGGAACTGCTGCGCCAACTCCAAAAGAAAGAAAAAAGCAGCCAACACAACAATCAGACTAATTGTGAATATATGTGAAACAGCAAAGTGTGGCGCTCATAGAATGTGCTGGAAATCTATAGTAATGACTGTAGAGTCACCGTAAGTGATGAGAACACATAAAGTGAAGCAAAAAATGAAGAGAGGGGGGTATGAACCCCAAACAGTGATAAATAAGTAACCAATAATAATATGCTAGTGAAGAAATGGTAAAGAATAGGCTACTTATAACTTTGATGAATATCAAATGAGTGGATCAGTCATGGTGAGTATGGCCTTAAGACTGAATGAAAATAACAAATAATAATAAGTAAATCTAAAAACAGCAAATGATATGAAAATGGATAACACCATATGAATAAACTGATGTGGATGTAGTGGAAATGAACTCAGCAATGTTGCATGTCTGTCAGACCCATCTATTAGGATATAAAGTACATAACATAAGAATATGGCATGTTGAGTTTTAATGTCCGTCTGTGGGAAATCGGCTCATTGAGATGCCAATATAATACTGTAGGTGCTCCAAATCTTCATATGTATTTCTCCAGGGCTGTTAAGGACATCTCAGCATGCAGGGTGACATCTTCTCCAGACATGACCATATAATCTCAGGCAGATAGAAATAGAATGCCCTTAGCAGAAAAGGTGGACTCACAGGCCCTCGGCGGGGAGTCAGAAAAGCTTGTACCGTCATATGGTAGGATGGATCTGGTTCCGGTCACACAGGTAGACTTGGGCTTGGAAGAGCAGAAAACCTCAAAAGGCAGATGTATCCCTGAAGGAGCTGGATTGGACCCGAATGTCCTATTGGACCAACTTCGATCGTCAGCGGGGTTCCACTCAATCATCGACAATCCTCATGATAGGGCAAGGAAACAAGAAAAGACTTCCACATAGTGTAAATCCGTTGAAAAAGTAAGGAATTGATTGGTGTAAAAAGTTATATCCAACAAATAAAAACTGGGCATTAAAAATTGGGTTCAATTGAACTGGGTAGCGCAATAGGTGTTGGTTATGGTAAAAAACGAAGGATATAGAATAGGGTTTTTCTTTTTTTTTTTGGACAGTGTCTCGGGGGGGGGGGGAGGAGAAGAGGAGCCTTTGCATGAGAAGTAAAGGGAAATGATTTTTGTATAAAGTATAAGTGACACAAAACAGATGGTTATTCAGTATATTAACCACTTCAGTACCGGGCCATAGTCAAATGACGGCCACAGATGGAATCTCCCATCCTGGGTGGCCGTCATATGACGTCCTGGGATTCCCGGCCGTCTAGGGGGTGCGCACGCCCGCGGCATTACTCAGGTCCCGGTGCGTGTGCCTGGCGGCCGCGATTGCCCGTTAACCAAGCAGGACCGTGGATTTGTGTGTAAACACACAGGCCCACGTCCTGGCAGTTGAGAGGAGACCGATGGTGTGTTCCCAGTACAGAGGAACAGCGATCGGTCTCCTCCCCTTGTGAGTCCCCTCCCCCTACACTTAGAATCACTCCCTTAGGAAACATAATTAACCCCTTGTGTCCCCCTAGTGGTTAACCCCTTCCCTGCCTGTCACATTTATACAGTAATCAATGCAATTTTATAGCATTGATCACTGTATAAATGTGAATGGCCCCAAAAATGTGTCAAAAGTGTCCGATGTGTCCGCCATAATGTCGCAGTCACGGGGGGGATAAAAAAGATAAATAAATCGCAGATCGCCGCTATTACTAGTAAAAAAAAATAAATACTTTTTTTTAAAAAGGCCATAAATCTATCCCGTATTTTGTAGACGCTATAACTTTTGTGCAAACCAATCAATATACGCTTATTGAGATTTTTTTTTTTACCAAATATATGTAGAAGAAGAACACGTATCGGCCTAAACTGAGGAAAAAATTAGTTTAAAAAAAAAATGTGGGATACTTATTATAGCAAAAAGTAAAAAATATTGTTTTTCTTCAAAATTGTCGCTCTTCTTTTGTTTATAGCGCAAAAAATAAAAACCGCAGAGGTGATCAAATACCAGCAAAAGAAAGCTCTATTTGTGGGGAAAGAAGGACGTCAATTTTGTTCGGGTACAACGTCGCACAACCGCGCAATTGTCGTTTAAAATGCGACAGCGCTGAAAACTAAAAATTGGTCTGGGAAGGAAGGGGGTGAAAATGCCCTGTATTGAAGCGGTTAAGAATCACTTTGGGGAGCATGGGGGGGTTAATACCCCAATATTAATCTTCCCTCATGTTTAAGTGTCTTCACAAGTGTGGCGGGTGTTTTTTGTTTTTCCCCTTTTTCTCCTGGGGAGATACCCTTTCACCTAAGTGTCCTCAGGAGACAGATGGGGAACTGAATACACACTATGGGGGTTATTTACCAAAGGCAAATCCACTTTGCACTACAAGTGCAAACTACAAGTGCAAAGTACACTTGAAATTGCACTGAAAGTATACTTGGAAGTGCAGTCGCTGTAGATCCGAGGGGGGACTTGCAAGGAAAATAAAAAACAGCATTTTAGCTTGCACATGATTGGATAAAATCAGCAGAGCTTCCCCTCATGTCAGACTTGCAGCGACTGCACTTATAGTGCAAAGTGGATTTGCCTTTTGTAAATAACCCCCTATGTCTATACATTGAACTATATGGATACACAATTAACACTCACTTAGAATATTTAGATATATACTCTAATGAGGTAGTTAGAAGGAAAATACTTTTCCCTCTCTCCCCTCCTTTCTTCAACGGGTCCCTCTCTCCCCTCCTCCTTTCTTCAACGGGTCCCTCTCTCCCCTCCTCCTCCTTTCTTCAACGGGTCCCTCTCTCCCCTCCTCTTTTCAATGGGTCCCTCTCTCCCCTTCTCCTTTTTTCAACGGGTCCCTCTCTCCCCTCCTCCTTTCTTCAACGGGTCCCTCTCTCCCCTCCTCCTTTCTTCAATGGGTCCCTCTCTCCCCTCCTTTTCCTTTCTTCAACGGGTCCCTCTCTCCCCTCCTCCTCCCTTCAACGGGTCCCTCTCTCCCCTCCTCCTTTCTTCAACGGGTCCCTCTCTCCCCTCCTTTTTTCAACGGGTCCCTCTCTCCCCTCCTCCTCTTTTCAACGGGTCCCTCTCTCCCCTCCTCCTCTTTTCAACGGGTCCCTCTCTCCCCTCCTCCTCCTTTTTTCAACGGGTCCCTCTCTCCCCTCCTCTTTTCAACGGGTCCCTCTCTCCCCTCCTCTTTTCAACGGGTCCCTCTCTCCCCTCCTCTTCCTTTCTTCAACGGGTCCCTCTCTCCTCCTTTCTTCAATGGGTCCCTCTCTCCCCTCCTCCTCCTCCTCCTCCTTTCTTCAACGGGTCCCTCTCTTCCCTCCTCCTTTCTTCAACGGGTCCCTCTCTTCCCTCCTCCTTTCTACAATGGGTCCCTCTCTCCCCTCCTCCTTTCTTCAACGGGTCCCTCTCTCCCCTCCTCCTTTCTACAACGGGTCCCTCTCTCCCCTCCTTTCTTCAATGGGTCCCTCTCTCCCCTCCTCCTTTCTACAATGGGTCCCTCTCTCCCCTCCTCCTTTCTTCAACGGGTCCCTCTCTCCCCTCCTTTCTTCAATGGGTCCCTCTCTCCCCTCCTCCTTTCTACAATGGGTCCCTCTCTCCCCTCCTCCTTTCTTCAATGGGTCCCTCTCGCCCCTCCTCCTTTCTTCAATGGGTCCCTCTCTCCCCTCCTCCTTTAATGGGTCCCTCTCTCCCCTCCTCCTTTCTTCAACGGGTCCCTCTCTCCCCTCCTCCTTTCTTCAACGGGTCCCTCTCTCCCCTTTTTTCCCCCTCTGTCATAAATAAAATAGGAAGGAAGTTAGGAATTGATAGATAATTTAACCACTTGGTGCCCCCAATGCATCATATGACATCCTGGGCTTTGGGGGGTTATATCTGAATGATGGGTGCAGCTACAGGCATCATTCAGATATTGGCATTTTCAGCTGGCGATTCCCTACACCATAAGAACGATCATAGCAGCTGTTCCGCCACTTGATCGTTCTTATGGGCAGCGAAACGGGACGTCCCCCCCCCAGCCGGTGCTTCTATCGACTCACCTGTGCGATCGGCGAGTCAGGGAACAGATCCGCCGGCCCCGGATGCTGATCATAGAGATTTCCAGCGGACCAGATGGTCGCCGGAGTCTATGATAGTCAGAGGCCGGGTGCGATGTTATGACGTCACGCCCCGCCCTCTGCATTCAAAAAACTGCGCCACCTCGGCTGGGAAGTGGTGATTTTTTTTTTTTAAAAAGTGTCAAACAGAAGTGAACGCATACGCAAGTCCCGCCCACATATGAAAACTGTGTTTAAACCACACATGTGAGGTGTCGCCGCGAACGTTAGAGCGAGAGCAATAATTCTAGTCCTGGACTTTCTCTGTAACTCAAAACATGTAACCAGTGAAAAATTTGAAAAACGTCGCCTATGGGGATTTTTAAGTACCAAAGTTTGGCACCATTCCACGAGCGTGTGCAATTTTAAAGCGTGCCATGTTAGGTATCCATTTACTCAGCGTAACTTCATCTTTCACATTATGCAAAAAAAATTGGCCTAACTTTACTGTTTTTTTTTAAAGCATGAAACTTTTTTCCAAAAAAAAAAAAAAAAAAAAAAAAAAAAGCATTTGAAAAATTGCTGCGCAAATACAGTATTTGCGCAGCAATTTTTCAAATGCTTTTTTTTTTTTTTTTTTGGAAAAAAGTTTCATGCTTTAAAAAAAAAAAACAAAAAAAAAAAAAAAAAAACAGTAAAGTTAGGCCAGAGAAAAAGAGAAAAAAAATGACCGCCAATGTATTCTCTAGGGTCTCTGCTAAAAAAAACAAAAACATATATAGTGTTTGGGGGTTCTATGTAATTTTCTAGCAAAAAAAACCTATGATTTTTACATGTAGGAGAGAAATGTCAGAATTGGCCTGGGCCTGAAGTGGTTAATGTAAATAAATAAATCTGGTTAAAGTGCGGCCTACCTAATGGAGGTCTCTCTATACCTCGAACGTAAGGGAACTCACTAAAGTAGGATGAGACTCAAAAAGGTAGAGGTCGACTGATATGGGTTTTTCTCTGGCCGATGCCGATATTTAGAAATCGCGGTGGCCGATATGCGATGCCGATTATTTTGGGCGGATATATTAGGCCGATTTTATTTTTTTTTTCCCCTTCATCTCATAAAATCTAACAGTTAGACCCCTTTCACACTGGGATGTTTTTCAGGCGCTTTTGGGCTAAAAATAGCGCCTGTAAAACGGCTCCCCTGCAGTCTCAGTGTGATATCCCGAGTGCTTTCACACTGAGGCGATGCACTGGCAGGATGGTAAATAAAAGTCCTGCAAGCAGCATCTTTGGAGCGGTGCATACCGCTGCTCCACCATTCCTGCCCATTGAAATGAATGCGCACTGCTGCCAAAGCGCCTGCAAAGCCTTTCGGCAGCGGCGCTTCAGGGGCGCATTTAACCCCTTCCTAGGCCGCTAGCTGGGTTATAAGCGCCCCGCTAGCAGCCAAATAGCGCCGCTAAAATGACGGTGAAGCGCCGCTAAAACTAGCAGCGTTTTACCATCAATGCCTGCCCGCTCCAGTGTGAAAGCAACCTTAAGTGATACATATATAATTTTTTACATTTAAACATTTATTAAACAAAACAAACCTCCAATCAGTTCACTTGTATGTATAATTTAGATTTAAAAAAAAACAAAAAACTATATCTTAAATATTAAATACACAAACACAGGTCCGTCGGAAAGATTTGAAACCTGTTCTATTTCTAAAGTCTGTTTGATTTTCAAAAGAAAAGGTCCGCTGAAGCCCACACACGGTTGAATTGTCTGCCGGATTCGTTCCGACGGATCAGTTTGGTCGAAAAGTCCGGCCGTGTGTACGCGGCATTAGAGTTTGTTTTGTGTTGTCCTGTGGAATCTGTTAGAATATTATTCCAAATTCATAATTCGGCACTTATAGGTGTAAAATTATATTCATGGCAAGCTTGCAAAACATATTTGGTTTTATGATTAATCAGAATAAATAGAGTATGTGTGAATGACCTTGATCAATTGATTTGACATGATTCTTCATCTAAAGCTGAGCATTGCTGGATTTTTCTGGTGTAGCCAATCTGAGTATGACATATAAGGTATCTTGGTGTAGAATGTCATGAGAAGACAAAAATAGACACGTGTCCACGTAGCTAAAGGAATATACATTGTGAATTATATCCTGTTAAGTTAGTTTGAAGTTCCAGTCATATTAATAAGTACTAGTATATAGTTACTTAATGTAAAGTTGGTAAAATGTGTTCATATTATGTAGATGTTTGGTTATATGACATTACGTGATCAGCCCATTACTTCAAGTATGGAGTGTTACATGTGGGCTTGTCAATCGTATGCCATATAGGACTCTGAGTTAGAATCTTCTTTTGGATAGCATATTGCTGAAGCTAACAGAAATGAATGTGTGCCATACAAGGTTCTAAGTTGGTGTGAGGTTATGACGTTCACATGTAACATATAAAGCCAATGCTTCCATATTGAAGAACACACGGACAGACAGACACAGACACAGACACACAGCCACTAGGACAGATGACACTGACATGTTCACAAGACACTTTGATAAGTTGGGACAGCTGTCAATTCTTCCAGAAGACTAAGAACGTCATTTCCTGCTTCTTCTTGGATGACACACAAGACAGCATGGAGACAGACAGCATCCATGAAGCACACATGCTTTCATAAGCTTATTACAGCTTTATAACTTTTTATTCTATTTCATATATTTTTACCCACACTGAACTGAGCTATTATATTTTTTACATTGTATTTATGATGCCAATTGTGTGACAATAAACTCACACTTTGTTTTAAGTCAGTTTGACTATCAATGCTATTCATCCGGAAGCGCCTCTGAGATACAAGAACATTAGATATTAATAATGTTCTTCAGAATCCTTTTTTTTGTTCCTTCCCTTTCCCCGTCCTTTATGGGCTCTATCAAGATTTGTTCCTTAAATGCGAGAGGACTGAACTCCCCATTGAAGAGATCACAAATTCTGTCTTCTTCCAGGCCTTCTTCAAACCACATACCTAATATTCAGAATAAGTACTATCCGAAATGGTATCATGATTCTTTCTCCTATTCTAAATCTAGAGGGGTCTCTATAGTAGTTCACAAATCCCTGCCTCATCATGTTTTAGAGAGTTGGAGGAGCGGGGACGGAAGACCCTTGCTCTTAAAGCTGTCCATTTATGGAAAGAAATATACATTTATTAATCTATAGCTACCAAATCAAGACCAGATTAAGACAGGTATACAAATCCTCACAGATCTTATGGAAAGAGCCTTGTGGGGGGGGGGATTTCAATTTTGTCCTCAACCAGGATATGGACACTACTGCATCTCGCCTGTTTCAAGCTACTAGTCAGATGGATACATTTAAAGGAACCCAGGATAAAAGATCAATTGGTGGATATAAGGAGGGTCCTTCACCCGATAGAGAGAGATTACCCATTTTATTCAAAAGTCCATGGTACTCATCATAGACTAGATTTTTTTTTCTTAAAGTCAAATGAGAATGACAATGGCGTCTTCCTCTGAGATTGGAAGTTTTATTTGGTCTGATCATGCCCCAGTGTTTCTGGAATTGGATATACCAAGCAGGGTTACAACAAAATGGTCATGGAGATTACATGATAATCTACTTATAGATGAGGTATGCATGTCAGAAACCCGGAAGGCAATTAATAATTTTGGGATAGATCATGCAAAAGATACAACCTCTCCCCTACAATGGGAAACTTTAAAATGCGTAATACGTGGTCTTTTTTATAAAACACGGGGCTAAATTAAAGAAAGATAGGATCGGTAGAATAACCTCTCCTTTTAAAAGAAATTTCAGAACTAGAGAAAAAATACATAAAAAAAAAAAAAAATCAACTTCAGAAAACTTGATAAAACTAACAGACAAACAAATGGAAATACAGACGTTATTAAATGAACAAACCTTAAGGCTTAGAGACAAGAGTCATGTGTTGTTCTCTACCAATATGGGAATAGACCAAGTCTGCTCCTGGCAGGGGCATTGCGCCAAAAAGCACCTATGACTTCTATATAAGATCCAAAAACCATCGGGAGAAATGATACATGACCCTAAAGGAGTTTTAAAAACATTTTATTTATTCTTTTCTAAGCTGTATAAAATTTCCAAACCAACAAACAGGAATGGACCTGGAAATATTCAGACAACAGTATATATGGGATACAGCATTAACAGAATTTGAACAAATTCAAAAGGTGTAATATTTATCTATCTTTTCAACCAACATCTATCTATCTATCTATCTATCTAACATATCTATCTATCTATCTATCTAACATATCTATCTATCAACATATTTAACAACAACATATCTAACAACAACATATCTAACTATCTATCTTCAACATATTTAACAACAAATTAAACAACAACATATTAAACAACAAATTAAACAACATATCTAACTATCTATCATAAATAAAAGGTTCTTCCTTTAAGTTAAGCTGATAGGAGCTTCTTCCGTGGTATCTTGGTATCTTCTGACTGAAATATAAAAGCATGGGATAACATAAAACTCAGGAATTATACATTTTGTTTTACTCTTAGAATGGTAATCTTTATGTAAAGTGGTAAGAATGTAAAACTCTCTTCCACAGTTGGTGGTGTCAGGGGGGGGGGAGTGTAGATAAAATTCAAAAACTTTTAGATGTGTCTCTTAGTGAACACCATGTATGAGAATATGGAAAACAGTAGTCACACACACACAGGTTGAACTGGATGCAGACTTGAAGGCTAACCTCTGCTGAAGATTTAAAATCGGTATTAAACCCAAATGTGAACAGTTATCATTGTCCCTGACCCAGGTTTGAACCTTTGACCTCTGCTATGTCTGGCAATATATCTCTTCTTGCTGATTCTGGACAGCTCCCTGGACAACTCCATGAACGATCTTGCCTTGAACTTTGAATCCTTTGCTCCTCCCTTGAACTTCCCATTTTAGCCATGCCTTTGCACTTCCTGTTTGTCGGATTATTGTGCTCTCTTCAGCCAATATCTAGCGCTTGTCACCCCTGTTGCTGTCCATATCTCTGCTACCACTTGTTACTGACCTTTTGGCTTGTTTACTTACGTCTACTTGATCCCTACATCCTATATCTGCTACTGAACCCCAGCTTGCTCACCTGCTGGTGGGGTGATCCTGAGGACCGTGACCTGCTACTAACATGCATCAAAACCCATGTCCGCCATCAGAAGCTCTAGGAACACCAGTTAGTGCTTAGACTCCACGCCCCAGTTCAGCTTGTGCCATTTACCAGGGTGACCTGCTGCTGTACCTATCCTGCTGGTCAGTGGGAGCCTCTCTACTGCTATAACTACTGGTCTCCAAGCCTGACCCCTGGCAATGACAATTGTACTGCAGCTTACTAATTCTTAGGCCTCATGCATACAAGACGCCGGTGCAAACTCTGCTGAACACATGCTTTTAAAAGCGGAAACCGGCATTTAGAAACGCCCGTTTTGCCGCGTTTGCGTCTAGAAGCGTCTGCAGAGCAGAGAATGACATTTTGCGGCCCAGCTTTGCGGCCCCGTACCTCGGGGGCACTTGGTGCTAGGAACACCGAATTTGTTGTGTTAACACAGTGGATCTAGCACTACAACATATACAATTTGGGGTTCCTAGCACCAAGTGGCCCCGAGATACGTGGCCCCAAAGTCGGGTCGGAAAATGTCAAGCACTTCTGCAGCAGAGAATGACATTTTCCGACCTGACTTTGGGGCCCCATATCTCGGGGTCACTTGGTGCTAGGATCCCCATCACTAAGTGGCCCCGAGATATGGGGCCCCAAAGTTGGGTCATAAAATGTTACTTATAAAACGCAAACACAGCTAAACGCTGGTATCGGGGTTTGGCGTCTGAAACGTGGAAAACGTTTGCGTCTGAACCCATTCTTTTGCTTCTGGAAAAATTAGGTTAAAGCACAACTGCCTAAAAAACGAGACTGTGTACATGGACACATAGGAGAACATTGAATGGGTTCAGGGGCAGTCAAAAAAAGTATCCAACTGCCTCTGAACATGCGTCTCGTGTGCATGAGGCCTAAGATGTGATGGCTGCATTTGTTTTCTTTTCAGCTTTCTTTCCTTTATTTTCACCTTGTGATCTAGTCAGCGAGTGTTATTTTTCAACAGAACAAGCTGTCCTGCAGCTGTAGCAGTTAGAGGGTTGAGACAAACCATTTACTACTGACAGGGGTGCTTACAATGGTCAGTACTGTTTCCCATCATTAGCCTCTAGAGTGATTAGGATGTCTTAAAAAAAAAAAAGTAGCTTCACCCGTAAGAGTGAGTTTGGGGTGGCCTGCACAGTCCTGACCTCAACCTGATAGAACCTTTTATGTGTATTGTCGGACCGGCAATTCATTAATAGCCGCGAGTAGTTTAAAATGACTTTTTTCCCTTTGAAATGTCATTTTGCTGTCAGACTGTTCTAAACACGGGAAACATGCGCCCCTTTACAGGCATACTATAGACACCCCCCAGGTATGAAATTTAAAGGGATATTACACTTTTATTGTTTCACTTTCAGCATTATTAAAATCACTGTTCCCGAAAAAACGGCCGTTTTTAAAACTTTTTTTTGCATTGATCCATGTCCCCTGGGGCAGGACCCGGGTCCCCAAACACTTTTTATGACAATAACTTTCATATAAACCTTTAAAATTAGCACTTTTGATTTCTCCCATAGACTTTTAAAGGGTGTTCCGCGGCTTTCAAATTTGCCACGAACACCCCAAATTGTTCACCGTTCGGCGACCAGCTGATGTTCGGGTCGAACTCGAAGCTCATCCCTAGTAAACAAGACATTTCCCTGTTCTGCCTCGTCACATGACAGGGATATACGGCTCTCTGTCATCGGGAGCAGTGATCGCTGTCATGTCAGTGGTAGCCCATCCCCCCTACAGTTAGAATCACTCCCTAGGACACTTAACCCCTTGATTGCCCCCTAGTGTTTAACCCCTTAGCTGCCAATGTAATTTATACAGTAATCAGTGAACTTTTATAGCACTGATTGCTGTATAAATGACAATGGTCCCAAAATAGTGTCAAAAGTGTCTGATGTGTCCACCATAATATCAGTCACGATAAAAAAAAAAAAAAAAAAAAAAAAAAAAAAAAAATCGCAGATTGCCCCCATTACTAATAGAAAAAAAAATAATAATAAAAATGCCATAAAATCTATCCCCTATTTTGTAGACGGTATAACTTTTGCGCAAACCAATCAATATACCCTTATTGCGATTTTTTTTACCAAAAATATGTAGAATACATATCGGCCTAAACTGAGGAAAAAATTAGTTTTTTTTAATATATTTTTGGGGGATATTTATTATAGCAAAAAGTAAACAATATTGCTTTTTTTCAAAATAGTCACTCTTTTTTTGTTTATAACGCAAAAAATAAAAAAGCGCAACAAATAAATACCGTAGAGGCGATCAAATACCACCAAAAGAAAGCTCTATTTCTGGGAAAAAAGGGACGTCGATTTTGTTTGGGTGCAACGTCGCACGACCGCGCAATTGTCAGCTAACCACTAGAGGGCGAGGAAGGGGTTAAGTGTGTCCTAGGGAGTGATTCTAACTGTGGGGGGGGGGCTACCACTGACATGACAGCGATCACTGCTCCCGATCACAAGTAATCAGTGGCTATTTATAGCACCGATCGCTGTATAAAGGACAATGGTCCCAAAATAGTGTCAAAAGTGTCTGTCCGCCATAACAATAAAAATCACAGATCGCCACCATTACTAGTAAAAAAAAAAAAAAAAAAAAAAAATTAATAAAAATGCCCAAAATCCACCTCCTATTTTGTAGACACTATACCTTTTGGGCAAACCAATCAATATGCGCTTATTGCGATTTTGTTTACCAAAAATATGTAGAAGAATACATATCGGCCTAAACTGAGAGAAAAAAAAATATTTTTTTTATATATATTTTTTGGGATATTTATATAGCAAAAAGTAAAAAAAAGATTGTTTTTTTTTTCAAAATTGTCATCCAACACAGGATATAACGAGGCAGGCACAGGATATAACGAGGCAGGCACAGGATATAACGAGGCAGGCACAGGATATAACGAGGCAGGCACAGGATATAACGAGGCAGGCACAGGATATAACGAGGCAGGCACAGGATATAACGAGGCAGGCACAGGATATAACGAGGCAGGCTATACATATTATGACACCCAAAACAACATGGAGGAGAAAGATTGCAAACGCAAAATAAAATAAAAAACTGTTGCAGTCTCTGGGGGTTATGTTGTAAATTGTAAACACCGATATACTTCCTAGAATGAGAAGAAAAATATTGGATCTGATCACATCTTTCATAAATGGAAACGTTTGGTATAAAGTCTTTTCACCTTCTCATTACATGTTCAATTCTTTTCCTGGCATTGGCACTGCCCCAAACCCACCTCTGTATACCCGCTACTAAGATCTTCTCCTCCTCTGGTGTCCCACATGGTACAGAGCTCCCTGCTGGGTGACACCTCTATAATAATGCAGTGATTGTGACTCTGGTGTCACCTCACTGCCACATAATCCATCCCGGAGCTTCATGTCTGCTCATGTCGGGACTCGCAATCAACACATCTTACATTTACATGGCACTTCCAATTGGGATCCATTCTAAAAGAAAGGAATATTCTAAAGATAAGACCCGCACACAGAAGCAGGATATGTGATATTAAAGTGGAGTTCTACCCAAAAATGGAACTTCTACTTGTTGGAATCCCCTCCCCCCCTCCGGTGTCACATTTGGCACCTTTCAGGGGGGAGGAGGGAACAGATATCTGTATAATATACAGTTATTTGCTCCCACTTCCTGGCATAGATCACCGCGGTGATTGCAGTGACCTGAGACACTTCCAGGGCCTACTCTGTCCTCCCCGCTGTCTTCTGGGAGACACACGGGTCCGAGAAGACAGCAGGGACCAGTGAGGACGCGCAGCGTGACTCGCGCATGCGCAGTAGGGAACCAGGAAGTGAACCTGCAAGGCTTCACTTCCTGATTCCCTTACTGAAGATGGCGGCGGCAGCACCCGAGAGCCGACGGACAGATTGGTTTCAGCTGCAGACATGGACAGGTAAGTGTCCTTATATTAAAAGGTCAGCAGCTGCAGAATTTGTAGCTGCTGGCTTTTAATATTTTTTTTTTCCGGCAGAACTCCGCTTTAACTAATTAGGAACATTTTACAGTTTATAATTAAAAAAAAAAAAAAAAAAAAAAAAAAAAAGAAATTCTCACTACCCCTCGCTTAAAAAATGTTCAAGTCAAGTCCATAATAATAATAATAATAATAAAAGTCCCAACTCATAGTCTATTTTTCTAAACAAGTTTTAAGGGGGATTTTCATTTGCAAATACACTATATTGTCAAAAGTATTGGGACACCTGCCTTTACACACACATGAACTTTAATGACATCCCAGTCTTAGTCCGGAGGGTTCAATATTGAGTTGGCTCCGCCCTTTGCAGCTATAACAGCTTCAACTCTTCTGGGAAGGCTGTCCACAAGGTTTAGGAGTGTGTCTATGGGAATGTTTGACCATTCTTCCAGAAGAGCATTTCTGAGGTCAGGCACTGATGTGGACGAGAAGGCCTGGCTCGCCACTCTAATTCATCCCAAAGGTGTTCTATGGGGTTGAGGTCAGGACTCAGCCCAACCCCTGATAAACAACCCCACACCACAATCCCCTCTCCACCAAAGGATTTGGACCAGTGCACAAATCAAGGTCCATAAAGACATGGATAACGGCGCCGATAGTAAACCACCTGTTGGCACGCAGACACCATGTCAGTGACGCTGCGGGACCGAGCCTATCCCCACCCCAATAGGAAATGGGGAAGGGCAGCCGGGCGCATCGCAGTTCCCGGAAGGGCCTGGTATGGAATTTAGGGGGACCCCCCACGCATTTTTTTTTTTTTTAATTTTGGTTCGGGGTTCCCCTGTGGGGAAATTTTATCAATGAACTTTTGTGTATTGCTGGACCAACAATTCATTATAGCCGGCACTAGCGCTAGCACATTTAGAAATGTCATTTTGCTGTCAGACTTCTAAACATGGGAAACATGCGCCCCTTTACAGGCATACTATAGACACCCCCCAGCTACGAAATTTAAAGGGATATTACACTTTTGTTTCACTTTAAGCATTATTCAAATCACTGCTCCCGAAAAAACGGCCGTTTTTAAAACTTTTTTTTGCATTGATCCATGTCCCCTGGGGCAGGACCCGGGTCCCCAAACACTTTTTATGACAATAACTTGCATATAAGCCTTTAAAATTAGCACTTTTGATTTCTCCCATAGACTTTTAAAGGGTGTTCCGCGGCTTTCGAATTTGCCGCGAACACCCCAAATTGTTCGCTGTTCGGCGAACAGCCAATGTTCGGGTCGAGCCCATCCCAACTGATGAATGAATGAATGAATGTACTGTCACCGCTGGTCATGGTCACTGATGATGATGAATGTTTTTGTAAGTGTTTGGAAAATTAAAGTTGGCCGGTCTGGATGAAGTCCAGGGCCAAATTTTTGTCCCAGTCCAGCCCTGACTGGAGCCGCAAAAAAGTGCAGGACCCACTTACTGTATGGATTTAATTACACCTAATTACATGTCTGCTATTGAAAAAACTATGGCCCATATTCATCACTCAACTGCAGAGCAAATATATCTTCGGAGGACATCTGACAATTTATCAGCCATTCAGAACTCTGCAGGTAGTGAAATGTGATTTGAAGGGTGCATTGCAGATCCCAACCCAGTGCTGCCTCAATAATCAGGTCCTCATGGATTTCAGCTCTGCCAAGAAAGTGGCTAGAATTTGTGTTCAACTCTCACGGAAGTGCCACAAATGTATCACCTATTACAAATCATAGGAAAGGTTGGTATAGGGGAAAAACAAGAATATGTAAAAAAATAGGCAACTTGGATGTCCACTGAGGCCAGAAAATCTCCGTGTTGTAGGGAGGCCACCACTCAACTGATTAACTGTCATTAGAAATGATTGTGTGCGGGCAAAAATCACTGAGATCTTTGAGGTCCAGGAGGAGGAAGACAATTCCATCTCACTTGGCTACTGTGAATAAGTTTGAATAAAAACCCCGGTACCGTTACTGAGCAGGTCTAGTACCAGAACTCCCTGCCCGTCAAACCTCTGTACCATCTTCAACTGAGATAGACGCACATCAACTTTAACCACTAGACATCCGCGCTATGGCCGAATGACAGCCACAGCGCGGACCTGCATTCCCGGGAGGCCGTCATATGACGGCCTCCCCTGTGCGCGCGCCGGGCGCGCTGTGATCACCGAGTCACTGAGACTCGGCTGATCACCGATCTGAGTAAGGGGCCGGTCCCGGCCCCTTACCATGTGATCAGCTGTCAGCCAATGACAGCTGATCACATGATGTAAACAGGAAGATCGGTAATCGTTTTTTTTTTTACTCGCGCCGACAGCGCGAGTAGAGAAAAAAAGCCGATCACCGGCACAGATGTCAGGGACATCGGTCCTGAAGTGGAAGCACAACACATTCCTCATCAGTGCCACCCAAAAGTGCCATCTAACAGTGCCCACAGTGCCACCTAACAGTGCCCACAGTGCCACCTAACAGTGCCACCTACCAATGCCCATCTGTAGTGCCAATCAGTGCCACCTGTCAGTGCTGCCCATCACTGCCACCTATCAGTGCCCATCACTGCAGGAGAAAAATTACCCGTTAAAAATTTTTTATAACAAAATATAAAAAATTAAAAAAAAAAATTCAGGTTTTTACATTTTACAAAAAGTAAAAAAACCGCAGAGGTGATCAAATACCACCAAAAGAAAGCTCTATTTGTGGGGAAAAAATGATAAAAATTTCATTTGGGTACAGCGTTGTATGACCGCGCAATTGTCATTCAAAATGCGTTAGCGCTGAAAGCTAAAAATTGGTCTGGATAGGAGGGGGGTTTAAGTGCCCTGTAAGCAAGTGGTTAAACCTTTCGCTGCCAGAGCCGTTTTTGCGGGATTTTTTTTTGCACACGTTTAAAAAATAATTTTAGGTCTGAAGATTACACAAAACCCCAAACATGAAATCAGACACCCTAGAGAATAAAATAGCGGTACTTCCAATTTTTTACGCCACACGATATTACCGCAAAGGTCTAGGAAACGCAATATTTCAGTAAAAAACACACCAACATGAATTTTAGGGCAAACAAACGCAATACTTTACCCACATTTTTGTTAAAATATAAAAGAGGTTACACCAAGTAAATAGATACCCAACATGCCAAACCTTATTTTTTTTTTGCACCCATAAAATGGCGTCAAATTTTCAGTTCTTGTATTATATGTTTACAGGGTGGAAGACACCCATTCCCTTGGTGACCTGCCAGACCCTACACATTATAACAACCATATACTCAGCTTTAGATCTCTGAGTCAATCCGTACTTTGGCATTTCTTTTCATAGTTATTATCATTCTTTGGCTCCAGATTCTTAATTTTTATTTTTAGATAACAGGCTATTAATATTTTTGTCTCTGTTTTTCCACCTTTTTGACATTTTGAGCTGTTCAGCTCTTTTTTTCTAATTCCTTTTGGCTCGCCCAGCCCATTGGATGGGAAGCCCTGTCAATATTGGTCTTTATTCCCCAGGGGTTGCGATGCGCCCAGCTCCTCCTCCCTGCCCGTCTCCACTTGGGGATGGGGGGCGGGGCTGGACCTCGGCGTCATGCCAGCATGCTGCACACACGATGTCCAGTGACGACGGTTTGTTGTGCTAATGCTTTTTCCATTATGGGTGGCGTGGGGGATGGGATGAACTCCTGCTGAGGTTCTTGTACCTTAGGCGGGGGGGGGGGGGGGGGGGTTCTTGCTCCGTCCCAACACACGGCCATCGCGATTACGCATGATGCTGGCGTGGACACGCCCCAGGTCAGGGACACACCACCGGGACGAGTTGGCAGTGCACTCCACACATTCCAACATGAGGAGAGGTTCCATGGGTCCAGCCACACTTCAAGTAACCAGGTTGGTCCTATCCTTGGACCAAAACCACACACGTTCACACACATTACGATCCCTATTTTAGGATCACACTCACTCCATACACACATTTATACACCTTAATATTTTATACCTTCACTAGTGTATTGGCAACACTTTGGTATTTATTTGTTTCTTCATTACCCAATCATTCCTTGGCAAAATAGGTTTTTCCAAGTGTAATCATCGGTATAACTTTCATATATTTCCTTCACATTCACACACATTCAGTGTGGGCACTTACACCAGGAATTTCCTAACACCATTTTTTCCTAATTTTATTTTTAGTCCATTGCCAATTCCCATCACCCACTTATTCCTATTTTACTTTTTTTTTTTAGAACCTGACATGTGTCCCATATGTGCATACCTCACACTCTGCATGTGTCCCATATGTGCATACCTCACACTCTGACATGTGTCCCATATGTGCATACCTCACACTCTGACATGTGTCCCATATGTGCATACCTCCCACTCTGACATGTGTCCCATATGTGCATACCTCCCACTCTGACATGTGTCCCATATGTGCATACCTCACACTCTGACATGTGTCCCATATGTGCATACCTCACACTCTGACCTGTGTCCCATATGTGCATACCTCACACTCTGACATGTGTCCCATATGTGCATACCTCACACTCTGACCTGTGTCCCATATGTGCATACCTCACTCTGACATGTGTCCCATATGTGCATACCTCCCACTCTGACATGTGTCCTATATGTGCATACCTCACACTCTGACATGTGTCCTATATGTGCATACCTCACACTCTGACATGTGTCCCATATGTGCATACCTCACACTCTGACATGTGTCCCATATGTGCATACCTCACACTCTGACATGTGTCCCATATGTGCATACCTCACACTCTGACATGTGTCCCATATGTGCATACCTCACACTCTGACATGTGTCCCATATGTGCATACCTCACACTCTGACCTGTGTCCCATATGTGCATACCTCACACTCTGACATGTGTCCCATATGTGCATACCTCACACTCTGACCTGTGTCCCATATGTGCATACCTCACTCTGACATGTGTCCCATATGTGCATACCTCCCACTCTGACATGTGTCCTATATGTGCATACCTCACACTCTGACATGTGTCCTATATGTGCATACCTCACACTCTGACATGTGTCCCATATGTGCATACCTCACACTCTGACATGTGTCCCATATGTGCATACCTCACACTCTGACATGTGTCCCATATGTGCATACCTCACACTCTGACATGTGTCCCATATGTGCATACCTCACACTCTGACCTGTGTCCCATATGTGCATACCTCACACTCTGACCTGTGTCCCATATGTGCATACCTCACTCTGACATGTGTCCCATATGTGCATACCTCCCACTCTGACATGTGTCCCATATGTGCATACCTCACACTCTGACATGTGTCCTATATGTGCATACCTCACACTCTGACATGTGTCCCATATGTGCATACCTCACACTCTGACATGTGTCCCATATGTGCATACCTCACACTCTGACCTGTGTCCCATATGTGCATACCTCACTCTGACATGTGTCCCATATGTGCATACCTCCCACTCTGACATGTGTCCCATATGTGCATACCTCACACTCTGACATGTGTCCTATATGTGCATACCTCACACTCTGACATGTGTCCCATATGTGCATACCTCACACTCTGACATGTGTCCTATATGTGCATACCTCACACTCTGACATGTGTCCCATATGTGCATACCTCACACTCTGACATGTGTCCCATATGTGCATACCTCACACTCTGACATGTGTCCCATATGTGCATACCTCACACTCTGACATGTGTCCCATATGTGCATACCTCACACTCTGACCTGTGTCCCATATGTGCATACCTCACACTCTGACCTGTGTCCCATATGTGCATACCTCACTCTGACATGTGTCCCATATGTGCATACCTCCCACTCTGACATGTGTCCTATATGTGCATACCTCACACTCTGACATGTGTCCTATATGTGCATACCTCACACTCTGACATGTGTCCCATATGTGCATACCTCCCACTCTGACATGTGTCCTATATGTGCATACCTCACACTCTGACATGTGTCCCATATGTGCATACCTCACTCTGACATGTTGCTGTTCGTTTCTCCTCTTGGCCTTTGTTTCCCGTCACCCCCTCCCGGGTCCTCCTTATGTGTTGGAGAGTCCATGATTGTGGGAGAGGGGGGTTCGTCCCCGTCTCAACCCCGGGGGAGACAGCGCATTCAAGACCACCACCACACCCCAATCTGGGGACTACTGGGCTACATACTTGGGCTTTGCCATAGGTAATGTATAAATGCTCTAATCCTGCTCTCTTCTTGAAAGCATGACACATTAGCAGAGACTTGATTGACCTATTTTATTCTCTAGCCATTACTTATACATCCTACTCCTGATTGGCTTTAAACGCCATGAAACGCGTCAAGTCTACACTCAGGGATGCCAAGTCAAGCTTGCCTTAAATTCATGAATTTCATCAACTGTTTTTATGTCTACATTTATTAGGATAACAATGTTTCACTTGATCTGTATGTTCATTAATTTTACCAACTGTGATTGCTTGTACCAATATGTTTTTCCTATACAGTGGAACCTTGCATTGCGAGTATAATCCGTTCCAGGAGTATGCTCGTAATCCAAGGTACTCGCATATCAAAGAGAGTTTCCCCATTGAAGTCAATGGAAACAAAAATAATTTGTTCTGTAATGACTTCAATGGCCTGCAATACCGTATGCGGCCAAAGGCGGGGGGCGCCGGAGAGCCTAGGAAACGGCCGGAAAGGCCCGAGGACAGTTCGGCTGACCTCGGAAATACTCCGTTCACGAGCCTTTCCGAGGTTTGCCGATGTCAGCCGACCTGTCCTCGGGCCTTTCCGTGTATTTCCGAACGACGACGATCGGCGATGTTCAGCTCCGGCGCCCCCCCCACCTCAGGCCAAAAGTGGCACTGCACACCGCTTTGGCCTGAATCCTGCTAGTTTTGCAAGACAACACTCGCAAACCGAGTTAGGATTTTTAGAAATCATTCAAAGTCCCAATACCCATTCTCTATTTTTCTTCTATTTACAGGGATGGAGGCATGTTTATGTTGCGGTTGGGTCAAAACAGGTCACTTCTTGTATTGTAGTATCAGTTTAGTGTTATGGAGGAGGTCTTGTATTAGAATTATTGCTCTTTTTTTTTTAATCACATAGGGGACAAACAGTGCCCTATGTGATGAATTTTTGGTGACAGGTTCTCTTTATTGAGATATGCAGGGTCTAAAAGACCCCCAATGTCTCCCCTGCATTCCACTGAATGCAAATCGCATTGCAAAACATTCTTGCTCTGCAAAACGAGCCGGGGGCACTGAGAAGGTGACCCAGAAGTGACGTCGCTTTCCGGGTCACTGCAAGAAGGGGAGGAGAGCGGACATGTGTCCGCTCTTCTCACTCCCCTCTACACGCCAACACCCGCCATGACTGTCCCGGGCCCGCCGATGGGCAAACGGAGCCCGGTAAGCATGGTGGGAGTGCGCGAGCGGGAGGGGGGCACCGGTACCGGGGGTGTGTGAGAGAACTCGGGCAAAGGCAGCACCGCCCGAACGCTTTTATCTGACCGGCAGGAGTCTGACTGTTTGATTCACACACAATCCCGGTGTCTGCAGCCACTGGATTGTGTGTAATACCCCCCGCCGTTACGACGTATGGACCTGGCGGTGAAAGGTTTAATGGCATCCGTAGGGTTCAATATTGAGTTGGCCCGCCCATTGCAGCCATAACAGTTCCAACTTTTCTGGGAAGCCCGTCCAAGGCCATAGGTAATGTAGGTCAAGTCTCTGCTAATATATCATGCTTTCAAGAAGAGAGCAGGATTAGAGCATTTATACATTACCTATGGCCGTCCAAGGTTTAGGTGTGTGTCTATGGGAATGTTTTTTGTCTGTTCATCAGTAGCACATTTCTGAGGTCAGGCACTGATGTTGGACGAGAAGGCCTGGCTCGCAGTCTCTGCTCTAATTCATCCCAAAAGTGTTCTATCGGGTTGAGGTCAGGACTCTGTGCAGGCCAGTCAAGTTTCTCCACCCCAAACTCCCTCATCCGTGTCTTTATGGACCTTGTTTTGTGCACTGGTGAGCAGTCATATTGGAAGAGGCCGTCCCCAAACTGTTCCCACAAAGTTGGGAGCATGAAATTGTCCTAAATGTCTTGGTATGCTGATGCCTTAGGAGTTCCCTTCACTGGAACTAAGAGGCCAAACCCAACCCCTGAAAAACAACCCCGCACCATAATCCCCCCTCCAAATGATTTGGGCAGTGCAAATTTTAGATGCAGCTTTTCACACATTGGGGAACCTCTGCCCATCTTTACTTCTGAGATAATCTGACTCTCTAAGATGCTCTTTTCATACCCAGTCATGTTACTGACCTGATGCCAATTAACCTAATTAGTTCCAGTTCTTCCTGGTTAATACCAATTACTTTGTCAGCTTTTTGTTGCCCAGTTCCAACTTTTTTGAGACATGTTGCTGCCATAAATTTTTAATTTACCTCATTGTTTCTTAAAATTCTACATTTTCTCAGTTTAAACATTTCATATGTTTTTTTTCCATACTATGTGAAAACAAACTGAACATAAACATCAATGTAATCTGCAGAGAATATTGCAATGTTGTACCCATTTGAATTGCACAGCGATTAAAAATAATGCTCCCTGAACCTGCATTTGTGATTGTAATGTGTTTTGAGATGACGGGCAGAATCCCAGTGATTGTGCTGCCATCCCAAAATACAAAGGTGTGAATGGAGCCTTAAGGGCCGTGTGTCTGGCAGCCGGTCCGACAGAAGCCGGGATGACTGGAAAAGGTCTGCCCATTGGCATCTGATCAGCGCTTAAAGCCAATGGCTGAGAGTGCTGATCGGTGTATTCTGGTGAGAGGGCCGTCCCCCCACAAAAGCTCAGCGGGGGGAGATCGCTGTACTAACATGGGATTGTTAGTAAATCAATCTCCTCACCAGCAAAAAAAAAAAAAAACGATCGTGTACTTAAAGCTCAACTCAGCTAAAATTGTGAGAAATCTCTCCAAATAGACACAGGGGGAAAAAAAATACATTTTAGTAGAGTGGGAAGGATTACACCGCGTCTTTCTGTTCTGGTGGAAAACTCACAGGGACAGGAAGTGATAAAAAAAAATCATAAAAAACAGAATTTTTAGTTCTTCCCGACTCTATCCAAGACTAAAAAAAAAAGCTTAAGTTAGGATTTAATGGGAAGTATAAGTTATGCAAATGATTTGGGGATTTGGAAGACTGGCACCTTCTGTACGTACAGTTATACATCTCTGTGATATAGTGCAATATATTTTTCAACCACATACCTGCAACAAACAAGCCAAAGTTTATTAGTTGTAGCATTCCCCTTACTCCATAAATTACTTTGCTTTTATTTTTATTGGTTAAAAAAAAAAAAAATGTCCAATAAATGAATTGTACCGGCCATTACTAAGCATTTGGGTATGTTGGGCTCCTCTCTGCACTGGTCAAACTTAATAGCCCCTGTTGGCAAGAAAGAATACATTAATCACACACACTGTATTATAAAACTAGCATTATAATTACTTATTTGTAGTTGGAAACAAATGAAATATTGCAATTACCTATTATTATCATGGCTGCGCCAAGTGATGACCAGACAGCCACAAAAAATATATCTAAACCTGAAATTGTATGAAATGGCTTGTTAATTGTGAACAGTTATACCACAAAGCTAATAAGATGATGAAGCAAAATAATAACAGCATCATAATAATCATCAGCAAAACCAGCAATAATTTGGATAACTAATAAAAGGTAATTAGCTTATTTAAACCATCATTGTTATTTGTCTAGTGTTTCCCAACTAGAAATGATGCACAGTCATAGTCCTTCCCGCTTTCCTGAGGGTCACTTCCATGCTTTTCTTGTCTCTCACCTAGGGCTGGGAAAAAAATCGATTTAAATCTTGAATCGAGTTGAGAGGTCAAATCGATTCAAAATTTAAGCAAAATCGATTTTTTTAGATTTTTTTTTTTTTCACCGCGCCGGTCCCGAGGCGCTGCGGGCATGAGTTTTTAGGCGAGGCCGCGGCTTCGGCCTAGTCCGCGGCGTCCGGCCTCGCAGACTAGGCCGAAGCCGCAGCCTCGCCTAAAAACTCATGCCCGCAGCGCCTCAGGACCGGCGCGGTTTCCAAAAAAAAAAAAAAAACTCGATTCGAATCGTGAATCGAGTTTTTTTTAAGAGAATCGAAGATTTTTTTTTTAAAGAAAATCTCCCAGCCCTACTCTCACCCCAGCGATCTGATCACTTAGGGTGAGAATCTGGAGCCCATTCAGTTGTATTCCGTTAGAATACTGATTAAATTGTCCTGTTTCTGCTTGGTCGTGGCTGCTCATCTGGTAGCCAGTGGGCTGCATGCGGCCTCCATGACCTTGTTTTGCGGTCCATGAAGAGGACTAGGTAGTCATGCCCTTGTACTGTGCGAGAATGAGCGGTCAAACTTCTAGTTCTGTCCTGCTTGTGGGGGGTGCAGTGTGGTGCGGTGGCAGTAAACGTCCGATTGCAGAGAACAGAACTTGTATTAATGCAGTCCAGTAATTCACAACAAACCCGGCAGGAAGGCACCCCCATCGGGAACACTCATGGCAAGATCAGCAATGTGTAGCAGAGCAGATCTAGATGTAAAAACTGTCTTGAGTCGTGGAATGCGGCCTCACCGGTCCAAGCCCAAGTGGGGAGGTCTCCAGAAGGATGGTGTATCCCTATCCTCTCCCTACTCAACTGGAACCTCTCCCTGTCACTAATCACTTTCCCTGTCAGATGGGTGACCTGTCCCTACACTACCCACATGTGAAATGCACGCCAAGCCTGGGAGCCAGGGCCTTAAATAGGGTCTGCCTGACCCAAGATGGCTGCTAGAATTACATGGGCCGGCAGCATCCAATCGGATAGCTTACCCAGTGACCCAGGAAACCATAGAGGAACCATATTCTTCTTGACTTCCTCCCCTCCTGCATTGCTGGTGTGGTTGATCACGACCTGCGGTGGAGAAAGTAGACAGCACTTGCCTACATTAGTGTTGGGTAAACTGTTCGGGCCGAGCAAAAGTTTGACCCGAGCACACAGTCAATATGTTGTTAAGGAGCAGGGCCAGGAAGCCAGCCCCAGAGTCCTTAACAACGAATAAGTCATCAGCTGTCAGTGGGTTTTCCGCTAACAGCTGAAAGAAAAAAAAATATTAATCGGCAATACAAAAATCATAAAAAAAAAAAAAAAAACGGAGTGGGTACCTTGACGCCAATTTTTTTTTTTTTTTAAAGGCGTGGGGTCCCCCCCAAAATCCATACCATACCGTTATCCTAGCATGCAGCCTGGCAGGTCAGAAAATGGGGGAGAAGCGAGCGCCCCACCTCCTGAACCATACCAGGCCCCATGCCCTCAACATGGGGGGGTGGGTGCTCTGCTTCCCCCCACCCCAAAGCACCTTGTCCCCATGTTGATGAGAACAAGGGCCCCTTTCCCACAACCCTGGCCGGTGGTTGTGGGGGTCTGAAAGGGCAGGGGGCTTATCAGAATTTAGAAGCCCCCTTAAACAAGGCAGATCCCAGCCCCCCTTATGTGAATGAGTACCCCTACTCATTCACCAAGAAAACTGTCAAAAATAAATCAAAACACTACAGGGGTTTTCGACAAGTTCTTAAAAAAAAAAAAAAAGTCCCCTGATATATACCTATCGTCAATCACAACTGCCGGAGCCCCGCACTGCCAGACCCCGAAAAAGAAATGCTCCGCACTCGTCAAAGACAGACAAACCCCAAAAAAATCTTCAAATATATTAATAATAAAAAGGTCAGGTCTAAGCCTTTACCAAATACTCTAGAGTGGGTGATTGGGGACAAAGAGAAGGCAAATGTATTAAATACTTTCTTCAGCTCTGTGTATACAAAGGAGCATGGGGGAGCTCATATCCATATTGGGGGTGGTAGTGACACAGCCCCAAATGATCCACAATGGCTCAAAAGTGATATGGTCCAGAGATATTTAGACAGAATAAAGGTGGATAAAGCACCTGGACCGGGTGGCATCCACCCATGGATCCTAAAAGAATTGAGCTCTGTCATTTCAAAGCTTTTGTATCTAATTTTTAGGGACTCATTAATGAACAGAATAGACTAGGAATAGTACCACTGGATTGGCGCAGGGCCAACTTGGTGCCTATATTTAAAAAAGGGAACAAAGTCTTTACCAAGTAACTATAGACCTGTTAGTTTAATAAAAGACGACGATAGAGCTTTCCGGTGACCAGATGGTCACCAGTCATCTCTATGACCGTTGGAGGCCTGGGTGCGACGGTATGAGGTCACACCAGGTTCCCGGATGTAAACAAAGCCGTGATTGCGGCTGTCAGCATGAGATTGGTAAAAAAATTTTCTCGATCTTATGCTTTTCAGCCTGGAGGAGAGTTGTGGGGTCTTATTGACCCCACATCTTTCCATAAAGAGGACCTGTCACAATAGATTACTATTACAGGGGATGTTTACATTCCTTGTAATAGGAATAAAAGTGATCAAAAAAAAAAATGTAAAAAAGTGTGAAAAAAAAAATAAATTAAAACGCCCCTGTCCCCCCGGTAGCTTGCGCTCAGAAGCGAACGCACACACGCAAGTCCCGCCCACATATGTAAACACCGTTCAAACCACACATCTGAGGTATCGCCGCATGCGTTAGAGCGTGTGCAACAATTCTAGCACTAGACCTCCTCTGTAACTCTAAACTGGTAACCTGTAAAAATTTTGAAAGCGTCGCCTATGAAGATTTTTAAGTACCGAAGTTTGGCGCCATTCCATGACTGTGCGCAATTTTAAAGCGTGACATGTTAGGTATCTATTTACTCGGCATAACATTATCTTTCACGTTATACAAAAAGATTGGGCTAAGTTTACTTTTGTTATTTTTTTAATTCATGAAACAGTTTTTTTCCAAAAAAAAGGCGTTTGAAAAATTATTGCGCAAATACCGTGCGAGATATAATTTTCTAGCAAAAAAAATTATGATTTTTACATGAAGCAGAGAAGTGCCAGAATAGGCCCGGTATTGAAGTGGTTGATACTGGAGAGTTTAATAAAAGACCACAGATGAGTTCTTGCTGGAAAAAAAAAAAATTTAAGCAACAAACAGCATGGATTCATGAAAGACAGAAGTTGTCAGACAAATCGGATTTCTTTTTATGAAGCGGTAAGTAAAACCTTGGACAGAGGGGTGGCGGTGGACGTGGTATACTTGGACAGAGGGGTGGCGGTGAACGTGGTATACTTGGACAGAGGGGTGGCGGTGAACGTGGTATACTTGGACAGAGGGGTGGCGGTGAACGTGGTATACTTGGACAGAGGGGTGGCGGTGAACGTGGTATACTTGGACAGAGGGGTGGCGGTGAACGTGGTATACTTGGACAGAGGGGTGGCGGTGAACGTGGTATACTTGGACAGAGGGGTGGCGGTGAACGTGGTATACTTGGACAGAGGGGTGGCTGTGGACGTGGTATACTTGGACAGAGGGGTGGCTGTGGACGTGGTATACTTGGACAGAGGGGTGGCTGTGGACGTGGTATACTTGGACAGAGGGGTGGCTGTGGACATGGTATACTTGGACAGAGGGGTGGCTGTGGATGTGGTATACTTGGACAGAGGGGTGGCGGTGGACGTGGTATACTTGGACAGAGGGGTGGCGGTGGACGTGGTATACTTGGACACAGTTCCCCACACACGGCTCATATGTAAGGTAAAGTCTACAGGCTTGGAAATATCAGTTTGTAAATGGATAGAAAACTGGCTAAAAGACAGAATTCAGAGAGTTGTGGTTAATGATTCTTACTCTGAATGGTCTAAGGTTATCAGTGGTGTACCCCAAGGTTCAGTGCTGGGACCCTTACTCTTTAATATCTTTATAAATGATATAGAGTCTGGGATCAAAACTAACATTTCAGTCTTTGCAGATGACACCAAGCCATGCAGTGGAATAACGTCCTTACAGGATGTCTCCAATTTACAAGCCGACCTCAATGCTCTGTCTAATTGGGCGTCTATGTGGCAGATGAGGTTTAATGTTGAGAAATGTAAAGTTCTGCACTTGGGGGCTAAGAATATGCATCATACATACTAGGGGGAGTACAACTGAGGGAATCCGTGGTGGAGAAGGATCTGGGGGTTTTGGTAGATCATAAGCTCAATAATAACATGCAATGCCAAGCTGCGGTTTCCAAAGCGAGCAAAGTCCTTTCTTGTATTAGGAGAGGTATGGACTCCAGAGAGAGATATCATCTGTACAAATCATTAGCAAGACCTCATCTGGAATATGCAGTTCAATTTTGGGCTCCAGTTCTCAAAAAGGATATCAGGGAACTGGAGAAAGTGCAGAGAAGAGCAACCAAACTGATAAGAGACATGGAGGAGCTCAGCTATGAGGAAAGATTAGAGGAACTGAATTTATTATCTCTTGAGAAGAGGAGAATAAGGGGGGGATATGATCACCATGTACAAATATATAAGGGGTCCATATAGTGAACTTGGTGTTGCGTTATTCACTTTACGGTCAACACAGAGGACATGGGGCCTTTCTTTACGTCTAGAGGAAAAGAGATTTGATCTCCAAATACAGAAAGGTTTCTTCACAGTAAGAGCTGTGAAAATGTGGAATAGACTCCCTCCAGAGGTGGTTCTGGCCAGCTCAGTAGATTGCTTTAAGAAAGGCCTGGATACTTTCCTAAATGTACAGAATATAACTGGATACTGACATTTATAGGTAAAGTTGATCCATGGAAAATCCGATTGCCTCTCGGGGAATCAGGAAGGAATTTTTTCCCCTGCTGTAGCAAATTGGAGCATGCGCTGCTGGGGTTTTTTGCCTTCCTCTGGATTAACTGTGGGTATAGTATTGGGTATATGGGAATGTATGATTTTTTATTTTATGGTTGAACTGGATGGACGTGTGTCTTTTCAACCCGACTATGTAACTATGAATGCCTCCTCCGCTGTCTGACAGTTCTAAAATAGTTAAGGGGCGCTGGTGATGTCACCTGGTAGCCCCGCCCCCTTATGACATCACCAACTCAGCATGCACTGGTCGGCAAGGTTCCTGACCTATCAGGCTGCATGCTCAGATTAGGCTCTGGTATGGATTTTGGGGGGAACACCAGGCCATTAAAAATGTTATCATTTATTTCACACAAGTAGAGCTTTCTTTTGGTGGGATTTAATCACCACTGGAGTTTATTTTTTTCAATAAGTAAATAAAGAGTGAAACATTTGAAAAAACACTTTTTTTTAGTTTCTATAAGACCTCTTACACACGAAACTCTTGTTTGAGCATCTAGTTTCAGACTTTTTTGTATTTGCGCGCATTTTCGTGCATATGCACTTGCGCAAAATTTCACGATTTTGCATGAACGCATATGCACAAAGTAATTCTTGCGTTCTTGTTCTGCAAGATTTAAAATTAATCGCTCACGAATCGTAAATTACTGACCAAAAATTAAGATTTTTCCATTTTGTTTTTACTGAAGAGTGCACGGTGCTTGTTTACGCGCCTGTGTGCATAGGCACATTGCAATTAATGGGCTGTATTTTAGCTCAGTAAAACAAAAAGCTGTACTAAGCTTTTTCAAGCTGCAGTGTGCAAGAGGCCTTATAACATTTTGCAAATAAGTAATTTTTGTTCATAAATTTGGGTCAAAATATATAATGCTACATATCTTTGGTAAAAATAACCCACATTAGTGGATATTTAGTCTGTGTGAAAGTTAGAGTCTACAGCAGGGGTAGGTAACCTGGGGCCCTCCAGCTGTTGCAGAACTACAAGTCCCATCATGCCTCTGGGAGCAATTGTAACTGCCAGCCTTGTAATGCCTCATGGGAAATGTAGTTCCACAACAGCTGGGGGGCCCCAGGTTGCCTACGCCTGGTCTACAGGCAACGGTGCAAATCATTGAAAATTGATCACACCTGATGCACTGATGGCCCATCTCATTTCTTGAGGCCCTGAAATGTCAGGACAGTACAAAAAACAAAAACAAAAAAACAAAATGACCCCTTTTTGGAAAGTAGACAGTCCAAGGTATTTAGTAAGAGGCATGGCAAGTTTTTTGAAGGTTTATTTTTTCCCACAATTCTTAGGAAAATTAAGAAAATTTATTTATTTATTTTTTACACAAAATTGTCATAAGTTATTTCTCACACACAGTATATGCATGCTTCCAATTACACCGAAAAAATAGCATTTTTTATTACAGCTTACCTGTAAAATCCTTTTCTTTCGACGGACATCACGGGACACAGAGCCACAGTAATTACTGATGGGTTATAGGGTATCACTAGGTATTGGACACTGGTCACACCCTAATCAGGAAGTTCAACCCCCTATATAACCCCTCCCCTTCCAGGGATACCTCAGTTTTGTAGCAAAGCAGTATAGGTGTATTAGAAGAGGGGCGGGATGTCCGTCGAAAGAAAAGGATTTTACAGGTAAGCTGTAATAAAAAATCCTATTTTCTTTTCACGGACATCACGGGACACAGAGCCACAGTAATTACTGATGGGATGTCCCAAAGCAATGCCAACTGAGGGAGGGGGGGGGGGGGGGGGGGGGGAGAATCACAACCAAGTAGGGTGCTATCAGACCTGAGGACCCTGTACCGCTGTCTGCAGCACACTACGCCCAAAGGCGATATCCTCATGCCTTCTCACATCCACCTGATAGAATCTGGTGAATGTATGAACTGAAGACCAGGTTGCGGCCTTGCAGATCTGAGCCATAGAGGCCCGGTGATGCACTGCCCAAGAAGCACCAATAGCCCTTGTGGAATGTGCCTTGATCTGAAACGGAGGAATCTTCTGTTTCAAACCATAAGCTTGAATAATCAACTGTCGAATCCATTTAGAAATGGTCACTTTTGACGCTGCCTGTCCTCTATTGGGACCCTCCGGCAGCACGAACAAGACATCCGTCTTGCGAATCTGAGCAGTTGCCTCCAGATAGGTCTTGACTGCTCTTACTACATCCAAAGAATGTAATGACCTTTCTTCCGAAGAACAAGGTTCTGGAAAAAAGGAAGGTAGCACAATGTCTTGGTTTAGATGAAAATCTGAAACCACCTTCGGTAAAAAACTAGGATGAGGGCGCAGTACCACTCTATCCTTGTGTATAATCAAGTAAGGCTCTTTACAGGAAAAAGCTGCTATTTCTGATACTCTTCTAGCAGAAGAGATAGCTACCAGGAAAATTAGTTTCCTCGTCAGTAAGACCAAAGGAATCTGACGTATTGGTTCAAAAGGTTGTTTTTGTAACACCGATAGAACCAAGTTCCAAGTCCCAGGGGTTTAGGGGGCGCCTTAACCGGAGGATTAAGACGCATCACCCCCTGCATAAAGTTTCGGATCAGAGAATGCGAAGCAAGCGGCCGTTGAAACAACACTGATAAGGCCGACACCTGGCCCTTGATGGTACTCAAGGCCAGCTTCATCTCTAATCCTAATTGTAGAAAATCCAGAATTCTACTTATGACATATTTCCTGGGATGCCAACCCCTGGATTCACACCAGGATACATAAGCTTTCCAGACTCTATGATAAATCATTCTGGAAGCTGGCTTCCTTGCATTGATCAAGGTAGATATGACAGGACCTGAAAGCCCACGATTTTTCAGAACGTGGGATTCAATAGCCCACCCGTCAAATCTAGCATTTGTAAGGCAGGCTGGAACACCGGACCCTGAGCCAACAGGTCTGGGTGTATGGGTAGGATCCACCGGGAACCCACCATCATCCCTGCTATTTCTGCTTATCAGGTTCTTCTGGGCCAAACGGGGGCCACCAGAAGTGCCGACTTCCCTTCTTGCCTGAGTCTGCGAAGGAGCCGTGGCAGTAGCAGAATGGGAGGGAATGCATAAATCGGTGAGAGCCGATGCCACGGAATCACCAACGCATCCGTCCTGCCTGCAAGAGGATCCCAGGCAACCGGTAGGAAGGATTTCCCCTTCTGTAGGTTTTCGGGTATGAGCCATCAACTGAGGCTCCGACGCATCGCATGCGATAGGTGCATTGGAAAGTTTAATGCCTGCACCTTCCTGTTCCAGGTCAACAGAATACTGTGTTGCAACAGTTCTGCTTGGAACTGCGCATAGGGAACTGCTTCGAATGAAGCCACCATCTTCCCCTGCAGCCTCATACAAAGGCGGACAGAAAGACCCTTCTTGGCCCTGACTGTCAGAATCAGCTCCCTTAGAGCAGTGATCCTTGCCTGCAGACACTTCAGTTAAGCAGGAAAACTGGGCACATATAGGCCTGTATCTCTGATGCCTATTGATATCAGAAATTCTCCTCCCTGCAGGACAGAGATTACTGTCTGAATTGATTCCAAACGAAAGGACTGCATCCTTGGGAATCGTTTCAGATCTCTCAAATCCAAAATGGGTCTGTCGTCCCCATTTGGTTTTCGGACCATAGAAAGATTGGAACAGAGTCTCAATCCTTGATCCTTTGTGGGAACCCCCACAATGACCTCTTGCGACCAAAGTCGCTTTATTGCTAGAAGGAGCGACTGCTTCTCTTCTGGTTTTCTGGGCACACCTGATCTGAGGAAACGAGGAGAGGGACATTCTTGGAACTCCAGTCTGTACCCTAAGGTTACCATGGAGATTACCCATCTGTCCTGGAAGTCCTTCTGCCAGGGCCCTGAGAGCTGCAGCAGTCTTTCCCCCCACTCGAGCGAGCGGGGCGCCCCTTCATGAAGAGGTCTTAGTGTCTTGCTTAGAAGACCTTTTCCCCCAGGATTTCTTGTGTCCCTGGGGTGGACTATTGTTTCTTGCCCCAGACGGAGGGGACCGTCGTGACTGCCTGGAGGCTGATGCCCCTGGCGCTGGGGAAAGAGTCTGTTTAAAAGAGGGACGCTTACTCTTCTTCTTATCAGGTAAGAGAGTGCTTTTCCCACAGGAGATCGTCTTGATATAATTATCCAAGTCAAGGGAAACCCAGCCAGAAGCTTCTTACATGGTGCTTCGGCTGACCAGTTTTTCAACCATAAGATTCTACGTATATGCACCAACCCAAGCGAGAGGCGAGAGGTTTGCACGATAGAATCTCTAATGGCGTCAACAGCATAACATAAAGCCGCAGGAAGGTTAGCAAACCCCTGGGCCTGCTGTTCAGGCAATACTTTGATGACCTGCTTAACATGGTCTCTTAAGTATTGACAGACTCCAATCGCTGCTACTGCAGGTTGGGCCACTGATCCTGCTAAAGAGAACACATCTTTCAATAAGAAGTCCATCTTTTTATCCACAGGATCTTTGAGCATCTGAGCGTTGTCTACAGGACAAGTCAGATTACTATTTACAGAGGAAATGGCCGCATCAATGGCCGGTATTCCCCACCTCTTAATAAACTTTTCTTCCATAGGATAAAGTGTAGAAAACTTTCTCGGCGGAAGAAATCGCTTATCTGGGTGTTCCCACTCAGAGTAAAGCAGGTTTTCAAGTAAATTATGAACAGGAAAAGCCTGTGCTGCTTGGAAAGGTTTCAGTGACCCCAAAGCAGAAGAGGTTTCTGTAGTAGTTTCAGGTATGGGCAACTTAAATGTGGAGCGGACCAAACCAGTGAGGATCTGCACTAAGACTTTCTCCTCTTGGGAAGTCGCAGAGAGTCTCTCTCCACCTGAATCCTCCGAAGAGGAATCATCTGTCCCATCCCGATCCTCTGAAAGGGATTCATCTCCTTTATCCCAGAGCTCCTCTGACTGAGGGTCTTGGGGAGCAGAGGAAGGCCTTGTGCGTTTTCTTCCACTCAGTGAAGATGTAATCGCGGCCATTAGTTTTTTCTCTAATCCAGAAATGGTTGAGGAAAAAACTTCTTGTGTAATGTACACAGAGGCTGAAGTGACGGCAGCAGATGTAGCCCCTAACCCCAATGGCTCTCCCTGTCCAGCTGCCCCTGTTCCCTCAGGAGGGGATGGTATAGCAGACAGGGGGTCCTCAGAACCTGAACGAGACCCCCTAGTGCCTCCGGTTCTAGGGGTGCTTGAACCTCTTCTACCCATAGTGCAAAGCAACAAGGTGTGAGGTATCAAAAACGAACACTGACTGCTGAGCGATGTAGTCTGGCTAAAAGCCTTGCTACCAAATGCCCAATCCAGTGTTCTTTAGTGAATGCAGCCTAGGGGAATGCCTGTGTCCCACCTTACATGTGACTGTCAGCTCTGTGTCTCTCCAAAGCTCAGAGCACCTGTACAGTGTGCTTTAAATAGCCATGCTTTCAGGCACTGTGGGCATCTGGGCACGCTGACGCTGTGCTGATGCCCCGCCCCCCCTCGTTTTTGAAAAACGAGCGCTTTCCGCGCGAGCCGACCCTTTCTGACAAGCCTGAAGGGAGGCTGGGGTTGGGGGAATAAGGAGGAGGCCGGCAGTGATGGGCCCTGCATCGCAATGCGGCTTCGGTGGCGGTAGCGGCTGTGACAGTGCGGTCTCACCCGCCTTACAGCATACCTGAGCCTTTCCCTAGCCTGGGGGGACCATCCTAGCAGAGAAAACCCCCCACCATCTACCTTTGGAGCTGGAGGAAGAGCCTGTGCAGCTGACGCTGAGACAGATCAAGCATGAGAAGGTTTGTGCTCTTGGCCGCCCCCGGTGGTCACAATAGGCACAGCACGCATTCACTTTAAAGGAGAAGAGCCACTAGAATTTAAAATTCTGTGGAATCTCCTCTTACCTTATCCAGGCCGCAGGGTTCAGTTTACACAGACCCAGCCTTCGCCTCTCACGGTGGGCTCAGTTTGTGAAAAAACATCAGAGACTGGGGCCCCCATCAGTAGGGGGATCCTTCAGTTCTGGGCCTGTAAAGCACCTCGCCAGAAATTAGGAAGTTTAAAGCCATTTTCTGATCCGCGGGTCCAGCTCTCTAAAAAGAGAAGCGTTACAGGTAAAACCTCGTTTCTTCGGACACGAGGCCCGGGTACCATTCAATTCGGCCATGAAAAGACACTTTGAATGGATCCGGTCGCCTGGCTTGCCCCAGTATAGGATCTTAGGATATTCCTTTTGGAGCTTCAGCACAGGACATCTTTGCACGTCCAACACCTAAGACACTGGCGTAAAAACTGAGGTATCCCTGAAGGGGAGGGGTTATATAGGGGGTTGAACTTCCTGATTAGGGTGTGACCAGTGTCCAATACCTAGTGATACCCTATAACCCATCAGTAATTACTGTGGCTCTGTGTCCCGTGATGTCCGAGAAAAGAAATACATTCTGCTATTCTTCCAGAGTATGGCGATACCACATGTGTGAGACTGTTTCACAGCCTGGCCACATAGAGAGGCCCAACATGTAGGGAGTACCATCAGGCATTCCAGGAGCACAAATTACACATCTAATTTCCTAACGACCTATGACACTTTTGAAAGCCCTGGAGCAACAGGACAGTGGAATTACCCACAAAACTTATATTCTATGAGGAATTTTGAGTCTTTTAGGCTTCATGTACACGGGACGTTTTTACAACCTTTGCTGAACGATTTAACTTGACAGATAGTAACCCACGCTTAAAACGTCCGTTTTGCCGCGTTTACGTTTAAAAATATAAATTTTTTTTTTTTTTTTTAAATGGCCAAAAATGAAAAACACCTGTAAATGAAACGCAGCTAAATGCACGTTACCGCATTTAAAAGCATTTGGCGCTTGAAATGCCTCTAAACTCCGCTTCTGAACCCTTATTTTTTCGTTCAAAAAAAAAGTCTCTAAACTCAACTGCCTAGAAACGAATATAAATGACCCTGTGTACATGTACTGATAAGATAACAGAGGAGAGATCGGAGATCCTGTGTACATGTAGTGATAATATAACAGAGGAGAGATCGGGGATCCTGTGTACATGTACGGATAACATAGAGGAGAGATCGGGGATCCTGTGTACATGTACTGATAAGATAACAGAGGAGAGATCGGGGATCCCGTGTGTGACGGGAGGGCCCGTGGAACTCAGAATACATCTTATGTCTAAGTCACCCTGTGCCATCCTGGCACAGGGTAAGTCAGAAAATATATCTTGGACTACTTAAAATGGGACAGTAATATTTGTCCACAATATCTCCCAGGATGTATGTAGAGACTATTATTGGTTTGGTTGATTCTGAACTCAACCTGTTAATTGAGTGAGCTGATCACATTAGCCTCCAGGACTGGCTAGGAGACGAACTGTTGATGAATAGGCTGAGGAGGGGGGAGATTGTTGTTTGTATTGTTAATTGTAATTAGCTCCAGCTATTGTGTTTATACTACTGTGTGAAGCTCGGTGCCCACAAGTCTGTCATCTGGTCTGGGTAAATTTTGTAGTCAATTAGGTTAGCTTTGAGTCAGCCTGCTGTATAAATGTGTGCGAGATCTCAAATAAAGAGTTAGTCCTGATGTACTCCAAGACTGGTGTTGTCTAGTTCTTGGGGGTTCCTATAGCCAGATCCATTGGACTCGTGTTCCAGAACTTAGGAAGCGGTACATGATGGAAGCACTCAAGCGGAGTGTGGGACGTTCCGTGACACCGTGTACATGTACTGATAAGAGAACAGAGGAGAGATCGGGGATCCTGTGTAGATGTACTGATAACAGAGGAGAGATCGGGGATCATGTGTACATGTACAGATAAGATAACAGAGGGGAGATTGGAGATCCTGTGTACATGTACAGATAAGATAACACAGAGGGGAGATCGGAGATCCTGTGTACATGTACTAATAAGATAACACAGAGGAGAGATCAGAAACAGTTGAAAAAAAATGCTCAACTGCTCCTAAACGTTTGTTAACCAGCAGCAGGGTACATGAGGCCTTAAACATACATTTTTTTTTCTACAAGTTTTTGGAAAATGAAAACGTGTTTTGTGTGAAAAAAAAAAAAATTGTCGATTTATAAGATATTTCTAACACATAGCATGTACATAGCAAAAATTACACCCCAAAATACCACTGCGGCTTGTAGTTCTCAATTAACTGCTTGGATGCTGGTGAGCACCCTCATTGTTCACTGACACTTCCTACAGATTTCAAAACAGCCTGTATAGTAGGGGTGCAACGGATCAAAAATCTCACGGATCGGATCGATCCTCGGATCAGAGTCACGGATCGGATCGATCCTCGGATCAGCATAAAAAAAACAAAACACAAAAAAAAAAAAAAAAAAAAAAAACAAAAACACACAAATCTTGTTACACCCACCGGAGTTTTAGATTTAAAAGCTATTTTCAACACAAAACCGAGCTTATATGCATAAATACAGTATTTGTGCATATAAGCTCAGTTTTGTGTTGAAAATGGCTTTTAAATGTAAAACTCCGGTGGGTGTAACAAGATGTCTGCTTGCCCCCTTCTCACTCTATCATTATTGTACTGTGCAGGAGTGTGGGGTGTAGCAAGATGGCGGCGACGAAACGTCACTTCCTGTCGAGACAGCGGCCACTTCCGGGTGTACCAAGATGGCCGCTGCTCCGGAGCTAGGCCGAAGCCGGGGACTTTCCTATGGCTGAGGCCGAAAAGTGTTCCGCGGATCGCGGGTGTGCCGATCCGCACGGATCACGGATCGGCAACGATCCGTTGCACCCCTACTGTATAGGGGTACCCGCTAAAAGCTGTAGGCAGTGTTTGCGGGAGCCAAAGATTGCATCCACGATCTGCTGTTGGCGGGTATAATGCTTTGCAGGCTCCTGGGAAAAAAAAGGCAAATTGTTTTACCAGTAAAAATATGGGCATTTACTGTTTTGTTTTCTTTATCGTACATCATGGGACACAGAGCAGCCATAGTAATAACTATGTGGGTTATACGCCACCTATTTTTCGCCAGTGTCTCAAGTGTTTGTCACGGTTAATGAAGTGCTAAGATTAAGCTCCTCAGAGATCCCCGAGATCAAGGGACTATGCAATCGGATCCATTCAAAGTGCCAAAAAGAGCCAAAATGGATGGTACCCGAGCCTCGAGGAAGAAGAACTAGGTTCTTGCCTGTAATGTTCCTCTTTTGAGGGCTGGACCCTGGGATCCAGCTCCTTGGTCACATATTCCAAACCAAAAGGTTGCTCTGGCAGGGTGCTATACAGGTCCAAGGGAGAGGTCCCCATATACAAGGGGAACTCAGTCCTTGAAGGTCTGTCATGACATGGCCCCCCTTGATGGGTGAAGATTGGGTCTGTCTGAATTCCAGCAGTATCCTGCAGTGGGAATGGTAAGTTAAAAAGATCCTAAAGGAGCTCATATGGTTCACTTATGGACTTCTTTGTTTGAGTAGACTAGGTCTTGCCTGTTTCTCACCACTAGAGGGTGTAAAGTGCAACATACCTGAATGTTAAAAGGGGTTGTAAACTCTCGTGTTTTCACCTTAATGCATCCTATGCATTAAGGTAAAAAAAAACACCTGTGTCCGGCCCCCCAGCTCTTCATTGGATAGATTGATAGCAGCGCAGCCATTGGCTCTCGCTGCTGTCAATCAAATCCAATGACGCAGCTGCCGGGGGGGAGCAGGGCCGAGTCATACACTCGGCAGCTATGGACACGCCCGCAAGGTAACCCCCTTGGGAGAGAGCTTCCCAGAGGGGGTTATCTATTGCGGGGAGGAGCCGCCAGAGCCACCGTGGGACCCCAGAAGAGTACAATCGGGGCCAAAACGAACTGCACAGTGGGAGGTATGACTTTTTTTTTTTTAAATAGCAAACAAGTGATACTATTACAGTAGGTTCAAGTTTAACATTACCATGCTCAATGTCAGCAACACTCGCGTGGAGCAGCTTGCTCTTTGCTCTGTCAAAGCCACAAGAAAGGTTGTGGGGGATCGCCCACCTCCAGGCGCTCGGCATCCCCCTGGTAAGAGCCCCTCTCGCCCCCCCCAGCCATCCCAAACACGGGGCCGCGTTTAAATGTAAAGAGGTGCTCCTATGACGCAGGGGACAGGGCTTAGCATGGCGGCATGCACGTAGAGCATGGCGCAAGGCTCACTACCCTATAAAGTTTTTCAGCCTAGAAACAGACTGGTGGCGGGACACACAGTATATCTGGGGCATGTAAGCTATATGGGTGTTGGATAAAGGCATTCTTAAGGCACGTCTACTCAGCATCAGGCTGAGCAATTATAGCGGCATAATACTCATTGCTGGACTAGAGCTCAGCAGTAGATGCATTGTGTTAGTACCTCTGCTTTTTGTGCTTAGGACTATGTCTTCCCAAAGGAGGGGTGCAAATGCAGCAGGGGGGAGCACAAGGTCGCCGCGGTCAGGGCCTGAGGATCCTAGTCCTGCCTCCACAGTACCATCCTCCCCTGAAATATCTGAGACTGCTGGCCAGTCAGCCATTTAGACTCTCAGGTGTTGCAGCTGTTTCCAACATTTCAGCCCCTGCATACATCACTAAGGACAATTTGGCTTCAGCATTAGCTGGTTTAGAAGGGAAGATAGCTGAGATGATCGCATCTTCCTCCCAGGCTGGGAGAAAACGCGATAGGTCTCCTTCTCTTGCTCCTGACCTTCCAGTTTTGGAACAGGAGTGGGCAGGAGATGTTGAATTACCCTTGCGGGATCACGAAGAAAGGAATGCGGATGTCTCCTCCTCTGAGGATTCAGTCTCAGAAGAACCTCTCTCAGCCTCGCAGTCCCCAAGTTTGCTGGTTCAGTCCCTTAACCACTTGCCGACCGCCTCACGCCTATATACGTGAGCAGAGCGGCACGGGCAGGCAAAATCACGTACCTGAAACGCGATTGCCTTCCCGCGGGTGGGGGGGTCCGATCGGGACCCCCCCCCCCGGTGCCAGCTGCGGTCGGCATTTGGCTGGGAGCATTGAGAGATGAGGGGGAGGCCATCCGATCGTGGCCCCCCCCCCTCGTGATCGCTCCCAGCCAATGAGAAACATCCCCTGCATAGTACACAGAGGCAGAGGATGTGATGTCATCTCTCCTCGGCTCGGGAGTTTCCGTTCCAGCGCCGAGGAGAGATGATATGTAAGTGCACCAAACACACACACACACACACACACACACACACACACAGTAGAACATGCCAGGCATACATTACACCCCCGATCCCCCCCCCAATCACCCCCCCTGTCACAAACTGACACCAAGCAGGTTGTTTTTTTTTTTTTTTTTCCTGATTACTGCATAGTGTCAGTTTGTGACAGTTAGCAGTGTTAGCACAGTTACTGTTACCCCCCTGTAGGTCTAGGGTACCCCCCTAATAAAGTTTTAACCCCTTGATCACCCCCCCTCACCAGTGTAACCAAGCGATCATTTTTCTGATCGCTGTATTAGTGTCGCTGGTGATGCTAGTTAGGGACGTAAATATTTAGGTTCGCCGTCAGCGTTTTATAGCGACAGGGACCCCCATATACTACCTAATAAATGTTTTAACCCCTTGATTGCCCCCTAGTTAACCCTTTCACCACTGATCACCATATAACCGTTACGGGTGACGCTGGTTAGTTCGTTTATTTTTTATAGTGTCAGGGCACCCGCCGTTTATTACCGAAAAAAGGTTTAGCCCCCTGATCGCCCGGCGGTGATATGCGTCGCCCTAGGCAGCGTCAGATTAGCGCCAGTACCGCGAACACCCACGCACGGTACACGCACCGTACACCTCCCTTAGTGGTATAGTATCTGAACGCATCAATATCTGATCCGATCAGATCTATACTAGCGTCCCCAGCAGTTTAGGGTTCCCAAAAACGCAGTGTTAGCGGGATCAGCCCAGATACCTGCTAGCACCTGCGTTTTGCCCCTCCGCCCGGCCCAGCTCAGTCCAGCCCACCCAAGTGCAGTATCGATCGATCACTGTCACTTTTTTTTGTAGCGTTTTGGTGAACTGGCAAGCACCAGCGCCCTAGTACACCCCGGTCGTAGTCAAACCCGCACTGCAGTAACACTTGGTGACGTGGCGAGTCCCATAAGTGCAGTTGAAGCTGGTGAGGTGGCAAGCACAAGTAGTGTCCCGCTGCCACCAAAAAGACAAACACAGGCCCGTCGTGCCCATAGTGCCCTTCCTGCTGCATTCGCTAATCCTAATTGGGAACCCACCGCTTCTGCAGCGCCCATACTTCCCCCATTCACATCCCCAACCAAATGCAGTCGGCTGCATGAGAAGCATTTTCTTTATGTCCTCCCGAGTACCCCTACCCAAGGAACCCCCCCCCCCCCCAAAAAAGATGTTGTGTCTGCAGCAAGCACGGATATAGGCGTGACACCCGCTATTATTGTCCCTCCTGTCCTGACAATGCTGGTCTTTGCATTGGTGAATATTTTGAACGCTACCATTCACTAGTTGAGTATTAGCGTAGGGTACAGCATTCCACAGACTAGGACACACTTTCACAGGGTCTCCCAAGATGCCATCGCATTTTGAGAGACCCGAACCTGGAACCAGTTAGTTATAAAAGTTACAGTTACAAAAAAAAAAGTGTAAAAAAACAAAAATAAAAAAAAATAGTTGTCGTTTTATTGTTCTCTCTCTCTCTATTCTCTCTCTATTGTTCTGCTCTTTTTTACTGTATTCTATTCTGCAATGTTTTATTGTTATTATGTTTTATCATGTTTGCTTTTCAGGTATGCAATTTTTTATACTTTACCGTTTACTGTGCTTTATTGTTAACCATTTTTTTGTCTTCAGGTACGCCATTCACGACTTTGAGTGGTTATACCAGAATGATGCCTGCAGGTTTAGGTATCATCTTGGTATCATTCTTTTTAGCCAGCGGTCGGCTTTCATGTAAAAGCAATCCTAGCGGCTAATTAGCCTCTAGACTGCTTTTACAAGCAGTGGGAGGGAATGCCCCCCCCCCCCCACCGCCTTCCGTGTTTTTCTCTGGTTCTCCTGTCTCAACAGGGAACCTGAGAATGCAGCCGGTGATTCAGCCAGCTGACCATAGAGCTGATCAGAGACCAGAGTGGCTCCAAACATCTCTATGGCCTAAGAAACCGGAAGCTACGAGCATTTTATGACTTAGATTTCGCCGGATGTAAACAGCGCCATTGGGAAATTGGGGAAGCATTTTATCACACCGATCTTGGTGTGGTCAGATGCTTTGAGGGCAGAGGAGAGATCTAGGGTCTAATAGACCCCAATTTTTTCAAAAAAAGAGTACCTGTCACTACCTATTGCTATCATAGGGGATATTTACATTCCCTGAGATAACAATAAAAATGATTAAAAAAAAAAAAAAAAAAATGAAAGGAACAGTTTAAAAATAAGATAAAAAAGCAAAAAAATAATAAAGAAAAAAAAAATAAATAAAAAGCACCCCTGTCCCCCCTGCTCTCGCGCTAAGGCGAACGCAAGCGGCGGTCTGGCGTCAAATGTAAACAGCAATTGCACCATGCATGTGAGGTATCACCGCGAAGGTCAGATCGAGGGCAGCAATTTTTGCAGTAGACCTCCTCTGTAAATCTAAAGTGGTAACCTGTAAAGGCTTTTAAAGGCTTTTAAAAATGTATTAATTTTGTTGCCACTGCACGTTTGTGCGCAATTTTAAAGCATGTCATGTTTGGTATCCATGTACTCCGCCTAAGATCATCTTTTTTATTTCATCAAACATTTGGGCAATATAGTGTGTTTTAGTGCATTAAAATTTAAAAAAGTGTGTTTTTTCCCCAAAAAATGCGTTTGAAAATCGCTGCGCAAATACTGTGTGAAAAAAAAAAAAAAGAAACACCCACCATTTTAATCTGTAGGGCATTTTTATAATGTTTGGGGGTTCAAAGTAATTTTCTTGCAAAAAAAAATAATTTTTTCATGTAATCAAAAAGTGTCAGAAAGGGCTTTGTCTTCAAGTGGTTAGAAGAGTGGGTGATGTGTGACATAAGCTTCTAAATGTTGTGCATAAAATGCCAGGACAGTTCAAACCCCCCCCCCAAATGACCCAATTTTGGAAAGTAGACACCCCAAGCTATTTGCTGAGAGGCATGTCGAGTCCATGGAATATTTTATATTGTGACACAAGTAGCGGGAAAGAGACAAATTTTTTTTTTTTTTTGCACAAAGTTGTCACTAAATGTTATATTGCTCAAACATGCCATGGGAATATGTGAAATTACACCCCAAAATAAATTCTGTTGCTTCTCCTGAGTACGGGGATACCACATGTGTGGGACTTTTTGGGAGCCTAGCCGCGCACGGGACCCCGAAAACCAAGCACCGCCTTCAGGCTTTCTAAGGCCGTAAATTTTTGATTTCACTCTTCACTGCCTATCACAGTTTCGGAGGCCATGGAATGCCCAGGTGGCACAAAACCCCCCCAAATGACCCCATTTTGGAAAGTAGACACCCCAAGCTATTTGCTGAGAGGTATAGTGAGTATTTTGCAGACCTCACTTTTTGTCACAAAGTTTTGAAAATTGAAAAAAGAAAAAAAAAATGTTTTTTCTTGTCTTTCTTCATTTTCAAAAACAAATGAGAGCTGCAAAATACTCACCATGACTATCAGCAAATAGCTTGGGGTGTCTACTTTCCAAAATGGGGTCATTTGGGGGGGGGGGGGGTTTGTGCCATCTTGGCATTTTATGGCCTTCAAAACTGTGATAGGTAGTGAGGAGTAAAATCAAAAATGTATGCCCTTAGAAATCCTGAAGGTGGTGCTGGGTTTTCGGGGCCCCGTACGTGGCTAGGCTCCCAAAAAGTGCCACACATGTGGTATCCCCGTACTCAGGAGAAGCAGCTGAATGTATTTTGGGGTGCAATTCCACATATGCCCATGGCCTGTGTGAGCAATATATCATTTAGTGACAACTTTTTGTAAATTTTTTTTTTTTTTGTCATTATTCAATCACTTGGGACAAAAAAAAAAAAATATTCAATGGGCTCAACATGCCTCTCAGCAATTTCCTTGGGGTGTCTACTTTCCAAAATGGGGTCATTTGGGGGGGGGTTTTGTACTGCCCTGCCATTTTAGCACCTCAAGAAATGACATAGGCAGTCATAAACTAAAAGCTGTGTAAATTCCAGAAAATGTACCCTAGTTTGTAGACGCTATAACTTTTGCGCAAACCAATAAATATACGCTTATTGACATTTTTTTTACCAAAGACATGTGGCCGAATACATTTTGGCCTAAATGTATGACTAAAATTTAGTTTATTGGATTTTTTTTATAACAAAAAGTAGAAAATATCATTTTTTTTCAAAATTTTCAGTCTTTCCGTTTATAGCGCAAAAAATAAAAAAACGGCAGAGGTGATCAAATACCATCAAAAGAAAGCTCTATTTGTGGGAAGAAAAGGACGCAAATTTAGTTTGGGTAGAGCATTGCATGACCGCGCAATTAGCAGTTAAAGCGACGCAGTGCCGAATTGTAAAAAGTGCTCTGGTCAGGAAAGGGGTAAATCCTTCCGGGGCTGAAGTGGTTAAGGAATTGGTCCATTCTGGATATAAAAATTGCCCCCAGCAGAGGTGGCTGAAGTCCCCTTTTCTGCTTTAGGTTCTCTAAAGCCTCCACAGGGTCCTCATGCTTTCCCTGGAGCAACTAATCTATGCTGACTGGAATCACTCACAAAGCATTTCCTCCCTCCTAAGAGGTTTTCTCTTCTTTACCCGATGAAAGAAAAGTTTACTAAAAAGTGGAGTTTGCCAGCAGTAGACGCTGCTATCTCCTCTGTGAATAGGAGTCTAACTTGTCCCCTGGACAATGTCCAGGTGTTTAAGGTTCCAGCCGATAAAAAACTGGAATCTTTACTTAGGGCCTCATTCTCTGTAGCAGGTGCAGTAGCACAACCTGCAATAGTAGCAATAGGCATTTGTCAATCCTTGACCAAGTTAAGCAGGTTATCAAAGATGTACCTGCTTGAGACGAAGAGGCCCGGGATTTAGCTGAGCTACCAAGGGCCTTATGTTTTGCGGTTGATGCAATTAAATATTCTATTCATCAGGCATCACGCCTTGCTCTCCTGTTAGTACATATGCATAGAATTCTGTGGCTAAACATTGGTCAGCTGAGTCGCCACGTAAAAGGCTTTTGGCCTGGTTTCCCTTCCTTGGGGAACGGTTGTTCAGGGAAGATTTGCATAAATACATCCAAAAGATTTCAAGTGGTAAGAGTACCCTTCTACCAGTTAAGAGAAGGAGTAGGCATCCTTCATCCAAGCATGCTTCCTCTCCGGTGCCAGGGACAACAGCCTCCGGGCAGTCGTGACGGCCTCCGTCGTCAGGGGCCAAGGGTAGGCCTCAGGGGCAAGCACAAGGCCAAAAGAAGCCCTGGGGACAGAAGCCTACAAAACAGGAGTTCCAAGGCCTCCTTATGAAGGGGCGCCCCCACTCAATCGAGTGGGTGGAAGACTTCGGTGGTTATCAGGGGCTTGGCAAGAAGAGTTCCAAGACAGATGGGTCATCTCTGTGGTAACCCTGGGTTACAAACTAGTTTCAGAAGTTCCCAATGTTTCGTTTTCGAAGCTCGAATGTTCCCAAAGACCCAGGGAAAAGAAAGGTCTTTATTTCTGGCGCTAGACCGATTGATGTCTCAGGGTGTAATCATAGAGACCCCCTCAGAAGAGCAGGGTATGGGATTTTATTCAAATCTCTTCACGGTGCCAAAGCCGAATGGAGATGTCAGACCCATTCTAGATCTCAAAGATCGGAATCAGTTCCTAAACATCCGCTCCTTTCGCATGGAATCAATCCGGTCAGTCATGTCCACCTGGCAAGGAGGAGAATTTCTAGTGTCAAGAGACATCAAAGATGCATGTTTGCATGTGCCAATTTTCCCTACTCACCAGAAGTTTCTACGTTACACGGTAGAACACTGCCACTTTCAGTTCGTGGCTTTGCCCTTCGGGTTAGCCACCACGCCCCAGATGTTTACAAAGGTTCTGGCCCCGCCTTTGGCGAGACTAAGAGCCCAAGGTATAGCAGTAATGGCATACCTGGACAACCTCTTGCTGGTAGATCAGTCGGTGGCACGGTCAAACCAAAGTGTGTAAAGCACGATCAAGTATCTGGAACATCAGGGTTGGATTCCCAACCTAGAGAAATCATCCTTGCGACCAGTAAGTAGGCTGGAGTATTTAGGTCTGGTTATAGACACAGCCCAAAGAAGGGTGTTTTTGCCTCAGACAAAAGTCAACGCTGTAAGAGAGCTGGTCCAGGTGGTCGGGGCAAGGAAGGGCTCTTCCATTCGCCTTTGCATGAGGTTGCTAGGGAAGATGGTGGCTTAATAATTCGAAGCAGTTCACTATGTTCCATTCAAGACTGTTGCAAAACAGTATTCTGTCTGCTTGGAACAAAAAGTCCCAAGCCTTGGATTACCCGATGTATGTGGCCCCGAGAGTGCGCCAGAGTCTCAGTTGGTGGCTGATAGCCAAAAATTTGCAGAAGGGAAAATCCTTCATGCCGGGTACCGGCAAGGTTGTAACAACGGATGCGTGTCTTTTGGGCTAGGGTGCAGTCCTAGAGGAGACCACTGTCCAGGGGAGGTGGTCAGAGTCTGAGAGGACCTTGCCCATCAACATCCTAGAGATTCGGGCAGCAAGTCTGACTCTAGTAGCCTGGACATTCAGGTTGCGAGGTTGTCCCGTCAGGATACAAATCAGACAATACCACAGCAATGGCCTATATCAATCACCAAGGCAGCACCAGAAGTCGTGCGGCCCAGAGGGAGGTGAATCACATTTTGACCCGGGCAGTCTTCATTCCAGGGGTAGAGAATTGGCAGCCGGATTTCTTGATCTGTCAACAACTATTTCCAGGAGAATGGTCTCTACATCCCGACATTTTTCTGGCCATATGCCAAAGATGGTGTACCCTGGACATAGATCTATTGGCATCCAGGTTCAACAAGAAGTTGGACAGCTTTGTATCAAGAACAAGGGACAAACTCGCATACGGGACAGATGCATTAGTGATCCCGTGGGATCAGTTTTCACTGATTTATGCGCCCCCCCCCCCCCAGTTCAGCTGCTACCGCGGCTTCTTCGCAGGATCAGAGGGAAAGGGAAGCCGGTAATTCTAGTATAGTATAGTATAGTATAGTATAGATATATATATCTTGGCTACAAAAACGGAGGCACTCCCTGTATCGGAGGGGTTATATAGAGGAGGACTTCCTGTCTTTAAGTGTACCAGTATCCATGCACCTATAGGCGGCATATAACCCACATAGTTATTACTATGGTGCTCTGTGTCCCGTGATGTATTCCAAGAAAAGGTATTTTCAGGTAAGCCGTTATAAAAATCCTATTTTTAATAAAAAGGTGAAATTAGCCTTTAACCACTTCAGTCCCGGAAGGATTTACCCTCCTCCTGACCAGAGAACTTTTTGCGATACGGCACTGCGTGGCTTTAACTGACAATTGTGCGGTCGCGCAACGTTGCACCCAAACAAAATTTGATGTCCCTTTTTTTCCCCCACAAATAGAGCTTTCTTTTGGTGATATATATCGGGACTGCAAAATTATGGCAGACAGATTGGACACTTTTGACATTTTTGGGACCATTGATACAGCAAACAGGGCTATAAAAATGCACTGCTTACTGTAAAAATGTCACTAGCAGGGAAGGGGTTAATACTAGGGGGACGATCAAGGGGTTAAATGTGTTCCCTCACTGTGTTCTAACTGAAGGGGGGATGGGACTTAGTAGGGGAGATGACAGATCGTGGTTCATACTTTGTATGAACACACGATCAGTCATTTCTCCCCAGAAAGAACAGAGATCCAGATTCTTGCTCTGTCATGAGCGATCGCGGGTGTCCGGCGGTGTGAGCATGCCCTAGTGGCCACAATGGGAAGCGACGTAAGGTAACGCTGTTTTGTCTGTCAAGTTCAACCTGTGTGTGTGATTATATGTCAGTATTACATTGTATAGCCCTGTACGTTGTGGTCATTCAGGTGCTTATCTAATAGTTTCTTGAAACTATCGATGCCCCCACGCTGGGACCACCAACTGTGGAAGGAAACTCCACATCCTTGCCGCTCTTACAGTAAAGAACCCTCTACGTAGTTTAGGGTTGAAAATATATTTATTGGTATTTTAACAGAGAATACATGGGACAACATATAGAGTTACAATCCGATAACAGTCACAAGTAAGCATGTGTGATGAGTCAGCCAAATAGCTATTGCCTACAGCTTAACTCCTATTACTATGCAGAATAATATTGATATTAGGGCTGCAACTAACGATTATTTTCATAATCGATTAGTTGGTCGATTATTGTTTCAAATTAATCGGTTAATAACCTTAAAAAAAAAAAAAAAGTGTGATGTATAATTTAGTTAATATGTAAAGTTTAAAAAAAAAAAAAAAAAAAAAAGAAATGTATTCTTAAATATCTCTATGCAGTGGTAAATATAAACAACCAACTATATGGTTAGGGAGCAAAATATTGAATCCACTCTGAGAATAACAGAGATATACTGTATACACTATTAGAGGAGAAATACAGTTTTTTGGCCAATTTGTTGTTGGGCAGATTAAAAAATACAAATTGCTGCAAAAACGTATTACATGCTTTTCTGCAGCTTCTCCATTGAAGTATATTGAACCAAAAAGCACTGTTTGCGTTAAAAAAAAAAAAAAAAAAAAGTCCTTGATCCTTTCCAAATACGCAGCAGCTGAAAAAAAGCATAGATGTAAACGTGTCCCATAGAAAACCATGTTAAATGAACTGTAGTGTTTCTGCAAAAAGCACCAAAAAACACAAAGATGTGAACCAGGTCTAAGACGTTTAGTAACATAATGGGGTTAAAAAAAAAACTAAAATAAGCCCTTTATAGTACAAAAAAAAAGCAAATAATCGCTACTGTAAGGGATTCATTTTTTTTACTGTAGAACTGTTAAAATAATATTTACAGTAGCGATTATTTGCTCTTTGTGTACTATAAAGGGCTAATTTTATTATTTTTAACCCCATTATGTTACTGGCCGATTAATCGATTATGAAAATGGTAATCGATTAATTTCATAATCGATTAGTTGTCGATTAATCGATTAGTTGTTTCAGCCCTAATTGATATCAATGACAGTTACTTGGTATAGAAAGTGAATTTGGCTAGGAGAGCCTCGTCGTTCATAATAGAATTGTAAACATTGATTTTAGGAGATAAATGTTAAAACAAAGAGAAAAGACAAGGGAAAAATGAGGGGGGGGGGGGGATCAAGTGTTGGGTGTGGGGTGGGGTAGGAAGGGATGGAAAGAGGGAGAAAAGAGGGAAAAAGAGATAGAAGGGACGCAAGTAAGAAGAAATCGGAGAAAAATATGGGAGCTGCTGAGGAGACATTCAGAGAAGGGTAACTAAGGAACAGTGGGGGGGGACGACCCTTAGGTACATGCTCTGCCCATCCCACTGTCATGTTACATGCGAGGATGATCATGGCCGGGTCGACATGTTCCCTCTACGTAGTTCATGGTTAAACCTCTTTTCTCATTTTAATGAGTGGCTACGTGTCTTGTTTAACTCACTTCTGCAAAAAAGTTTTCTCCCTATTGTGGGGTCACCAGTACGGTATTTATAAATTGAAATCATATCCCCTCTCAAGCGTCTTTTCTCCAGAGAGAATAAGTTCAGTGCTCGCAACCTTTCCTCATAACTAAGATCCTCCAGACCCTTTATTAGCTTTGTTGCCCTTCTTTGTACTCGCTCCATTTCCAGTACATCAGCATACTCCAGGTGCGGCCGGACCAGAGTCTTGTAGAGCGGGAGAATTATCGTTTTATCTCTGGAGTTGATCCCCTTTTTAATGCCAATATTCTGTTAGCTTTGTTAGCAGCAGCTTGGCATTGCATGACATTGCTGAGCCTATCATCTATTAGGACCCCCAGGTCCTTTTCCATCTTAGATCCCCCCAGGAGGTTCTCCTCCCAGTGTATAAATTGCATTCATATTTTTTCCACCCAAATGCATTATTGGCAAATGAGGTTTAATGTAGAAAACTGTAAAATGCATTTGGGTGGAAATCACAGCTACGTATTAAAGTGGAGAGCCACCCTGCAAAAAAAAGTCACCAAAAAAAAAAAAAATAAAAAAAAAAAAAAAAAATTTAAAAAACACATTTGAAAAAAAATATATAAAAATTTTAAACTTACCTGAACCCTTGTTGCTAGGCAGTCTTCCTAATCTGCCTGTTCCTATTCCGCGGCGTGTTCTGCTTTTAGCTGAGCAGCCCCGTTGCCTTCTGGGAACTGTGCGTGTTCCCAGAAAACCACGGGGCCATTCACAGATCGCTCGCGCAGTAGGAAACTGGCAGTGTAGACGCAAGGCTCCACTGTCTGTTTTTCCTTACCTAGGATGGCGGTGCCGGGACCTGAGAGCCGAGGGACGGGTCGGCCTCGGGCGCGTGACATCACAGGCACCCAGGACAGGTAAGAACTTAAAAGTCAGCAGCTAGAGTGTTTGTAGCTGCTGACTTTTACATTTTGTTTTTCAGGGACAGAATCCTTCTTTAAGCACAAAATCCAAAATACCAGTAAAAGATACTGAAAAAACAAACAATATAATAGAAATGATATTGAAAAAGAAGAAAAACAACAAAAATAATAATAAAAAAAAAAAATTAGAAAGATAGGACAAGGCTGAAAAAGGACTATAGGAAAGGTTTAAAGCTCAATGCATCATTTAAACCAGGGTGCCTGTCCGCTTTGAGGCTTCCTGGTTTAAATGATGCCTTGAGCTTTAAACCTTTCCTATAGTCCTTTTTCAGCCTTGTCCCATCGTTCTAAAAAAAAAAAAAATAATAATTTATTATTAATAATTATTTTTTGTGGTTTTCTTCTTTTTCAATATAATTTCTATTATATATTTTTTTTCAGTATCTTTTACTGGTATTTTGTGCTCAATACGTAGCGGTGATTAGGTTTATTCCATTTATAGGTGGGATTGTAAGCGAACAATACCTAGCTGCTATATATTGTATGTGACTATGTCAAACCTTATTAAAAACTTAATTTATCATCTTACTATTTATCAATCAGGATATATATTGTTTTATCTATTTGTTTGTTGTTTTAAGCAACAATTCCCAATTTTTTCTATTGCATGGGCCTTGCTCTGCTCAGTCTGACGCAGGAGGTCGCACGGACGCCCGGGGCACTGATCTAGTCATTTGTTAAATCAATCATCTGACGGTTTTAGAGCCCTAAAAGGTATCAGTCCCTTTGAGCCTGTTTCCATCTTGTGATTTATAAGCATCGCATACTTTTTGTAGATTTTCTACTTCTTGTATAGCCATGCTTTGATCCTTGCCCGTGATTTGCTTGATCTATGGGCAAGGATTTTACAAAATGGCGCTAGTCATTGCGGCGCTTTACAGCGCCATGCACGATGCGCCATCTGGACACCCGGCGCATGCGCACGGGCATCCTTCTTTTGCGTCCCATATGTGACGTCAGATGCTGTCGGGCCGTGAGGACTATATGATTGCGGCCAATTGCCGCCACCAGCTGACAGAGGTGCCCTGCCAGAGGGAGTGTAAACATCTCTCTGTCTTGATTCACCTGGATGGGGTCCCCGCAATATTGGTAAGCCTACATTGAATCTTCATGCTTTCTGCATCACCCATACCTATCTATGTCTTGATAGCTTACCAGTCTCATTGACTTTAGATATTCATTGGGCTGTGTTTGCCCCATATATTTCACATCTTTCAGATTATAGCCTCTGAAGCCTATCAGAACTACATAATCCTGACAGAATATGTCTCGTTGTTTGTATTTCATCACACCCCAGCTGGACATTCATATTCTGTCTGGGTTCAATCACTGTCTTGGATACATATCTGTTATCAGCTAAATTCATTTTGATTCAACCCCTTCAAGCCTTAAGAAGGTAATTACCACCGCTGTTTCTAAACTGCTGTTGGTTTACTGCATCTTAAATAAAACAAATACATTTTCGTGCATTTAATATTCCTCCTTTATCCGTCACAGGAATTTAATTATATAATTCCTTCTCCTCCCGTGATCCCCTAGAGCAGTGATGGCGAACCTTTCTGAGCCCGAGTGCCCAAACTGCAACACAAAACGATTTATTTTTTTCAAAGTGCCAACACCGCACTTACACCTGAACACCGAGGTTTTCGTTTAGAAAAAAACTCCTTGTACAGTTGTCAATTAACAGCATTTGTTTCAAAAGAAAAAACAGGGATTTCCATTAAACTTTTTTTTTTTTAGGCAGAGTATGAGCAGAGTATGGGCAGAGTATGGACATTTCACACAAAAAAGGTACATAATAAACAGAGAATTGTAGAAGAGCAACTCACGATTTGCTGTGAAACCGCTGACACCGCTCTGCTGGGTTCGCTGTAGATACAAAGGGCTGGAATGAAAAAAAAAAAAAAAAAAAAAAAAAAAAAATTCTCATTATTGTCTATAGGACAGGACACAGGTTCAAAGTACTGCAGAGTATTGCAGAGCATGGGCAGAGTATGGGTACTGAGAAGCGCTGTGGGCTGGATCTGTAGTGCCCACAGCGCTGCTCAGTAACCATACTCTGCAAACGATCTCTCCCCCTCCCCCCTCACACTGTAGGGCGTGCGGGAGCAGGATTCTGGGAGGACGTCCATGGACTCCCTCCCAGAATAAGCCGACCGCGCTGTACCCGTCTTTCTGCTATGGCGGGTCGGCAAGTGGATAATAACTCACATTTGACTCTTTGAAATCTGGGCTGCAGTGTGGGGTCAGTTCCCGGGTGCTCCGGTGGTGTCCGATGAAGGGATTTCAAACATGCAGGTGCGTCGGCAGGGAACCTCAGATAAAGAGAACGGGGGGTGTGACTTCAGCGCTCTCGTTTGGAGCATGCGTCACGCTCACTCGGACACATCACTGCTAGCCCCAGAGAACTGTGGGAGATGTAGTTCGCAGGTGCGGTGTGGACGATTCCAATGATGATTTTGTCAATTGTCACGGCATGCCCACAGAGACGGCTCGACATGCCACGTGTTCGCAATCACTGCCCTAGAGGTTGCCCCGAGCAGGGCATCTTGTGCATTTACATACTTCTTGATTCAAGTCTGGTTTTGAGGAGCTTGGGTAGGTCCGCTTTCAACCTACTTCTATATCTTTTGAGATTTGTTAATTATATTGAATTAAATGTTTAGAATTTTTTTGCATATTTATTATATGCCAATACTTTGTTGGATATGCTCTCCATCAAAACATGAGTATTCATCTTTGTCCTCTTACTTTTAGCATGCACACCTGAAACTTCTGAAGAAGCTTTGCAAAGCGAAAAATGTTGAGCGGTAGTGTGTGTGTGTGTGTGTGTGTGTGTGTGTGTGTGTGTGTGTGTGTGTGTGTGTGCCATTTGAATAGAACAAATGAATTTTGGATAAGGATGGAATATTTTCCTCATGTTTTTTATTGTTGTAATAAAATTTACCGATTTGTGATTGTTATCATATTCTCTTATTGAACACCTTAAAAGTCCCAAGGTTTGTCACCTCTCTTCCCTTCCTGTTTTATACAATTTATTGGGATGTGGTGTTAGATCTGATTTTCTTTGCCTCGCCTTTTTACAAACATGCCACGTAATTTAGACCAGTCGCATACTGTACTCTTATTGGGTGTTCTGAGATTGCAACTAGGACTTGTTACTATACTTACCTTGGGTTTATGTGCTTTAGTCAACCTACCACTAATGCCCCCAATACTACCCTCTGGAATATGTTCCGCGCTGATTATCTCTACCTCTGGGCCCCCCCCCCCCCCATCGCCTAGTTTAAAAACCCCTCTAACTTTTTGACCATCTTTACTCCCAGCAGATCTGCACCCTCCTCATTTAGGTGCAGTCTGTCCCTTCTAATGTACTGGTGACAGACTGAGAAGTTGGCCCAGTCCTCCAGGAACCCAAACCCCTCCTTACTACACCAGCTCTTCAGCCACTTGTTTACTTCCCTAATCTCCCTCTGCCTTTCTGGTGTGGCTCGATGTACCAGTAGTATTCCTGAGAATACCACCTTGGAGGTCCTTTTCCTCGATTTAGCTCCTAAGTCCCTAAAATCATTCTTTAGGACACCATCTGCCGCGGATGTTGCTATTAGTGCCAACGTGCACCATGACAGCCGGGTCTTCCCCAGCCCCTCCCAGTAATCTGTCCACCAGATCCATGATGTACCGTACCAGAGCGCCCGGTAGACAGCATACAGTTTGGCGCTTCAGGTCTTTGTCAGATTGCCCTCTCTGTCCTAAGAATTGAGTCCCCTACCACCAGAATCTGTCTATCCTTTCGCCCCCCCCCCCCCCCACTTTCACTGGAGGAGTTCTTCCCCCGGCAGCTAGGAGAGTCCCTCAGCTCCAGCAGTGCTGGTCCCTGACTGGTTTCACCAATGTCACTCAATGGAGCGTACTTATTGGGATGCTCCAGCCCTGGATCGGCCTCCCTGGCACTTCCCCCTCTATCCTTCCCGACTGTCACCCATCTACTCTTTTCTGGTGCCTGCACCTCTGTCTCTACCCACCTCTGTGCTGGACCCTGATGGGTACATTGCCGGCTCTCCTTTAGCATGAAGAGACTTCTCAGTGCTGAGTTGCTTCCCCAGATTCAGAACCTGGGCTTCCAGGGAAACAATGCGCCTACAGTTTGCACAGCAGTATTCGCCCTCGATCGGATGATCAAGGAAAGCATACATGCGCAAGATGTACACCGTGTTGCATCTCAACACCCGCCAGGCATCGTACCTAATAATTTAATGAGGATTGGGGGATTATACCCTGTCCAAATTACCCAACAACTAGCTTCCTAACACTAATACTCAAGACAACACACAGGTACTCACAGACCCACATGTACTATAGATCCACACACACTACTCAGACAACACTCAGGTACTCACACTACACCGGTACTTTGACACCTGTTATAACCTCCTGTTTTGCACCCTGGTTTTTAACTCACCACTTAGTCCAGTTCCAGCAAGCAAAAAGGTGGCAGGCTCAAAATGAGTTCTACAGAAAGTTATATAGGCCTCAAGCACCTGTGACCAATTAACCACTCCCCTTAATTAGTAGGCTGAGGGAAGGGAAAAAAAAGGCTGTTTAAAAAGTGACAGAAGGGGTGTTAAAAAAAAGCTGCAAGAAACCCCCCCCCCCCCCCCCCAAAAAAAAAAAAAAACTAAAAATGCAACACAGCAATCACCAGCAAAAGCAAAACTTGTTCACACTCCACTCAAGGTTCCCACTGTTCATCTTCCAACCAGCAAGTCTGGTGCGACCAAATCCCCATATTTACTTATTATGTTCAGATGCTTTTATTAGCCTTGTAGGATTTTAATGACATTTCTGTATGGGTAAAGGCAGGGGGGTAAAGGGAGGGGAGAAAAGAGCAGGGGCCACTCCAATTGGGCCTTGTCTTCCCAAAATAGGTATGTGGACTATAGCGGTACCCAATTAAACCAAAAATTCAAAATGTATTGAAATACAATAGTAAAATGTGTAAACACAGTACAGTATACAAATCAATTTAGGAGTTGTTGCAACAAAAAATTATACTGAACAAGCATAATAAATACAGCCCACATGTGTATTGAAGGCACATTGATGTATTAGCGGACGTTTGCCTCAATAGTTTCGCGGCAATAGCCGCTTCTTCAGGAGACGTCCATACATAACATCTAAGAAGACAAATAATTATAATTAAATTCAAAGAGTTGTAAAGTAACATTGGAGTAGTTATACAATGTATGCACACACTCACCAGTGGCTGCCCCGCAGGAATGGGGAGCGATAAAGCTGAGGTGCCCGTGAGGGCGTTCCCCCGGGGGCGGACACGGCAGCTGATTGGGACGGACTAATCTACAACAATATAATTATATATTGATAGATAACAATTCATTCAAAAAGGTGATTGGTGTTATAAGCATACACCACCCAAGTGCGGGGAGGAGAAAATTAAAGAGAAGAGGGGAGGAAAAAAGAGAAAAGGGAAGAGAAACAAAAAAGGGAGAAAAGGAAAGAAAAAAAAGGGGGGGGGGGGGGGGAAAGAGAGAGGGAGGGGAAAGGGAAAGGGCAAAAGGAGGGAGAAAGAGGAAAGGGGAAGAGAAAGGGGGGGGGGGGGGAGAGTGGGAAGAGAGAAAGGTTGGGGGGGAAGGGAGGGAGAGGGCGGAAAAGGATGGAGGGGAGAAACGAGGAAAGTGAGGGAATGTGGATAGGAAACCCCCAAGGGTTGCCCCGGGAGTAATCCAATAATTATAATTCGTGGCACCCACCGATAAAGAGGTCAATAGCATTTTCAGCGGTGCTGATTGATCAAAAGTACATGTCAGGGTAGCGGAGTCAGGAATCAGTGTAGCCAGTTGGGGGAGAAGTAATCAGACCCCTCCGCCAAGGGGGACACAGATGCTGACTCCGACATGAATATATCACAATTGAACAATGTATAATTTGCAACAGAGCAATGTTCAAGTGTAATTGCCAAAACAACATAAATGGTAAGAATTACATTCAATAATGGCAAATAATATTTACATACTACAGCACAAAGTCGTGTACAGAGGGGCGTTTATACCAGACATAATGAAGGGCCTATGACAGTGATATTTGACCAGGGGCATATTAGGAAGTTGGCAATCTCTGAAAAGGATTGATCTATATATAAAAAGGAGAGAGAGAGAGAGAGAGAGAGAGAGAGAGAGAAAGGAACTTCAATATGGAGAAAACATTAATAATGATCCCAATGCGAGATTTGAAAGACCCCAGAATTAAACAGGTAGACTCGTATGGGGGGACCCAAACCAGTAATAAAGACAATGGTGTTATAAAAATGTTTGTAAGTATGTGCCTCGTTGAGGTCTGGAGGCGCGAGCTTGTCGTTTTGGCAATTACACTTTAACATTGCTCTGTTGCAAATTATACATTGTTCAATTGTGATATATTCATGTCGGAGTCAGCATCTGTGTCCCCCTTGGCGGAGGGGTCTGATTACTTCTCCCCCAACTGGCTACACTGATTCCTGACTCCGCTACCCTGACATGTACTTTTGCTCAATCAGCACCGCTCTCCATCTGACCAGCGAACGGCTTGAGGTCATTTTTCTCCTGGTGGCGG